>VZTH01008744.1:1008-108357 GCA_013397815.1 Aleadryas rufinucha
ACCCCCGCATCCCCCCCCACGCGTGGGGCGCTGCGGGGGGGCTCTCCCCGCCCGCATCGCTCCAGCCCGGAGCAGGAAACAAAGCGGCCGGTGGAGCCGGAGAGGGGCCGGGGGTCGGGGCCGGCCGCCCCCTGCACCCGGAGCCTTCGGGGGAGGGGAAGGGGGGGGACCCAGCGGTTTATTTTTATGACTTCTCCCTTTGGCTCTAATTCTCATCACCACCTCCCCCCCCACCCCCCGCCATCCCCTCGCTCTTTGTCTCTCGCAGAGGCTTCGGGTTCGTTACGTTCGCGGATCCGGCGAGTGTAGACAAAGTCCTGGCTCAGCCGCACCACGAGCTGGACTCCAAGACGGTAGGTGCTGCGTGCGGCTGCCCGGCCGCCCTTCCCGGCACGGCGGGGACGCGACCCGGGCGCTCCGAGCCCCGCTCGGGCCGGTGTCGCGGGCGGTGTCAGGCTGTCATTGAACCGAGACCTTGCATGGCTCGGCTTTTCCTTTTTATTTTTTCTAGACCCTGCCTTTTAACTTACCGAAAGCGGTAACTTACTTTCTTTTTTTTTTTTCTTTTTTTTTTTTTCCCCGAAATCCGAATTCGCCCATACCGACCGCTGGCTCCTCCCCCGGCCTTATATTTTATTGAGCGGTGACATTGAAAAAGCTGTGGAGTAAAATCCAACTTTTTTTTGGTGTTGGGCTGCGGAATGCTTTCTGCAGGGAACTTTGTGCTTCTTTTGATTGATTATTTATGTATTGGTGAGCGCGTTTCAAGGTGGGAGTGACTTACTGTCAAACCGTGAAAGCTGCTGCTCGTGTCATTTCCCAAAGTCATTTTTTGGAGAGGTCCCCTCACCTGTGATGGCAGGGCCCCTGCGAAATGCACGCGGTAATTTATGGGAAGCTCCGCAAGAGCTGGAGAGTGGATGTGGTAGAGAAGCACAAGTCCTAATGTGTTGTTGTTTCTCCAGAGCTTTTTGCTGCGCTCAGTCTCCAGTGCATAGCATAAGGAAAAAAAATGCTTGTGAGATTCAGCTGATCTATTTTATTTTTTTAAATAAACATTACATTTATTTGGGCTTTTCTTTTTTTTAACAAAAAATTCCATACCTGAGTTCGCCCCCTGCCCTGATGTGGTGTTTTCAGTGTTGGGTCAAACAAAAGGTATCGGGCAAGTGCAGCTCTGGGCCCTGCTTTCTCCCTGGGATCAAGGCCACGCAAAAAGATGAAGTTTCGTGCCTCCTACTTTGTTGTAGTTTTCAGCTTCGGCAGAGCTGGGAGGGGAGGGGGGAAGGACACTGCTAGAGGTCATCAGTGCTCTGGTGCTGCTGGCTCTGGAGGGGGCTGTGTTTTGGGAAGGGAAGGCTGGTGCTGGTGGAACTGTCTGCAGAGACCTTCTGCTGGACAGATCGAGCGTGCTCCTTGCTGTCACTGGGGTTTATAGTCTGTGTTCTGGGGCTTAAGGGTTTTATTTTAACCTGAGCATGGTGTTAGGAGCAATCCTGTCTCGGTGCTGCAACATCTCGTGGGTGCCTGTGTGTGCGAGATTATAGTTAAATGAGGAAAAGGAGAAGCAGGGAGCAAACAGGAGGATATGATTTTTTTAAAATGTAATTTATATGGAAACAAAAAGCCCAAAGCTCTTGTAGAAGCAGGTGGAATCTAGTGTTTTAATTCGACCTACAGATTCTGCTGGGCTTGCCTGAACACGAAGCCCATGCTTTCACATGCCTTAATAATTTGATTTTAGGTTTAATCAGATATGGTAAGATAACTGATTCAACCGTGCTCCTGAAATTAAACTCACCAGACTTTTCATGTACAGCTATATTCTCTATGTGTTTTTAAAGATAAATTTAGATAAGAAGAACAAAGGCAAACAGTATCTTGAACGAGGGTTTTAAAAAAAAAAAATCATGGGAGGACACCCTGTCATATTTCTGACTATAATTAGGTCCTCCCCCAGCTTTTTTCTTGTATCACAGTCTAGTCCCTGCAATGTATTAATTTGCTCTTCTCTGGGGGAGGGGTGAAGAGCTTCACCAGGGCAAATCTGCCTCGGTTTTGGTTGTGTGACAATGGTTGAATCAATCCAAATACAAAACTGACCTTAGAATCAGTAACGCAGCTTAAAAGTAAAGCACAGAGCCAGGCAGGTCCTTTCAGGCGTGTATTTGTAGAGTATTGTAGTAACTGTTGTGCAGTATAACAAGGCATTTGACTCTGTTTCAACGTTCAGCACAGGAGGCAGATCGGTTGGGTATTGGCATGGAAACGTCGCTCTTGTTTACAGTTACGTTAAAAGCTTTGTTTAGGTAATGGCCATTCATATCAGAAATAGTATTATAGTCATTTCCTAGAGGACTTGTAGATACAGTAAGTAGAATTGTACCTAACTAACTAATTTTTTTTTTGGTAGAACTTTGGTTTTTTGTTTTTATTTTTTTTTCTTTTTGGTTGTTGTTTAAATAGTTGACAGGGTTATGCAAAAGGTATGGATTTGCCACGTTCATTGCTAGTGTTTCTCTTCAAAGGCTGATGGTGTTTATCCAAAAGGTTTTGGGGAGGAAAATTCAGTTCTTTTAGAAAATCTGTCGCTGTGGTGCAAAGGACTCCATGCTCTTTGAACTGACCTTCAAAAATGAATGTGTTGCTTTGGAGTTTAATGGCTTTCCCAGCTTTTTACCAGCAGGACTTTGCAGTGATGTCCCTCTGGTGGGCCTGGTGTTCTTTGGTGGGAAAACTTGTAGTTTTGGAGCAAACATAGAAACGTGCATATTTTTCCACCTTTGGGTATCGCTGTGGAAAATCCGTACCTGTTGTATTTCCCCAGTAGACAAATGCCTAGTCAGTGCTGAATATATCTGTAGATAATGTTAATCTCTATGAAAAGGTTAGCTTTCTAGATAAATAATTTTACTTTCTATGCTTTTTGAACAATAAAGTGGCATGCAATCGCTCATTTCTCAGGTGTGTCCTAAAAAAGATACGATATTTGTATCTGATGGAGGCAAATCAGTTTATCAGTTGCACATCAAACGTCTGCGATATTTCCCATTTTGACAAATTAATTGAGTAAAACTGCTTTTTAGGAGAGGCCCGTGGTTATTTTACAGTGACAGGAATATTTATCACCACAGGAATAACAATGCCAAATGGAAACATCTCCTCTTCCCCGTCAGGGTTCGCTTGAGGGGGAGAAAACACAACAAAAGCCAAATCCAAACTCTAAAGGAAAGCTTGTCCTTCTGAATATGCTTAACACAATCAGCATTAGCGGCATCAGTTGGTTATACAGGCAAGGACAACGCTGAAAGCAGTTGCAGGTTGCACAGTTTGGGTAGGATCTAACACTTTAAAACATCCTTTTCCAGACCCTTTATGTAGAAGATGTCTGCGTGCAGGTGCTGCTGAGAACCAGAAGTGAAACCAGCAGCACGCAGGCGTTTTACTGCGATTTAGGGGAGGCAGTTGTTAAAAGGTCTGATGTTTTTGTTTACATCCAGCCTCCTGCCTGCGTGCTCCCTCCAAACACCACTGGGTACCATTTCTTTGCATCTGCGGTGGTGTCTTTTTGGTTTCAAGTAATTTTTGAATGGGAGGGGAGTCCCCTTTTAGAGATGACCCATGTGGAAGTTGTGTGTGAGGTTGCAGAATGAGCATTTTGGAATGCAGAGGGGATGTGCTAATTCATGCAGCGCAAGGGGAGCCAACACTGCATCTTAAAACAGGGCAGGGGGTAAAGCAAGGATTTTTTTTTTTCCCCCTTTCTTTTTGTCTCTGGTGATGTGCTTCATTCATGGATAGTTCAAGTAACTCCTTAATGGAAAACCTTTTTTAAGAAGTTGTTTTCTTCTGGTTTAAATGCCTGTGTATTTTACACACATGAAACTTGTTTGTAACTTGCTCTCCTCCCTTCCCTCCCCATCCCAGAAATGCCCCTTTGGAGTTTTCCATTGCTCACATATTTTCTTTGAGAGTGAGTAAATCAGATCAAGTGGGCATATTATTATGAAGGAGACTTGTCCTTCCAGTGTTTCAGTTTTAATAATTGAAATGGGAATAATTTTACTTTGGTTTTGACTTTCCTTTTTTGTGTGGTGTTGCTTGTCAGTTAACAAAACAAAGCAGAAAAAAGTAACCCCAAACCCAGCTGCAGGAAGGTGCAGGTGTCAAAGCCACCAAGTTAAGATGTTGGTCAGGAATGCTGGCCTTCTTTCAGTGCAACCTCCAGGGCATGCAGATAATCCTCTACATGCAGTTTTGGTGGTAGAGGCAGCACCCAGAGACTGCTCCAGAGCTCCCTGGGCACCCATGGGGATTGCTGCCCAGAAGATGATGGAGGAGAAGTGCAGAAGAGATGTTTTCTTCCTTTCTTTCCATCTCCCTGCCCCTGCCAAACTCCCTAGACAAACCCAGACTGTGACCTATCGTTTCCAGAGTAGCTCCGAATGACCCGGTGTGCTGAATTACAAGCCTGAGAAATGAGGGATTAATAATTCAGTGATTTAAAATCAAAATAATATAAAACGACAACCAAAGCTATCCTGTTGATTTCCCCTTTCTTTTTCCTCAGATTGACCCTAAAGTTGCGTTTCCCCGACGAGCACAGCCCAAGGTAAGTAGGAGGATCGATAATAGGATTTTAGGCACACAGAGAATCATTGTTGCCAGGCAGTTCGGGTTTCAGCCGGGGAATTGGCAGTGGAAGCTTTTAAAGCCGAGCGCTGCTCTGGGGGGGTCAGTGCGTGGCTGTGGCCCAGGAGGCTGCTCCGTGTCCATGCAGAGCCGGTCAGTCGGGCTGGACGGCAGGGCCAGGGCTGGTTCCGCCGCTGCCGCAGCCCCGCGCCCAGGCGGCTGCTCTGTGCAGGGTGTTGTGCCTGGTGTTTATGAAGAGTCTTTGGATTAAGTGCAGGCTTCAAGCTTGTTTTGAGCTGAGCTTTTAGTTCTGTGGTTGTGATGGATGGGGATATATCTCTGCCTTCATTGTTTGCAAATTCTCTTTTGTATAACTGGAGAGATGTGTGCGGAGTTGTGTGTGAGCCTTGGATGGCAAGTTCCTGAGGAGGCTCTGAGCTCTGGGGGCCCACAGGGTGGTGTTCTGCAAGAGCAGGGGAACAGCGAGGTGTGAGTGTCCAGCTGGTCAGGCTGGCCGGAGCAGTGGCCTGGCGATGGCGTGGCCGGTCCTCGCGGTGGCACAGGGATGGCGTGGGGACACAAACGCTTCTGCCTGTGCGCTCCCTCCAAATGCCACTGGGTGCCATTTCTCCTGGAGGAGCTGCCCATGGAATACAAGTGGTTGTTGCTCTTTAGGTTGTGCCTAATGAAAACAAATCAGTCTCAAAGCCGAACTTGCAGCGTGTGAATTTTGAAAGCCAGAGGCTGAAAGAAAACTTTTGTAATTGACTTTTTTTTAATTTGTTTTTGAGAGTCTATTGGAAAAACTTAATTTAACTGATGTATGGCACTTGTGTACACACTTGTCATCTTGGGTTACTTCAGTCTTCTGGTAAAAATGGGAGGAAAAGGCTGCAGAGTTGTAGATGCAAGTCAATAAGGAAAGGTGGTTTAAAGTTGGTGGTGGGAAAATACCTGACCAACTGCCTGCACTGTTACGAAAAAAAAATCCTTGTGAAAGCAAGCAGTGTAACTGTGTGTGTTGAGCCATGATGTTAAATATTGCACAAAATAGGCATCTAGGAAAAACCCTGTGTTGTTTAAAACTCCTTGGCATAGCACAGGAGAGGTGCTAGGGAGTTCTTTAAAAGAAAAAAAAAAAAAAAAGAACGAACCCCAGCAGCCTACTTGCAGAATTTTAAACCAGACTAATGTAGGCAAATGTTTAGAGGTTCTTTTCTTCCTAGGACATATCTAATAACTAATTGGTGAATAATAGTGTGCCTGGCTTGCTTCTGCACTGAGCAAAGAGTTTATAGTGTGTGGGGCTTGTGGCTTCTGGATTATGTTGTTGGATTGATGCCGTCTGTAATACACAATTTAAAGTTACCAGAATTTTGATCTTGTGCTTGATGTGCCTGTCCCCCTTCCCAATACCTTTTAAAGGTTAACTTACATTTTAAACTGTCTTCAGTGCCAGTTCCTACTGTTTCTACAGTGTTATTTGGAGAAGTCTGTAATGCTTACAACAGAGCTGTTAAGCTATCCCATGTGATTTCTTCTCTAACAATTAAAAAAACCAGGACATGTTTTACGTCGAGAATATTAGTGAGTTAAATTTTTGTGTTAAAGAATGCAAAATCAGGTCGTATTGACAAAGGGGATTTTGTTTTTCTACACGTAGGGATTTTTTCCCTTGGTTTTTGGTAACAGACGTCTTTCAGGCATGGGGCAAATGCTGGAATGGACGTCGAATTCCACTCTTAGCAGGAGCTCGCTCTCTCTGAAGAGGTCAGCAGTGTCTGTTGCTGCTTTTTACACACTTATCCTTTCTAAAGTGTTGGGATTTCTACGGGGCACTCAAAAAAAAATCTGAAGATTGAAAACAGCCTAATTTGGAGACTGGAGAAAATCAGATGCAATAAAGAGCAGATTTTACATCAATTATGATGTATTATTCTGGCAAGCATTTCATAATCTGAATATTTTGTTTTCTGTTTTTTAATTAGATACTGAATTAAGGTTTTGGACTTTAGTTGTTCATTTATCCCAGTTGAATAGCGAATGCTCAGCGTTAAAATGTGACTGTACTTTAGTCTAATTAACTAGCTAATGCTTGGGTCTGTGGAGATTAATGGCATTTAATGAAATGTCTCTGTCTCTCTCTAGGTGCAAGGGGAGAATTTGTTTTTTGTTTTGTTTTGTGTTTTTTTTCCCTGAGTAATCTTCCTTCCTGGTATGTTTAGCAAAATGGGGATTTGTTTTGTTTTTTTTCTTTTCCTGTGGTTTTCCTGGCAGTGATGGGGGCTGAGGCGGAAGCAGGGCTGGGGGTGCATTCCCCCTTCTCGGGCTTCCTTCCATCCATCCCTGTCCTTCCCTGAGGAGCCCTTTTGCCCCTCCTCAGCACCATGAACTCCTCAGTGGGCACATCTGAGCTGTGCCCCTGCCTGTGCCAGCCCCTGTGCTGCTCCTGCGGGGTCACGCTCACTTGTTCCCTCCCCTCCTGATCCACGGTGATTGCCCAGCCCTGCCCCTTCCAACCCCAGCCCTGTAAAACGCTTTCTTTCGGGCTTTTTAAACCGCAGCTCCGTGATTTGACACCTCTCCGGTGATGCAAATTGGTTCCTGAGCAAGCAGTGGCAGGTTGTAACAGCCCAGCATTCTTCCCTGATTTCCTTAGAATGACCCTCGCAGAAAATCCTCGCTGATTGCCTCCAGTGGATTACCGGGATGTGTAATCCTGCTCTCCTTGGGAAGGCCAGGACGACTTGAAACCATTGTTTTAGGAAATTTGCTGCAGGGTTTTAACTCGTTGGGGTTCTGGTGAATATATGTCTCCTTCCTCGGGGCTGCTGTTCCTTGATAAAAATCTGTCTTGCTTCCGAGTGCTGGAAGGCACTCTGTAAAAGGAGATCATTTATAACTCTGCTGACTTAAAAAATCCTTAAAAAGCAGCAGTGATGGGGCGCCAGTAGTTTTGTACCCCCTTTTGAATATTGAAGGCTACGATAATTTGGCTTTTTACTGTACACAGCCTGCCATTTCTGATGTTACCTGCTCTGTTAGGTTGGAGAAGCCTTATCCAATTTAGCATGTTCATTAGATATTTTCAGATGTAAGCAATTTCCTCCCTCACGCCTCTGCCTTAGGGATTTATTTAAAAAACAAACCAAACCTGAAGAGCAAAAGGACAGCAGCCTCGGTCAATGAAGTAGCTCCTTGGCCATGAAAATGTCTTTGGTTTAGGAATTTGGGTGCTTTGTTGTGCAGAGCCGTGTATGAAACAAAGGCAGGTGAAACTTCAGCCAAAGTTTACAGTTACTGAGGCTGCCCACGGAGGTGTATTTTGTGCTCAGGTTCCTGCAGGGTGGGACTGAGGTGCTTGTTCTTCCTGCACTTACTGCAGGGGCACAATGCGTGTGGTTGGGAATTGCTCCCAGTTCAACAAGCTGGAGCTGCCCGTAGTGAGGTGTGTGGCATAATGAGCACTGTGGATGTGCCCTGCTGGCTGTGGTCTGCAGCCTTCCTGGAATAAAAAAGGCAGGGTGGCTGCTGCTGCTGGAGCTGTGCCCGTGGATCACTGGTGTGGGCTGGCACCGGGTGCAGGGTGTCTGGTGTCCTGTCTGCTGCTGGCCCTGAGCACAGGTGGCCACTGCGTGTCTTAATTTGGGGTTTAGTCTCTGTGGATTTGGTGTAGGACACTGGTGGCCATTTGGTCACAAAACAGCAGAAAGACCTCATTGGGTGAGGGAGGTACTTTGTGTGGTGATGGGCTGGGGATGCAGGACATGTCTTTATTAGATGTGTTGTTGTCCCAGAGGTCAGTGCAGGACTGTCCTGGCCCCTCTGTGCCCCAGCCTGTCCCTGTATCCGCACGGTGCCGGCCGTGCCCGTGGCCAGGCTGGTTTCCTGTCTGCCTGGGCACGTGGGCTCTGAGCAGTTGTGCACATCTGGTCCTTCTTCTTGGGCAAGAAGCAGTGTCAACAACTCTCCTTTCATGTGAGACGCTGCTGGTTAAAGCCCTGTGAAGCTGCCTATTCCAGAGCAGCAAATGGAGGGCATGCCCTTTGGAATAACACCCAGGCCAAACTAGGATTTTTTTTTAAAGCTAACCAGTGGATTTGGATGTCTGATTCCAATTAAGTTAACTGTGGGTGGGGTGTCTGCGTCCCTTGGCTGTCTGATAAGCCTCAGCCAGAGTAGCAGGGAGAGATTTTATTCCAAAGCAAATGATGGACCTTGAAAATCAAGAGTTCTGTTTGTTGCCTCCCCTGCTTCTGCCTGTAAACTCCTCCAGGTTAGTCCTACTACTTCCCATCTTATTTTAAGTATTAGGTAGACTTTGAAGTTTCTTTTTTTTTCCCCAAAAAGAATGTGAACTGGACACAGTAGCAGAACTCAGGATTCTTCCTTCCCCACCAGGCTGTAAAGAGCAGCAAGGTCAGGCCTTTTCCTGATTTTTTTAAAAAATTATTATTATTCTTTCTAGATTCCCCTGCATTTGCAGGTCTGGGTGGAGTAAAAGAGGAAGTATTTCCTGCTCTTAGCATCAGGCATTGATGTGTAGTTTGGTAATAATCATGGTATCATCTGTGTGCAGAGCAGTGTGAAGTCCTTCCCAGATGGTGTGGGGGGTTTCTTTGGGTGGTCCATGGCCACTGTTTGGGTGTCTTGTTCGACCAACCTTGATGTGAATCCCTTGTCCAGGGTAAGCTGCTCCTAGAATTTGCTTCACTCTGGCATTGGATGGTCCAATGGAAAAGTTTCAGAGTGTGAGTGTTGGCTGATGAACCCAGCTCCAGGTAGTGGAGGATAAGGGTTTGAAAGCCCTTGTCCTTGGGCTGGGCTTTGTGCTCTCTGCTGTGTGGCTGAGGCAGAGGGTGATCTCTGTCCTTGGATGCTGCAGCCAGAGGAAAACGGGGCTGTGCAGGGCCTTCTGTGGAGTGCAGTGAGCTCTGTCAGAAACCAGAGCTGAGCTGGAGTTTTGTAACTGTTGTTTTTTGGAGATGTAAACATTTATTTCTTCTCCCCAATCACTCAGGTAGATTGTTCATGTTGTCCTGAATCCCCACAGACTGTCTTGTACTTGTTAAAATGTCTGTATTTCCATTCTCATTGCCTAAGGACGTCTTTCATGTTAAGAACAGTCCTAATGTACTTTCCTTTCCTTTGACATATTGCTAACTAAAAATTAAAATTGAACACTGTCTAACATGAGATTTTTTTTTAAAAGGAGGTTCTACATTGCCTCCTGTTTTCCTGTATTGTTGGGTTATTTTTAATGGCAGCTACCAGGTGACTTTTGTGCACTTGTATATGCCAGGAAAGGTTCCGAGGTAGGGAGGTCAGGGATATGGAAGGAGAGCAGCATGCTAACACCCCTGTGCATCCCTCTCTGCTTCCAGATTGAGTACATCTCCTCTGCAAAGTGCTGAGCCTTTATCAGCCCGGGGGTAGGTCTACTAATGACTGATCTAAAACCATCAAATTCATTTATTTGTCACTGCCAGTGACAGGCCAGTTAATGCTAATGGATTCTTTTTTTAGCCTGTTGACTCTGGTGATAGTCTCATAAATGTTGTGAAATGCAAAGCATTAAGGGAACTTGGAACTTATTTTTAGAGGAGAGCTACTGAAACAGGGTAAGTGGGGTGTGTGCATCAAGATGTATGTTGTGCTGAGAAGGAAAAAAGAACAATTCTAGTTCATTAAGCTGTACTTTGAGTCTTTGCTGTTCCTAATACTTACTTGACTTTTTCAGTTGTATTTTAGTGTTCTCTTTCAACACATTTTGGGTCATGCTGTAAAGTGAAGAGAAGCTGTAAATAGGCAGTCATCTTAGGGAAAAATGGCTTGTTTCAGAAAATGGTTCATCTCAGGGCCTGAATCTTCTCTGCCCCTATTGTGTGAAAGCACTTAAGCATATACTTAAGTTGGCATAAGCATGTGGGTAAGTGCTTTGCTGAATCAGCATGGGCTCAAAGCACGTTATTAAATGCTTTGTTGAACTGTGAAGCCTGTAGCAGAAAAAGATTAAAAGATTACTTTGTGTATTTGACAGTACTTTGTATATGGTCAGTTCCATCACTTCTCCTTCAGAGACAGGCAGTTTCATCTCGCTCATGTTCCCCCCCTCCACCAGATCTCACTCACAAGAAAATACTAATCTGCTGTTTCCTCAAAAAACTGATTACAAGGTCAGTGTAGCATCAGACTTAAAAAAAAAAAAATCATTGTTGAAGCTTAATTTAGTCTCTAGTCCTGAAATCACACATTCTGTTTGCCTTAGTCACTGGAATAATTCTGTAAACTATGTGAGTAGTGTTCAACGTGGCCTATGATTTTTACAGTATTATTGCTGTAGAAATTGCGGTTTGCTGAGTAATTTGAAGGTTACTGTGAATCTTTGCAGTCAGATCAGCATGCGGTATTAATAAGTTACTTCTAAACTTTGGCATTTTACTACTCTCCTGTTGAAAGTATTTCTTCTATTTTTTGAGTGCAGTGAAAATCTGAAGAATGTTGGGAAGTTGCTCTCCCCTGCTCAGTCATTCCCTGTGCTGGGACATCTGCAGCTGGGTGTATTGTTGTGACTGAGTAGGCTTAAATTAAGGCTGTACTTTGGGAACTTCATATTATAAAGAAGGACCCTGCTAAGGCTTATGCAATTCTGCACATGAGGAATAGTCCCAGAGACCTCAGCGAGCACAGTGAAATGCAGACAAGGCTCCTTAATATGTTGGTGAAGTGTACGTGGCAGGAAGGGTGAAGGAAAAGAAGTATTGACAGCAGCAGAAAGCGTCGCTGCCTCTGCCCTGCCCTCCCCCAGCAAAGACTTGCATTAATTTCCCATTGACTCTGATGTACAATAGGGAAGAGGTTTCAAGCTGACTGAAGGGGCAAAGGTCCAAGAAAACTACTGTAGCAAGAACTGATGCAGAGTGACAGTAATGAGGTGGCCTGGCAGGTGGGAGGGAAAAATGGTGGGGTGGGGGAAAGAAACTAATATCTGGTGAATTAAGTAGTTCCCAGGGATTGAAGTTGTTAAGTCCCCTTGGTTTTATTTTCCTTCGTGTGTGCGACACAGCTCTGAGATGGGGCTGAGCAAGGCTCCTTGGCTGAGCACGTGGGTCCTGGTGCAGCTCCAGCCCTCCTGGCTCGGGGCTGGGTCCCTGGGAGTGCTGGCGTGGCCCAGAGGGTGCAGAATTCCTCTGTAGTGCTCCCAAACCTGTGCTGTGCTGTTTTAATCAGTGTTTTAGTATTCCTGACTCAGAGCTCATCTTTACGTTGTTCTGTGGGTCAGTTTTGCATCAAAGAGAAGGTGAGGAGCACAGGGTGAAGAAGTGTTTTGAAGTTTTGATTTATTTAAAATAGGGACTGTGAAGTGCCGACAAGACTTCCAGCTTCTTGAATGCTGGTGGAAAGAGAATGCCTGCTGGATAGAGAGTCTGGGGAGACTTTACCCAATTGCTGAATAAACACTGTCCAGGAATCTTCCCAAAGGGTAATGTGGTGTGGTCTGAAAAGAGGTTGCAAGGAGCTGAGCATTTGTCCTAAGTATCTGTGAATCCCACTGGACTGGGAGATGTTGCTCAAGTCAGAGGCCTGGTTTGTGGCAAAAGCTTGCCAGCTGCAATCCCCCGGCACTGGCAGGTTTGGCGTTTGTTGCACTGCTGGAAGAAGGTGTTGCTGAAGGGGATGTTTGCCAGGGATTCTTCTGCAGTGCTTGCTGAATGAGTGAAGCTCCTGTTTAGGTTTCCTTTTGGCTGTGTTATCAATCATTTGTGTTCAGAGCTGTGTTGGTGCGATTCCCTGCTCTGAGCCCGAGCTGTGTGCAGGGCTCAGTATGTACACGGAGCATTTATCCTTTTGCCAAAGGTTTGCAAAGTGCTGTAAATGAGTGTAAAGATGTTCCTTTGCTGGTGAAATTCGCCTACTTCTGCTCTCGTATTTGGCAGACCTACAGAGCCTATAGCAGCATGTTGTGCTCAATGACTTGTGGGAGGGAACAGAAAACATTGAAAAGAAATCCAAAGGTAATGCTGAGATGGGAAATACTATAGGAATTTTCTGAGGACTGGGGGTATTGCCCCACCTTTTGGTCTGGGGCTGCTACCAGCCATTGTGTTGGGTGGTGTCAGGTCTTGTTGTCTGCCATGTCCTCAGGATCCCTGAGAGATCTCTCCTATGAGTACTGAGCAAGCCCTGAGACAACTACAGCAAAAACTGTTGGCTTCTTGCAGCAGGAGCTCCCTCTCCTCAAAAAGTCTCTGCTGTAAAGTGTTTGGGGTTGTTTTGATTGATGTATTTGCACCAGACAGCTCATCTTCCTCTCCAGTCAGTTCCTGTAGGTCACTCTGAGACTCCTGCCCTGGACAGGTGGCCTTCTGAGTACACAGCAGCCATTTGAACTGTACCCTCTTCAAATACTACCTGGTGAAAAAGCCCTCGTAAAACCTGCTGTGAAAATGTCCCAGGCCCGCTGGTGGCTGGGGTTGAGAGCTGAGGAAGCAGAATTGCTGTTGGTCAGACTCTGGTCTTGGCATAGCATACAGGAACCCAAATGAGGCCCTGGTGGGCCTGGTACCAATGGTGCCATTGAGCCTGGAGGTGAAGGGTCAGAGAAAAAAGGGCAGCAGGGGATTATCCAAAGATCTCAGTGTGGCAGAGAACGCAGCCGCTTCCTGACGCCCGGGTTTGATACCACAGTAAACGGCTGCCTGTGTCTGAAGGGGATGTTGGCAGCATCCCTGGGCACTGGGAAGGAAGTGTGGGAGGCAGAGCAGCATTGTACGCTGCCAGCTCTTTATGTGGCTTGTCTTTGAGGGGTTAAACTGGGTTTTTTTTGTTGTTTTTAACGACTTTTGACTGTAAAATTTATAAGGGAGGCCGTGACCGGAGTGGCAGCGCTCTGGTGTGCGGCGGGGGCTGTAACTGCTGAGGTTCCTGCCCTCCGCCAGCACTTCCGAACCTCGGAGAGGGGGAAGCAAGATAAGGACGTGGGGCCACGGCATGTGAAAGGTAGCTGGTGGTGTGAATTATGGCTCACGCCGGTCCCATGGCTACAAACCAGCACGGGGGCTGGGAGCAAGGGGGGAGCCTGGCAGAGGGCTGCAGCGGGCTCAGCGGCACGTTGTGACACAGGGCTGCTCCTGGTGCCCTCAGCAGCGGGAGGAGAGGGGGAAGCATGCTGAACTGCAGGTGTCCTGGAGGCCTCTGCCTCCAGATAAGTGTTGGCTCCTCTTCCCCGCAGCGCCGGGCGCTCTGCCATGCCGGACGCTCCTCCGGCCCCAGGCGCGGCTCCTGGGAGCTGGCTGGCTCCTTTGTGCTGTGCCCGCTCCTCTCTGGGTGCCCATCGTTCTCCCCGTTGGAGCTGGGAGGGATGGCTGCCGTCCTGTGCAGAGGGGGAGTGTGTCCTGATGTGCTTGCACAGCTCTGGGGATCACAAGCCTCTGTCCCCCCTGTGCCTGCCAGGGGGCATTTCCTGCCCCAGCCTGCCTGGGACCCCGGGGGGAGTGGGTGAGTGGCAGTGAAAGAACCTGGAGAATCTCCTGCCACAGCACCTTTTGTGCTCTGAACTCCTCACCTAATCCTGGGAACTGGGATGGAAGCAGCGGGTTCTGCGTGTGAGATACCCGGCAGTGTATGTATGAGGAGGGAACTGTGATTGTCCTGTGTGATTTTTATTTTTTCCCCCCTCTCTTTTTCATCTGGTCAAATCCACTATGTCATTAATCTTCCAGATCAAATACAATGATAGTTGAAAGTCTTCCACGGTTGTGACTCCCCCAAAGTTTTGTGAGCATGGCTTTGATTTTGTGGTAGTCACAAGAAGTCAGTTTAGATTTCTGGACCTCTTTTTGTAGTTATTTCCAGTGGATATTTTAGTAGAGGCATTTGTCTTCTCTCTCGATTAAGCATGTGTATGCAATAGGAAAAGAACAAAATATGGAATAGAAAAAAATAATAAAACAATTCAGTTACCAGTCCAAAAGCCTTAGTGCTAAAGAGCCATGAAGAAGCTTTATTGGAACTATAATTGCAGACATAAGCAGTGATTATCTGTCTTCGTGCCTTTATAGTCCCCATCACTGTCATGTGAACGCATGAAGCTGATGATAGTGTGAGCAGAACATTATTCAGCTGGTGCTGTGTAATCCTGATCTCTTGTAGTATGTGGAAAGTAACATAAAGTGTCAATTCATCTGAAAGTGATGGGAGGAGAAATAGGTAGGAGAAGACAAGTGCTGTTGCAGAACACCTTACTCATGAATCTTATTTCATCCTGGTTGCAGCTAAAGGAATGCAGGGACAGGGTAAATTTCTTACATGGACATGGTCAGACAAAATTTTGCTGTTTCTTAATGATATTAGAGGTCTTGGGCAGGTGCAGCCCTTTATCGTTGAAGAGTGCCTTGGTGTGTTTCCTTGAAATGCTCTAAATTGGCTCCAGCTGAGAGAGGGGCAGCAGCACCTGTTTGTCTTGCATTCCTGAGAACTGGAGATTGTTGGATCAAGGCAGACAAATGGATGCTGCCAAGCACTTCTTGAGGTGGAACAGAGATCAGAGAGCAAGTCCTGAATTTCTTGGCTGATTATTGGTGCTGGCTATGCAGGTGAAAATGTGCTCTGGGCTGTGAAGAGGTGGAGGGAGGAGGAGGCAGTTTGGTGGCTGGGCAGCCGAAGCAGTGGAAGGAGCAGCGTGTGCAGAGCTCTGGATTTTGCACTGAGATTGGTGAGCCCATGATTGGGCACAGGTGGTTTGAGTTTTACCTGATCGAGGCCAGTGTCAGGAGGGTCTGCTGATCTCTCCTGTCCCTTGCCCTCCTGCTGTGGTGCTGATTAGACAGGTGTGGAACCTGAAACCTGTCACCTGAAACCAATTTTCAGGCCCCTAATTTTGATTGCAATCAGGTGCTCTGGGTGAAGGGAGGCAGTGGAGGAGGTGAGGTAGGAGCCAGAACTGCTGTGGTCTCCTCACGAACAGTCCAGGATGGTCGGGGGCTGCTTTGAGCGATAAGAAGGTAACTTTTGGGGATTATTTTTGGGTAGGGGAGGCACTTGTTGGATGGAAGACTGGTTATGCTTTTTTTCCTTTTTCTTCTGAAATTTTGAGGGAAAAGATTGCCATTTTAAAGGAGGAAAATAGATGCAGGGGAATCCAAAACTTGTAAGCCTGCTTTTTTATTTACTCTTGCACTGAACTAGGACCAGGTGAAAAACAGACCTGATCCATGTATATTTTTGATGGACTTTCCTTCATTTCTTAGTGATGATTGTCTTTGTTTTTTTTGGAGTTAGCAGGAGTTATCCGCTAACTTCTGTTAGAGCAGCTCAAAGCAAAGCTTCTAAATTGCTTAATACACTCAAGGGCATTTTAAAAGCAAAACCAGAAATCTGCTAGCAAAGTGCCTAGATAGACAAAGAGTAAGGAGTGCAGTTTTTGGAGGCATGTGCCTGCCTGTCCGCTATGTGAATGTAAAATGAGATAGTGATGGTTTGAGAGTTTCTGGTCTTGAGCTGAGTGAACTGTGAGTGAAAAACTGATTCTTGGAAAAGTTTTGTTTCAAAATGTTAGTTGAAAATCTGTGGGATGTACATTCCTGGAGACATCAGCATCCTACTTTCACAAAAGACTTGTGTGCTGAAATTACTTAAACTAGTTTAAATGTGGCCCTTGTTCTTATCACACAGAGATGAGGTAAGTGATTGTCATCACCCTTGTTTTATGGATGTGCGGAACAGAAGTGCTGCTCACGTGTTCTGCGGTACTCGAAACGGGGAATCGCTGGTGCCTTGGGAGAGGGCTGTTCCGAGGCTGATGTGTGCTGGGGCTTCTCCTGCTGGGCTGCGTGTTCCCAGGTGCTGGGGAGGAGGGGAGATGCAGGGTTTCTGGGGCTGAGGTGTCCTGACTGTGCTGTGTGCAGTGCTGGATGAGGAACTGCAGTCCCCAAGAGGTGATGAGGCCATGTGTGGAAATGGCCTGGGTGTTGCATCATTGGAGATGGGTGTGAGTCAGTCGTGAAACCCTCTGCAGAAGGCTTTTATAACTAGTACTGGCTTATTAGAAACAGTTGTTGAGGATAGGCCTGGCTTCACTGGGTATTTGAAGCATCTTAAGAATGGTGTGAGTGGTGCTCTGGGTCTGAGCAGAGCACGAGCAGACTCAGGAGAAGGTTGTAAGATGTTTAAGATGGAGGGGTGAGTGCCCAGAAGAACAGACTGAACGTGGTGCCCATGTGACACCTGCCTGGAGCTTCCAAACCTGTAGTGAGCTCCTGTGGTGTGGGGCAGGAAAGGGAAACGGGGAGTATGGAGCTGCTGGTGCCTTTCTGGGAGAAGGTCTGTGTGTGTGAGTACACGGCAGTGCTGCATCCCGTGCACGGGGGTGTGCTGGGGAAATGGGGTTGTGCTGTGGGCGTGGAGAGGGGAGGCAGGGTTTGGCTGGAGCCCTGGTTGGGTGTGCTCTGTGCCTCAGCCTCTGCCTGCCCTGGTGGCTGAGAGACGCTGGGTTCCAGCTCCGCAGCCTGGCACATCCCTGCCCTTCCCCGCAGCCTGGCACATCCCTGCCCTTCCCAGCACAGGGGCTGTGCCCGGGGCAGGCTGGGCAGCCAGGAGGGGCAGGCTGGGCAGCAGGAGCGCTCCTGGCCGGGTTCTGGGTCCTGGCCGGGCTCTGGGCGGGCACACCTGGGTGCAGCCCTCGCCGTGCCCGTGGCTGCGGCTCTCCGGGAGCGCCGGGTGCTCGCCGGGCTTTGGGATCCTCTGGCAGCAGCGCTGCAGAAATGAGGAGTATCATTGTGTTTTATTGTGGCTTCTAAGAACGCAGCGTGTTTGTGCTTCGGGGAGCCCCAGGGGCTTTGTTTTTCACCAGGCCTGAGCTGTTCTTCAGCAGAGCCTTCCCGGAGCGTGAGCCAGTTCTGCCCATTAGGACCGAGAGACGGGCCTGACTGATTTCTGCTCCCTGCTGCATAATAAATCTGATACTAAAATTAGTGTTGGTCTCCCTAGGCCATAATTCTTGCTGAGATTATAGAGAATTGTGTGTGCAGAGAGGAACTGTGGTTGTGTGTGTTTGGGTTTTTTTTTAATAACCTTGAGTGTCCAATTTCCAGGTTTTTTACTTAACCCCCCCATCTTTTTCCCCTTTTCCTCTCTTTTGGGAAGTGCTTAGCCTTTCTGTGTATTTTGGCTATTTAAGCCTCTGTCACTGCAGGCAGATGAGTTCCTTGGGAGCTCTTCTGAAGGTTTTGTAATTGAGTCTTTTACCACGGCGACAGGATATTATTAACCTTCAGTAAAGCAATTTATTTCATACTCCTTTGTGGGGATAAGCCTTTTTTCCCCCAGGAAAATATGTATGTGGAAAGAGTTTTACGTACAGAGGTAGCTGGACTTGCAGTAGTGATTATGATTTTAGAAAAATTAATAATTTACATGAAGAATAGGCAGTTCTGTTTGCATCAGTTTAAAAGAAACCTTTGGTCCTGAATGATCCCACCCCTGTCCCAGTGTTTTATTTTCAAGAACAGACTTTTTGCCTGTTGGTGGCTTTGAAAAGAGGTTGTATTTCATTTTAGAGCTCTTGATATTTAGCCTGTGTGAGCACTAAACGATTTTGTTGTCTTCTTTCAGACGGCCTTAAAAATGACCTGAGAGCTGGAGGGAGGAGTTCCTCGAGGGGTCTCCCTCTGGGCATGGCCTTTGCCCTGAAATCAAATGCAGACTAGTCCAGAAGTCGTTAAAGATTGGATAGCTCCTAGAATAGCAATTTCCAGCCAGCGGGGGGAATGCTGGATAAGTGGCCAGCCCGGCTGAATCCCTTGTGCTCTCTCTTGAGTGCGGTGACAAAGGCACCGGTCTGGGACTGGGGGGATCCAGGCCTGGGTGTCATTGCAGCTCCCTACGCCCTGATTTTTATTTTAAAAAGAGGATCAGAATATTTCTTTCCCCATGTCTAGTTAGACTTTTTACTTCAGTATCCTGTTAAAATTTAAAAAATTAAATCAACAATGGGCTTGTCCTGTCGTTCGAGATACTTGAAAACTCTGCGCTGTCGGAGCGCTGCTTTCGAAGGAGTTCACCACACCTTGCAGTAGGAATATGTTCTTTTAGCAATTATATTAGATGAAGTAGGGGTATTATTCCCACATTATACAAGGGAGCTTGGATGAGAGGCGAAGTGCTTTGTCCAGAGCTTTACGTTTATTAACACACTTGAATCTCTTGGCACGGTGTGGAGGCGGTAATTGCAGAGTCACCATTTCCCCACGCCGCGCCTCTCCGGCTGAACCGCCGCCGCCTTGGAGTGGAGCGGGCATCCCGGGCAAGTGCCGTGTCTGTGGGACCGCTGTGGGGCTGCAGAACCACCCTGTCCCAGCTGTGCTCAGCCCCTTGCTGCTTTTCTGGGTGTGCTCTGTGATTTTGATACGAACTTCCCGGTGCCTCTTTGGTGCTCCCATCCCTTTTCCATGAGATGGGCTTTTCCATCTGTGTCAGAGGGCTGTTAACTGTGCAGCTGGGCAGCGCTCACCCGCTGCACCTTGGGGTGCAGGTGGCAGGGCCTGCAGGTCTGCTGGGGCGTGTCTTGGGCCCAGGAGAAAGGACGGGCACACCTGGGCACACCGTGTCTTTAAAGCTGTCCTGCTGGGAGCGGGTACTGCTGACAAATGCGGTTTTTGGGGGGGAGTGAAAGCGCTGGGTGCAGGCTGTCCCCGGCCGCGGTGTGCGCGGGTTTGTGGAAGGGACATGCCCCTTGCTCGGAGCTCGTGGGTGTCGCTGTGTTTTGTTGGTAGCAGTGAACTGAGACTTCTGAAAACACAGATAAACACCACGGCCTTGCTTTTGTCCTGCAGCCTTCACGCCCCCTCTGCTGCTGGCTTGCCGAGCGGGGTGTGATGGTGGCTGTGCTGCAGGGGGGCAGAGGGGCTTCTCCAGAATCCCGTGGGTGCCTCTCCTGGTTCTGGCCCGTGCTCAGCCCCGTGGGAAAGGGCTCTTCGCTGTGTGGTCCTTCAGCCTCTCCTAAAATTCCAGAGACACACTGCATGCAAGAAAATGTTTTTGTTACTGAGAAAGACTTCCTGGCCCCTTCACATGCTGGTTTTGTAAAACTTTGCAGCTGGTAGATTTATTCTTAAGTCTTCAACCGGAGAATCTTTCTATTTTAAAAATGCTAAAAATACGTTTCCCCCCCTTTTTTACTCTGTTGTTGTAAATGAGCCCCACAATCTGAATTTTTTTTTCTTTAAAGCTTCCCCACCAGAGATTTAATTAAAATATTGTGAAAGGCAGTCATTGAAAATGAGAAACCTTTTGAGTGGAAGGCACCCTGATTTCCCTCTGCAGAGCTTTTTGTCACCATAGAGATGAAAAGAGAAGCTCAAAATTGCACTTTCCCCTTGTGTGTTGCTACTGAGGGGCCATGGCTGCAGGTAGCAGCTGCACTAAGATCAGCAGGGCTGGCTGGGGCTGAGGCTTTAACTCTTTGCAGGGCAGAAGCACTGGCTCAGGATTTCCTTCCCTGGTGGAAGCATTTTTCTTAGTTTATTATTCTGTTTTAATTTCCTGTACTTCAGGGCTGGAATTTATCTGGGTTTGTGAAGGGAAGGAACACAGGGGCCCATCCTTTTGTCTCCATAAAAGCATAACTCAGCACCTCTGAGCACAGCAGAGTCCATCGGGTCTGCTGCGAGCATCGCCACAGTGTCCTGAGGTGTTCGTGCCCTGCTGGGGAATGGTGTTGGAATCCCACTCAGCCTTTTTAATCTTCTCTTTTTAAAACATTTTTAGTGTATAAATCATAACTCCTCTTTAGCATTCAGGCCTGTCTGATTCTCACTTAAAACAGCTAAACATTGGGCTTTTTTGTTGGTTTTCTTTTTAAAATCAATGGGTTAAAGGTATTTTTTTTTCCTTCCAGTAACCCCTCTGGAAGTGTAGGGATTACTAAATCAAAAATATATGCAGTGAGTGGTAAAACTGCTCTGCTACAGTTTCAAAGACAGTCCCACAAATTGAAGATTATTGGAGGGGACATGACACTGGGCAGTGTTACGCTTTTAATCATTTTAAAAACAAATTTTTCTCCCTAATTGAGTGAAGAGCAGGCTCAAGTGGATTCTTGGCACAAACATCTCAGACGAATGAAAGTAAAATGTATATTGAAGCTGTCTGCTGTTGTATATTTTATACCATACCTGTCTTGGTGACTGATCTCAAATGGGCACAGTGGTTTAATTTTAAGCTGTTTGAGTGAGACCTGTTGTGTTTAAACTTTCAGATAGAAAGTGAACATAACCCATGTAATGGCATTATTAATGGAGAGTATTACTAAATTGTAAGTTGCAAATTAATGGTTTAACGCTGCGAGTGAATATACAGCTGTGTTCTTGTGTAATGTTACAAGACAAAATTAGATCAAGTATTTAAAACCAGAAGGGCCTCATCCAAACCCAGTGGGTGTCTTCCCAGGGACTTCACTAAGCTTTTCCACCTCACAGTGAGGGTGCAGACCTGAAACCCCAGCAGAGTCACTAAAATGAGTGTGTGCCCTCCACAGTGGGTTGTTAACATCTGACTGCCCAAGATGCCCATGTATTTGGAGCAAAATAATAACATTACTTGTTTCCATGGTGGTGGGGACTTGGTTGGGCTCAGCTTGTACCTGATGGAAGCCACGCTGTTGTGTGTATGTGAGTTCTGCAGGATTATATATTAATTTTTAAATGAGACAGTATTTGGGAGCTTGGCTTGGCTCTGATGCAATTTGCCCTTGTGCTTTCCTTGACTGTTGCTAATAAGAAGTGCTGGCCTAAATCAGCGTCTTGAAGAATCATCGATTTGCTAATTGCGGATAATCAAGTCCCTGCTCCCTGCTCATGCTGAGACCACTTTTGTTTCCTGCCATTCTGCCAGGATTCGGGCAGCATCTCCCAGCCTTTGACGTAACCAACAAAGTGGGTTGGGAGCGCTCACATTGTTCATTCTCAGAGGTGACGAAGTTATTGATATTCAGGCTTGATGAATGAGGAGCTGTGATACCACTGACCTTTCTGGCCAAAGTGGAGGTCAGAGCTGGGGGGCTGAGTTGGGCAGAGGGGTGTTCAGAGCGGTGTTGGCACAGCTTTGCAGGGCTCACCTTGGTTAGTGCAGGCCTGGGCAGTGTCTGTCGACATCAGCCTCCTGAAACTGTTCTGAACATATGTGGTAGTTGCTTCTTATTTTCTTTATTTTTTTTAATGTGCTTCCCCCCCTTCTGTGTTCAGCTAGGGAGGGTGTTTCTATGTGCTGTAGGCTTTGCAGAATGTTTAAAACACAGCAGGGGCTGATGAAAATTTGTGTCCCACGGTTAGCACAGTGAGGAGAGGTGAGGACAGGCTGCTGCTCTGCTGTGGCTTCTCCCAAGTGTCTCAGCCCGTGGGCATGGCAGGTTGTGCTTGGATGCTCTGTGTTCTCTCCGTGTCCACTTGAGCCAGCCACCCTTTGCCCATCAGGCATTTTTTGTTCCCTGGCTGGATCAAGTCTCACTGAAGGATGTGGGAAGGGGTGATAATGGCTGGTGAGCTTTTCCAATGACTTTACGTAGAACAGCAGTTGATCCCAGACCATGAAAAAACAGAAGGAAAGTAAGAGCCTTTCTGAGGAAGATCCCATTAGCTGATGGGCATTATCTTTGCATAGGTGTTGGTCCTCTGGGTCAAGGAGAGCAGGGCAAACCCTCTGGAACCCCTTGCTTGGCAGGTGAGGAACTGGAGCATATTGCCTTGGCTGGAGCGTTTTGATGAAATAACGAGTTTTTCGTGGCGTCCATCTGGCTGGGAGCTGCTGCTGTGTGCAGGGCAGTCTGTGCCTCAGAGGTGGAGAAACAGGTTTGCTTTCCCCAGTGCTCGCTGCAGGGATTTGCAGCAGGGATCGTGTTCAGATGGCAGAGCCCAGCTGCCCTCGGCCCTGCCCCGTGCTCTGGGGTTGTGTTAGAGGGTCTGGCCTGGAGGAGGGAATGCTGTGGGGTGGCTGGGGGTGCACAGAGGGGGATGGCAGTGCCCAGGGGTCACGGGGACACCGAGCGAGTGGTCCCAGCCTGGCTCCTGCTGGAGCCGGCGTCAGCCCCGCTGCCGCTTTAAAGCCACACCAGAGGAACAGATGATCACTGGACAGCTTAGGTTACATAATCTCTTTTGGGTTTAATGTCAGGCCTCCCTGAGCCCCATCCAGTGCCAGCTCCCAATCTGGCTCGTAATACTCCTGAATGTCCTTTTAATTTTTATTAATAGTTCTCTTACTGTAGCGTTCCCTCTGCCTGGCTTTGTGTGCTGTGCGTGCCTCGGAGTTCACTGCTCTGCCCTAAGAGGCATCCAGTGTCTGGGCTTCCTGCTCCTGCACCAGCCTGGAGCCATTCCCATGTGTTTTCTTTGCTAGTTCCAGAGGTATTTACAAAAAGTGTTGTGGGGAGAGAAGCAGGAGGACTGTCCAGCATCGTAGCCTGTGTGGATTTGGCTCTTCTCATTCATGAACAAAGCTGGTGAGGCCTGGGAGAACAGAGCCTGGTCAGAGCACACCAGGGCAGTGGTGATGAAAGTGATGGTGAGACAGCAGAGACTACAAGCTCTGGCTCCACCTGGATGGGCTCCTACTCTTTGCAAGCACAGATTTGTCAGCTGGACTAACTTTTTTTAAAGTTTAGCTTGTTCATGTCTAAATGAGCTGGTTTGTTTCTGTAGTGAGTTTTTATCTTTTGTAAACAAATTTCAAGCTCTTCACTGTTTTTCTCTGATCACTGGATGTAGTAAAGACCAGCAACTCTGTGGAGACAGAGCAGCAGTGACTTTGGATGCTGAACAGTTGTGTGATTCAGAATACCAGTGCTTTTTTCCTCATCCCTAACTCGATAAGTAGGTGCCTCTGCAGGTATTCTCCACTCCTGCTAGGATTGGTGCTAATTCCGTGTGTGTCCCCTGATGGCTGGTGTTTCTCTGAAAGCCTTAACACTGATTGTTTAGTATTTAAAAGAGTAACAAAATTTAAAAATATGCATTCATATATACAGAGGGGAGAAGGAACTGAGATGTTACTTCAGATCTGAGTCTGGGAATCAAATAGAAATCACAGAATAGGTGTGGTTAGAGAGGACATGGTTGAGCAGCAGCATCAAGCCCTTGGAATACTTCTGCATTCCCTGAGACAGCTTCCCTTTCATTAGCTCCTGCATGACATTCCGTGCCAGTTAAAGCGGTTGAAAAATATTGCAGGGAAGATATTTAATGCATTGTGAACATTGGTGTGTTGTAGCAGCTGTCTAAGAAATGAATAATAAAGCCCTGAAGAGCAGAGTGCAGTACCCAGACTGCTCTGTGTGGCTGCTTTGGGAGCGTGCTGGACCAAGGCAGCGTTGTGAGCTCCTGCAGTGTTTTACTCTCCTCCTTTGATTTAATTTTACTACTTTAAATGATTTCTTAGCTGGGAGGGAGGCAGGAGCTAGCTGAGGGGGGCAGGATGGATCTGTTTAGTTTCTTTGGAAACCTCAGCAAACATTGCCCTGGCCACCTTACATGCCAATAGCTGGTACTTCCTAAACTCTTCCTTTGAGTAAACCATGGAGCAGAGCTGATAAATGCCATCGTGATCTTGACTGTGAGCCAAACTGTGCAAAATCCAGTAGTGTGTCTGAACGGCTAAAAAAGCCCCAAATAAATCACAAAGTGCTGGTAATACAGTCACTGCTGCTGTTTGCCACAGGGGTGGATTGCAGTCTGTGATCCCTCGGTGAGTAAGTCTCTAAATTGTATTCAGAGATGTGTGGCATAGCTGGAGTACCACAGCATCACTGCTGTGTGGCATCACGGAGCAACAATCCAGTACTATTGTTTTATTTGGTTTGTTTAATTTTATTTATTTATTTTTATTTATGTACATTTTGGGCTGTGTCATTTTGCTGGTAGATGTGTGCAAATGAAAGTCAGGACCAAGATGTGTGGGGAACATTAATTTTATTTTATCTATAAATATATGTATGAACACACACATAATGGGTGCCAGAATCTCTTACATATTCGTGTTTGTTCAAGTGTACAAGAAATGTGATTGACACCACTGAAAAGGGAGGAGGAAAGCGAAATGAGTTACAGCTTTTGATCCCTAAACTGCCATTTCTTAGTGTATCCTAGAAGAGCCTTTGCCCTAATGATGCTGAGCAATAAATAACACAGGGAAGAGTAATAGCTGCCTATGGTAGCAAATTATAGTTGATTTATTGCACATAATATATACAGGTGCAGCTAATTTAATTAAACACAAGACCTTTTAAATGCTGTAAAGACATCCCTCTCCAAAGCCAATCAGCACTGTGGTGCTGTAATAAGGCTTTAAGTGAAATAAGCAGCATTACAAGCACAGCTCTATTGGTCTGATCAGCCTCGCATGTGTTTGAGGGAGGGAGTATTTTTCCATAACCATTAAAGCCACTTTAAGTCAACTTATGCCATAACAAAGTCCAATTTAATGTACTGATGCAAGTTATCCCATTTCAGCCTCGTCAAGGAACAGCAGCTCCCATGAACCAGCATATGTAGCTTGTTATTTTCTTGGCCAACTGAGGGGTGCTGTGCAGGGGTGGAGGCTTGGGTGGTGTGGGATCTCACCCTGGGGATGGGAATAAATAACAAACAAGAAGTTGTGGTTCCCTGGAGCCTCTCTGCTTGCTAGTGGGTTGTCTTCTATTCATCCCTCATCTGAGATGGGGAAAAAGGGGACCGTGGTGAAAGAAACTGGTGTAGAAGAGCTCGTACATCATAGAATCCTGAAAAGGCTTGGGATGGAAGGGGGGTTAAAGATCATCCAGTTCCAACCCTCTGCCACGGGCAGGGAATGCCACTCACTAACATCAGGTTACTCAGGACCCTGTCCAACCTGGCCTGGAACATTTCCAGGGATGGGGCAGCCACAGCTTCTCTGGGCACCCTGTGCCAGGGCCTCCCCATCCTCACAGGGAACAATTTCTTCCAACATCCCATCTAACCCTGCCTTCTGTCAGTGTAAAGCCACTGCCCCTTGTCCTGTCACTATCTGCCCATGTGAAAAGTCCCTCTCCATCACACAGGTGAGCACAGGCAGACCCTGGGTTACCTTGTCTGCATATTCACTTTTCTGGGGTTTTTATCCCCTTGTGCTCCTTTTTTCACATCAGAAGTTGCAGTGGGTTTGTGTGTGTGTGTATGCATAGAAATTGACCTTTAGCCTGGCTGGGCGCTGCTCCCTCTGCTCCCTGCTGCTGTAATTTCCCTGGAGCAGGGCTGGTGCCTGCCCTGCAGTGCCTCCTCCCTCAGCTCATCACCATGCCGAGCTGAATCCCCACCCTGGGATGATGGGGGAGATGCTCTACGATACTTTGCCACCATTACTTGATTATTTGTGAAAGCGTAAAAGGCTCAAGTAGCTGATTGATTAATTTTTCTCTAAGTTTTTCTTCCCTCTGTTGCCTTCATTTGGAACATGTAATCAGGGAAGGAAGATGCATTAAGAATAGATGGGTATGCATATGAATGCTTAATTTTTTCTAATTCAGGCATTCATGTGGGCACATGTATCCCGCTGCACGCTGTGCTAAACAAACCTCTCCCAGCGCTTCTGGAGGCAGATGAGTGAGTTTGGTGTGGTTTTCTCCTTCAGTGCTGGAGTTTCTCTGCTCTGAAGCAGTTGCTGTTCCAGCACCTCGGGGAGTGTGAGGAGCGTCCCTGAGCACGACTGGGGGCGGGTGTGTGCGAGGCTTGGTATCTCAGAGCACAAATCAAACATCTACTTGACCTTTTTATCCCTCACCATTGGGAAGGTGGCCAGCAGCTCTGCTGTGAATCTTTCTGGTCCGTTTGCTCGGGTCCAATGCTCTGGTCGGTCGCAGCTGGGGCTTCCAGTTGTAGGTTTGTAGAGGTGTTTGTTGTCAGGAGCTGCTGGGGGAAGTGTGGGGGGAGGCAGGAGCATCCTGAGGTTGGGAAGGGAGCAGGACGTGGTTCCACGTAACCCTGAGTAGCTGCAGCCACCTGGTAGAGGGTTTGGTGTAGAGGCAGTGCCTGTGCTCAGTGCTGGTGGAGAGTGAGGTGTCAGTGAATTAAGGTGTAGTAGGAAGAAAAGCCCCAGATAGCTGCTTTGCAATTTGGTAAAATGAGTTATTATAATTATTTACTTCTATCCAAAATAAGTAGAATTCTTAAGCAAAAGAAAACTAAAATGAAAGCATATTCTGTGTTGGTTTATGTGGTAACTCCATCGAAAGAAAATCTTGAATTTCTTTTATTCCTTCTTCTAAAATTCTTTTTCTGAGTAGCCCTGTCTGTGTGTGGGTACTTCTGGACGAGGATCTCCATGCCTCAGTTTCTTATCTGTTTAATGGATAGAGTAACAATTAATCTCACTTCTCAAGGATTCTGTTGTGAAGTGCTTTTGAGAAATCTGGCCTGAAATGTCACATTTGATAAGGCTGCTTGAGAGCTTCCATAAAAACTGCTTTTAATCCAAATTATGTTTGATGATAAAATATTGCGAAATAGATTGCTCCCTCTCCAGGCTCACTTTCTGTGTTAGGATGTAGAAGGGAGCTGAGACCTTGGAACCAAAACTGGAGCCTTTTTTCAAACCTGTAGTTTATTTTATGGTTTGGGCAGAGGGGCAGAAATTGTCTGAATGCTGCCCTGAGAGTGAGAATACTAACTTCATGTTTTAATTTCCCTTGGAAAAAAATAACACTGTGTTCTAAGTAGGTCCAGTATTTGCCCTTCTGTGCTGTACTAATTCTCTTCTTGTACTTGTAGTTCTGATTATGTTCCCTCAGCTGGTACTTGAGGAAACGTGTTTGTCTTTGAGCATGTCTGGTGACTCAGAGACACGTCTCCATAGCATCTGGTGAGCGTAATTGTCATTATTAATCTGCCCCGTGCCAATCTGTCCTCGGAGCAGCGGTGGGAGGAAGGGAAGGTGCTGCATGACTGGGTGTGTTCTGCAGAGATGGGGCTTGGGAGAAAGGTTAGAGACAGCCTGGGCTCGGCTGAGGTTCTTTCCCTTCCTGTCACTGCCTCCAGAACCATCAGAAATTACAGTCAGAGCCTCTGCTCAGTTGGGGCTTCCTCGGCTCCCGAGGGAGAGTTCCTGGCTGAAGTGGCTGGAATCAGTGTCCTGCCCCTTCAGGCATCATTGGCCAATGCGCCCCTGTTCTAATTATGTAATGCTGCTATTTCCAAAGTTGTGGGTAAGTGTGTTGTAAGTTAATACCTGACTTTAGAGATTTCATTGGAACCAGATACAACTTGGCATTATCTCTGGAGCTTTGTGCATTTTCCATTTTAAACACAGTTGAATGAAGTCTCCCACAATAGAGTCCCTTCTTCCCTCTCTGGCTCGTGTCAGGGCTCTGCTGCCCTGTGCCCTAACCACAAGGTGAGCCATACATTAGTTTTAAAATGATTTTTTTCCCTGGGCCCAGATGCTCTCTGTCCTTACGGGAAGGTTCTAAATTCTGTTTCTGCTCTCTCTCTTCAGTGCTGGAACTCTCACTTCCCAGTTCACATAATCACAGGCTTTTCCTTCATTCCTGTTGTTAATCAAACTTGACTGCCTGCTTAATGCCTTTTTTCCTTTTTTTTTTCCTGATATGGTGATTTTGGTTGTTGCTTCCATTACAACATTTTGTTGCCTTTGGCTTCACAATAAATTGGGGAAATTAATAGTGTATGATTGAGCGTGCATACTTTAAAATAAGTTAAACGAGAAATAGATATTTTTTATTACTATTAAAAATACCTTTTTTGTCAGCCCTTTTGTTTTGAGCAAAGGGCACATTCTGCTTTAACTATTTTATCGTATGTGTGCTATTGTAATTTACATAAATGAATTTTAAATACAGTTATAAGCTGTGGGAAGATGTTATTGTCTCTGCACAATGAATGTGGAGATTTATGCTGTGCATACATCTTGTGTTAGATTAACATTTGTTCCCTCGTCTCTGTTGGATAGTGTCATGATGGAGCCTTGAAATCTTTACACAGGTACTTCTCATGCTTATTTAAAACAGCATTTGAATTACTCTTCTTCCAGTCCATTCATTTCATGTAAATACGCCTTTGGATATTTGACTCAAATCTGATGACATTGACAGAAATAATAAAACTTCTGTTAGGAGCGAGATGGGAGCTGCTGTTATGCCCTCCCACCCCCTAAATATCAAACAATTCCCATTTTTCCAGGGTTTGTGTGTGTGGAACTCAAGCGCTTGAGCTGCTGCAGTGAAGTTGGTCCAGCCATGTGCTTAAACTTGGGCTGCTCTGCCGGGTTGGGACCTTCCTCACAGACATTTTCTGCAGCATCTGTCTTTTGTCCAAGGCTGGTGACAGGAGTTGGTTGAGCTCCTGCCAGGATTATTACAGCCCTCAGCTGTAGTGCCTGTGACCTGGAAGGTGCTGGGTGTGCACAGCCCTCTCTGGAAGGAAACCTGTGGATGTGCTCTGTGTGTCCCAGGGGGAGGTGATGGCAGGGTTGGGAATGGAATTACAGCAATTTGGATTGAGGACCCGCTCTCTTCCCACCCTTGCCAGTGCTTGCTTTTTCTCCGAGGGGAAAACAACCTGAAAATGGCAGTTTGCAAATTGTGCAAATCCTTTTTCAGGGGGATGTGCTGGTGGAGTTAGGGTGGGGAAGCACACTGCGGAAGGGGGGCTTCTTCCTGCTGGAGCTCTGGGCTTGGCCAGGAGGGCTGCACGCGCCAGGATGAGTAAGAGAACCTTTGGAACACGTCTGGAGAGTGAAGCTGTTGAGCTGGAGCAGGGCTGCTTGCTGACTTGCCAAATACAAGCCTCTGGTAAATGCTCTTGTGGGGGCACTTAGCCTGTGTGTTGTGGGGGAGGAGAATAACAATTTGACTTGGGGCTGGTGATTATTCTGTGGCTGTGGTTGAATTTCTCTCAGCTGTAGTGGTGTTTTGAGTTCTGGGGACAATTACCAGCTCTTCTAGATGTCTCTTTATTTCCTTAGCTTAAAAATGGCCATTTGGGGCAGATCCACCTGACTGACGTGCTTTTCTTGGAGGCTGCCTATTGAATCGTGACTATCAAGAGTCAGATTTTACTGCTTGCCTGTCAAGTGAGGGCCTGTTGCTGGGAGCTGGGCTGGAGTGTATGCACAGACACGCAGAGGGGTGTGAGGGATCCCGAGTCCCAATCAGACATTCCCATCCCGGAGCCCACGATGTGGGCGTACGGAGCTGCCAAAGCGAGTGGCAGCGGTGGTGTGCAGCCACAGCTTTGCTTTCCTGCCAGCTGGAGTCTGTTCCCATTGTGACTGAGAGCATTTTACTTACCAGAAATGCTTCTTCTTAAAATAAAAATTAAAACAAGGGAAGCGGGGCCGTGCCGGAGGGCTCGGTGGCGCTGGCTGGCAGCTGGCTCTGTGCCGGTCAGCTCCTGGGAGTCCGGGGGCTCGGGCGGCCTCCCCGGCACTGGCCACGCTCCCGGGCTGTCAGCACCGGGCTGGGCACCCAGGGCCGGGCTGGGGACGGGCAGCCAGGGCTGGGGACGGACAGCCGGTGCCATGTCCACCCCTGCCGGCCGCTCCTGCCCACGGGTGGCACGGGCTCAGCGGGCACCGCGGCCCCGGCGTGCGCCCGCTGCTGTCAGGGCTGTGACACGGGGACGCCTGGCCTGGCCTGGCCCGCTGGGCTGGGCCTCTGGGTGTGCCACAGCGTCTGTTTCTCAGAGGGTCTGGGGCAGGGATGTGCAGGGAACAGTCTCTGCTCCCTACAACCCGAATTCTCCTTGCATGCTCTGCAGGGAAGCGCTGCCAGCCCTGCTTAGAGAGGGAGCAGTGTTCTGCAAAGCCATGATTTTAATTCTTTCAGTCGTTTAGAAGGGTAGGGGACAAGAGAGAGTAAAACTGCAGTTGAAAAAGGGGAAAAAACGGTACAAATAATCCACGTATTTTTTTGTTAGTGCTGTTTTTCTGTTTAAAAAGGAGTTTATTTGTTACAGGTCTGAGTAATGACTGGTTATCTGTGAAGCAAATTTTTTTTTTAGGAGGTTGTGGAAAATAGAAAGGGTTTGATTTCAAGGGGTAGGTTGTTTTGTTTTTTTTAATCTTGGCTGAATGAATTCTGCTTCTAAAAATGTATGTACATGTTTCAATGAGGTTTGAGGTTTTTTTGTGTTATCCAGTTGCTACAGTAAGAGTTTTTGATGCTTTAAGCTTGCATTGTTGCACTCTCTCTCTCCTTGCTTTTGGTGTTTCCTCTCATGTCCGAGGAATGCTCCAGTCTTTAATTTCTTGCTTTTGGGCTGTTATTAGCTTCCGTGGGAAAGGCATGAATAATGCTTATTGTTAGGTAAATACAGGTGCTGTGTGGTTTTCCATAGCAACATGCTCACCTGGAGGTGGTTTCAGACCTCTGAGGACTCCCTGGAGGATTTGGTAAATTAATCCATCGGGAGATGTCCTGCTGGGCAGGTGTGGTCAGGTTCTTGTGGTGTCCCTGAAGCCTGGCTGATGTCACCTCAGCCAGGGGAAGTAATTAATTGGTGGTGTATGAGCTGCTGTGTTTTACCTTCAGGAGGCTGTTACTCTTGGAGAGGTTGGCTCTGTGGTGCAGGGTGTCTGTCTGTTCCAGCTTTTTCTCAGGTTAAGCCCTTTGCTCACTGAGGCCCGTGAAGGAAGGCAGCTCTCACAAGTTTCTAGGCCAGAGTTGCAGCCATTTACATGTGACAGTGGTGATTAAGCTGCTGAAGAATAAGTGCCAGAGAAGATGGTCCCTGCCTGGACCTCCTGGAGTCATTACAAAAGCACAAGGAAATAAATGTTTGGAGTCAGAAGCTTTGTCTTAGGGGACAAAGATTGTGTGAGCCTTGCCACAGGGGCACAGCACAGACTGGGAAGTCAGAGTTGGGATTATTCATAGAATCCCAGAGTGATTTGGGTTGGAAGGTACCCCAAAGCCCAGCTAGTTCCAAACCCCTGCCACAGTGAGGTGGTTATTGCTGAGGTGGATGCTGTGAAGACCAAAATAATCGGAGGAGGTCGGGTTAAGAGATGGCAGCTGCAGTTGTAGTGTCTTAAATTTCCAAAGCAGTGTGCAGTCATTGAACCCTCCACTGGGAAATATCCCTGCCTGCTCCATGGGTGTAAGAAACTAAGGCATGGAGCTGGGCAGATGGGGACAGAGCCTGACAGTTGATGCTGGAGCTGTGTTTAAAGGAGTGCCTGGTTTTGAAATCCAAGTTGAGTTAAATAGACTTCATCATGATGGCTTGAGCTAATCAAAGCTGTGGTGGGCCTGCTGCAAACCATCCAGTGGTCTCTTGTTTTCTTTTCAGCTCTGTTACTGACTATGACAGCAGCACAATACTTTAAAGTTCAGGAATAGTCAAATTGAAACCAAAGAGCTGCTTTCTGCTCAGAGAGGGACCAGCTGGAAGTCACTGCTGCTGGAGCTTGAGACCAGTGCTATGGCTGAATTCAAACAAAACCACCTTCTCTCCCTCCCCCTCCCTTATAAATTCACATTCCATAACATTATTTGCTGAAATTCCAACATGGATAGTTGAAGCTGAAATGTTGTAATGTGCAGCAGAATAGCTTGGGCATCCCCAGGTTGACCTTACTTCCCTGTCTGATAGCTGAGGGAATGGCTGAGCCTTGAAGTCGATGCAGAAATTATGTTTTGCAAGCTGTTTCGTCTTTGCTGTCTTTGAAGGATCCAGCTGGTGTTTCTGGCCAGCCTCACCCATCCCTTGGGAGAAAACATGAGGTCATTCAGCCTCCATTTGCAAGGGCGCCGAGCAGGGCAGAAAACTGGGGTTATTTTAAGCTTCTCCTGACCAGTGCAGGATTTTAGACAATAAAAAATACTCGTGTCCTGCTGCCTGCTACCTTCAGCTGCCCATATTCAAGGTTTTATATCGTCTGTGTGCAAGTTGCCATGCAGGAGGGAAAGATTGGGCATGGGAGTATGTTTGTGCAGTTCTGTATTTTTGGTAGGTGTTTTTATATCCTTGGGAGAAGTTGGCTGTGACAGCTGTGTGGGGTGATGCAGTGTAGTGACAGCTTTGGGTTGTGCTGGAGCTGTGCTGGAGAAGGAGCTGCGGCATGTTCTCCCTGTCACTTGGAATGCTGCTGTGGGATTTTGTGTGTGCTCATTTAGGGAGCTGGGTCAGGCTGGAGATCAGGGAAAGGTTCTTCCCCCAGAGGGTGCTGGGCACTGCCCAGGCTCCCCAGGGAATGGTCCCGGCCCCGAGGCTGCCGGAGCTCCAGGAGCGTTCGGACACCGCTCCAGGGATGCCCAGGGTGGGGTTGTTGGCTGCTTTGCAGAGAAGACTGGATTATCAAAGGTGGGCCTGAACACTGAAAAGCAGCTGGAGTGAGTGGTCAGCCTGCTGTGCTGGGCATCCAGCCTCTGCTCAGCTCCTCCTCCTGCGAGAGCTGGGGCTTGTCGTGTGTCCTCTCGGTGACTCCAGTGCTTTCCTGTCTCTGTTTATCTTGTCTGCTCTCCCCTGAGCTTCCTGGAGCACGAGAGGAGGGACTCCTGCTCCGTCTCCACGCGGTGCCCTACCCAGGGAAGGGCCCTGATCTCCTCTGCACCTCCGTGGGTGCTGCTATAACATGAGGATAATAACACTGCTGATGAAAGTGTCCTTAAATGCCATTTGACACGCACACAACTCACATTCCGCTTATCCCAGAGGAAAATATTGTAGGCAGTTTAATCCATAATGCAAGAAAATGGCAGGGAGTTTTAGAATATTGCAGTAAAGAGCTACTGGTGTATGGAGATGTTGGGATTGAGAGAAGTTGTTTGTACTTTGATTCACTTCTTTTTTGGTTGTTTGGGCTTTGTTTGTTTGTTTTGGGGGGTTGTTTAGGACATGTGATGTCATTTCAGGTTTTAGAAGAGCCTTGTTGATCCAGGAATGGAAGTTAAAGGTAGAGAAGGGAATGTTTGCAATTAGCTACTTCCATGATAAACATATATATCATAGTGACTGATCTATCTATCATAATATGATTTCCATCACTTTGATGTATTTGGGTGATGCTGAGGGGAGAGGGAAGCTTGCTTTCCCTGAGAAATGAATCTGAAGCGCATGTTGATGTTATTTTCTGTCCTTCCAGTCTCCTCCCTGACAGAGTGTAAAGTTTGTGAGGCAAAGTAGCTTTAATGTCATCACTGTCATTCCTTTGCATCTTGAAACGTTGCTTGCAGCTGCCGTCCTACAGATAAAAACTTGTTTCCTGAGCCAGCAGGACTGCTGTTGGAAAATATGATGCGTTCCCTTTTCCAGGCACTGAGAAGTCCTCTTTCCCTGTGGCTGAGGGTCAGGGACCCTTTGGGTGGTGGTTGTGGTTCCAGGCCCCTTGTGCCTGTGCAGTGCATATTCCGTGTGAGAGGCAAGTGCTGACTATTGAGAGAGTCCCTCCGTGAGGGGGGAGATGCATTTTGACTTCCCAGAGGAGTTCCATGGGGAATGCTGGTGATGCAGGGTGAGGGGCTCTGCCTGGGTGCTCTTGGGGCTGGGGGTACCTTGTAGACCCTCATTTCAGAGCTGCTGAAGACTGTCAGCAGATGTAATCAAGTGTGGCTGGATTCTGGAAGCTCAACCTGTGCAATTTCACATGTGCCCTGATGCTGAGAAGGTTCAGAGCCTCTTGAGTTGCGTCTCCCAGAGGGGGGAGCGTGGCTGGGCAGTGCTGTGGGCAGGGCCCTGCAGGGCTCCAAGAGCTGCTGCCTTGCGTGGGTGATGTTAAGCAAATAACTTCTCCTCTGCTCGCTGTTTTTTATGGCTTTTCCCTTGTTTAAGAATGGATGCTTGAACTACGTGTTTACTGAAATCCTGTTTTGCTGGGAGATCTGAACGTTTGCCAAAATCTAAACACGAGTGACCTTGGGATTTGGAGCCCTTATGCAAGGATCCAGGAAGGACGAGGTCTCTGCCTGTGACTGCGTGTGGCAGGGCGTGCAGCAGGGGAGCTGTGCCAGAGCTCTGTGTCACACGAGCTTTGGGATCCTGCTCAGCTGCTTAAGGATGTTCCTTCATACACCAGGCTGTGTAGTCCAAAGGAGGAAAGTTTGCCTCCTGGATCAGGAGGGGAATATTGCTGAACAAGTTGCCGCCTAAAAGCCGCCTCTTGTTAATGAAATTTGAAGGGAAGTTCTTACTGGAAGGAATCTCTTGATCTTGTTTTAATGAAATGTGAGGAGCGACTGAGTGTGTTCTTCAGCAGGGAGAGCTGGGTGGCAGGAGCAGTGAGAACATACTTTGAGGCCTTAGTGCAGAGTCTCCTCTCTCTTGTTCCTGCCCATCTTCAGCCACCTCAGTAGTGTGTAATTGTGCTGTTCTTGCTCCAGCCTTGTTTGCACAGCACCAGAGTCTCCCCAGCAGAGCTGGTGCACTGCCAGAATGGGGCTTCTGCACACATTGCTAATGACGAGGAGATCCAGCCCTACCCAGCGTGAAATGGAGGAGGCTGAATCAAATCTTCCTCCCTACCCCATAAAACGGATATTTTCTTTTCTGTCATGAGAACCTGGGTGATGTTTCTCTTGTGTTGACTTCTATAAATCACGTCTGCACAAGCAGCGGTCTCCTCCTCTGCCATAGATAAGCCTTTGATCATTGGTTTTGCTTCGCAGCAAAGTGCCTCCATTGCAGCAGGAGGGCGGCTGGCAGCAAGGACTGATCGATACTGACTTTTTTTAAACATTTCTAGTTTCAAAGATTAAATATTGTACTAGACTTTATGATTTGAGGTCATTTTAACCTCCTACCTCTGGGCCAAGACAGCTCATCTGCCTCTTATTTTTCAGGCTTTGTTACATATGTATTTGAAGCCATATGTAGAATAGTAAAAGCTTGTAGCTCTCTTCTGGTAGCAGTTAAAAAAGGGAGGGAGCAGTGTGAGAGCCACAGGCTGTGTGACAGCTAATACTCCCCCAGCTTCTGATTGGAATTCAAAGTGGGTTTGCACCATTTGCCTTCTGTCTTATTTCCCCGCATTAGTGGTTAACCTCAGCAGGACACTCCCATATTATTATTATTTTCTTGCAGGAAAATTGCCCAAAGAAAATGAAGTTCAAGTCGTATCAGGCAGATTTTTTTTTCTAAGCCTGTAAGGGGAATTCCTTCTGAATGGGGCACTTGTGGGGAAGGAGAGAGGCAGAAGCCTTATTTGAGAGAAGTCAATCAGGAGATGTCTCCTCCCACAGCCTGCCAAGGCTGGGAGATGTGATGGTGAAAGAGGCTGATACTTGTCCTCCTTTTCCTTTTGCACATCTCCTGATGACATTAGCCAGAGGAGATAAGTGAAGAATATTAATTCTGGTGCCACTGAAGTGTGAGCCTAAGATGTAAGGGGGCCCTGGCACTGAAAAACTCAGGCTGCCTCTCTTCCTCTCTTTACTTTTTCAGTAGAATAGTCTGCCTCCTTGAAATTCTTCCTCTCTGTCTTTTCTTTCTGGTTGTTTGGTTTCTCATTAAAGCAGTGGTTGTGTTTTGCTTTGGGGATGATTGTGTAGCTCTGATCATGCTGCATCCGATACGTTTATTCACTTTGGAAAGCAAGGGGGATCCTTTAGGATTAAAAGCCCGCATGAATGAATGGGATTTTCTGGTTTTGTGCATGTGTGTATATGTGTGTGTGTAATCTGGTCTATTTTTGTACTTTGGTTTTTCAGCATGCATACAGGATGGTTTCAGGCTTTTTTTAGGGGGCATTTCGGAGAGCGAGGCTGATGTTGGGAGTGCGCTGCAGGTCTGTGCCCTGTCCCTCTCCAGGGGTGTTTAGCATTCCAGCAGCAGGCTGGTGTGGGTGAGTGCTCCCAGGCAAACCTGGAATGCTGCTCAGAGGTGCAGGTGGTTTGTATCGATAGGTATTTCCATTACTCTTAAGCTGGATTCCGATTTCAGCAGTCGGGTTTCCATGTCCTGAATTGGTTTTGGTGATGGAAACGCTTACTAGAAAAAGTGATTTGCCGTGCACTTCTCTTCCCCCTAAAGGAACGTTGTCAAGAATTGCAGGGGAAGATTAAACACTTAGTCTTGCTCTCCTAATCTGAATTGTTCTGTGAAAGCTTAATTTAAAGAGTATGCTCCTGATCCAAATTTGCTTCTCGCCACTGGCAGTCAGCTCTGAGAGCGTATCTGTAACACACAGGATGGTGAGGGGGAGGCATTTTAACCTCTGCCAAGAGGAAAACACAACAGTTGGGAGAGGCACAATGTAATGGTAAATATTTTATTGACATGTTCCAAACATATTGGATGTAAATTTAAACACTATCTCAGATTTGTTAAGTTTCCTTGTTTGAATTTTTTACGTTCCCGTAAATCCTGGTTCATTAATTGGCTGTGAAGTAACGAACAGCTGAGGCAGTGCTTTGCCAGCAAGGGAGGCTGTGTTAGCTGTGGTGGGTGGTGGTGACCCCCTGCCATGGCTGAGCCCCCTGGAGCAGCCCTGCTGCGTGCTCAGCTCACGCCTTGGGAGGCCCTGGCACGGGCAGGGAGGGCTTGGAAACCCTCTTGGCTCAGTTGCTCTCCAAAAGGCAAATAGATAAACCCACACTTGTGTGAGTGATGGGTCAGGAGGTGTAGAATGGGGTTTTCTGGCTGCTAAAGGGGGTATTGGGGTCTCCAAAGAAATGGGAAGTCCTTTGTAGACTTAATAAAGATAATAAAACTTTTAAACCTGGTATCTTCAGGCACTGCCACCATCTTGTTTCCCTTACCAGTTAGCCCTGATGTGGCTACTGGTCAATAACTTGTGAGGAATGACTGATTTTGGGGCAAGGCTCAGTTCTTCAGTGTGTGTGAAGAAGCACAGCAGCCTGCAGGAGGAGCAGGCGTGGATCCCTCTGCCCCATGTCCCCAGGCTTGTGGGGTTCTTCCCCCTGTGTTTCCTTGGTAGGACAAGAGCAGAAAACCTGGGGAGAGAAGGAGTTTAGAATTCCCGTGTTCCCACTTCCATGGGGTGTGGAGGTGCTAAGGGGACCGTGGCTGGGTGCTTGGCTGCTGGAACAGTTCCTGGGAAGTCTCATCCTCCAACACCCTTGATAAGGACTGGAGATGGAATTGTCCCTCTGTGGCTCTAGAACCTGAGTGTTCGTCCAAAAAGCAAAGAGTAGAAGAATTTTGATCGGGTCTGCAGCTTGCTGTGAACGTTGCACTGAAGTGGGATTTTATAGAGATGCATCCCACTGACTTTTATCAGCACCCTCATAAACTGAAAGTTCTTCATTAGATGTACAATAAAAGATTTTACTCTCATAACATTCTGAAAATGTTTCTGTTACCTGCCCTTGGATGTTGGCTTTCTAATGGGTGATCAATAAAAAGAAAAATTAATCCAGTTTTGGATATACAGTTTGGCTCCAAAAGGTTATACAGCATTTATTTCAGTGCAGTTCTTCTAAAATTCCTTTGCTGGAGTATTTTGAGGCTTTTTTTGGTTTTTAGTCTAGCTAATTAGATTTCTGGGGCTCAGAGGACTTGGCTGGCTCTGTCTTTGATGCTGTGAGGAATCCAGAGACAATGATGATGTGTGTATTTCAGCTGTTAGCTGCAGTGGTTTGCAGGAACCAGTGACTCAGAAGCTTTGGCTTTCTATCCAGAGGCCTGGTTGTAGCTGCTGCTCTCTGAAATTTGTTGTACTGTTGGGGTGGGATGTGTGTTTGTGTGTTTGTTCCTTTCACAGACTTTCCGGGAGTCAAACCTTCCATTCAGATCCAAGGCTGAGAAAGCAGCTTTTTAAAAATAAACAGAATAGCCTTATCTGCTTTAGTGGGTCTCCCTTTTTGGAGCCTCAAAATAATTGAGTCGTTACTAAATTTTTTTGAAAGATGCATCTTTAGCAATTAGGAGCTTGGTCATGTGAATAAATTCCTGGCAGTGGAGGTGCCTTAGCGTGGTGCAGCACATCCCCGTTGTGGTGAGCACGTGCACACACAGGGCTGTGGTGGTTCAACCAACCCCTGCTGCAGCCACACCTTCCAAATACCGAATCCACAGCCCTGTCTGTCACCTCCAGAGCAAGACTTGAAGGATTAAGACTTGAGCAAGGCTTCTGAGAGGGTGTTTACGGGCTGGAACACCTGTTCCGGTTCAAATTTAGGTGCTGACTCGTTAAACGTGAATTTTCTGATGTTTGTTGAATTGTTGCGGGAGGCAGGCAGGAAATGTGTATGAACATGTCTCTTACCCTTCATTTAGTAGCATCTCATGCATAGAGGTGCTCAGTGATACCCATTTGCTCAGAGTTTACTCTGGAGCTTTATTTGAGCAAATGTTTTGGAGACTTGCCCTCCCCTCCGCTGTTGCTCTTTACCTGCCCTCCCTTGGTTCGGTTTCCCCATTATCTCTCATTAGATGGGCTGCTGGATTAGATGTTAATGATTACAGGCTCCAGCTCTGCCTGCTGGAAGGAGGACTTGTGGGTAAACACAGGAGAACAAAGCTGTTAAACTTGCCAATAGCCATAGGAAACGTTGCTTGAAGGAAGCAGGAAACACAAGGCATCTATTATTATTATTATTATTATTATTATTATTATTATTATTATTTTACCTACAACCTTGATGAGAAATCTGTGTATCCTACAGTGTCCTCCTCTGTACCCACCTGGGGTCTTACAGAATCCTGCTGAGGACACGAGTCCGTGCACTAACATCTAGGAATGTGGATCACAGCCAGATCTACGGCTCACCAAAGAAAACTACTTACAGAATTCTGTTGAGGAGGATGAAGGGAAGGATCAAAAGGAGCCAACCTTTTGTCGTCTTCTAACAAGCAAAGCACTCTTGTCAAACATTAGTTATGGAAATATCCCTTTTACAGAAAGAAGAGTGGTCCTCCCAGCATTGTGTGCTGAATCTGTGCTTGACCTCAACACAGCAAGGCTTCTTACGCATGGACTTTTTTTCCCACCTGCATCTGCTTTTATCTTGCCTTAGCTCTCCTGGCTCGAGTGGTGTGCACAGATGTGCCAGTGCAGATGTGATAGGACTTGAAGGGAGTTGTCAGATTAGCTGAGCAATGCTTTTTTTTTTCATTTTGCCATTTTAATCTTGGTTAAACCTCTTAGTCAGAGGGTGATTTCCATTTCATCTTGAGTTATGTTGGGCTTCCATGCTCATTTCAAGCTATAGCTTGCCTCCTTAAACTTCTGATGTAACCCCTGTTACTGCATTGCCCATGGCTGTGAGGAGCCGTACCTACTCCTGGGTATATAAATATTTTCTATTTTTTGTCTTTGTTTGTCAGACATTTGGGTTTGGTATGAGCAGGAATGGAAAAGTTTATGCTTGTTTTAGGGGGAAGGCAACAAATGTTTATCTGAATGATCAAAGCAGAATTTATGAGGAAATACAATGGAAACTATTCCTGGCTGTTTAGAAGCTGATGTACAGGGGTAAGCCAAGAGGAACAGAAATGAGAAGAAAAAGTGAACTGGGTACACTCGAGTCAGAGTTCTCCTGGGCCTGAACTGCAGTGTGTTTCCACTGAGCAAATGCTTTTTCTTCGCATGTATTTAACACTCACTATGGATTTATGATGTGTAACAAAGGACTGGGAAGAGCAATGCCTCTGCTTGTGAAGTGCTACCTCAGTGAAGCCACAGAAAATGGTATTTTTATTCTGAAATATTTCTGAAATACCTACTGTTATTTGCCTGCTTTCCACCTCCCTCCTTACCTGGCCTGGCTTGACCAGTGTGTGCTGCAGGGTCAGAGCAGACCCGGCTCTCCTGGGCAGGCCAGGTCTGGTGCCATGGTTGCTCTGCTGCATTCCAGGTTAATGAGCCTAAACTTGTATTCTCAGGCCTCCATTTTGTGTCTCATCCAAAGCCTGCTCTTCCCGGGATGAGGACAGCGTGCCCAGCCCGCTTGACCAGGCTGTGGTCACTGCAGCCAGGTTGCTGATCTCGTTAAGGTGACTCTAATGAGCTGTGACAGCCTGACGAGTTCAGGCACCGGCTGCTGGAAGGGAGCCGGGGCTGGACCAAGCAGGGGCTCCAGCATTTGTGTTACCTGGCTTTAGCAAGTGGAGTTCAGCCCTTTAAAACATGACAGCCAGGCTGGGGGGCCTGATGGGGACACACTTGGCAGGAGGCTGGAGTAAGTCTGCTGGTACAGCAAACCCGTGACCGAACCTGATTGTTTCAGGGAGGTGAATTGTATCCTGTGTGCTCCTCCTGTGCTGGCATCCAGAGGCTGCAGGGAGCTGGAGAGGTGGTTCAGCACAGTGGGGTGTGTCCCTTTCCTGGCCAGTCAGTTTGGAATGACTTTTCATCTGCACAAGGTTTTCTGTGCGGGTCCTGGTGGCCTCATTCCTTGGGTTTGGCAGTCCGTGGCCTCTCCTTCAGAGGACAGTGATGCCTCTTGATTTCTTGACTGAACTCAGTTCTTCCTGAGGAGAACCGGCTCTGTGTGTGTGTGGCTCATTTGGTAACAAACCCTGTGACGTGTCACTGCTGTTTGTTCACTGAGAATCAGAATCTATCCCCTTGAGGCAGCTTTCTCCTGTCCTGTTGATGGTGTGCCTTTGGGGCCCGAGGTGGGACAGCCTCTGCCACCTCAGAGTGGGCTTTAATGTGCATTTCACTGCACTGGATCTGTCTCTGCTTTCTCAAATAGTCTTCCTGCAAGTTCTTAATTTTGTTGGTTAATCGTGTGGATGTGGATACTCCCCTGCTTGCCCTAGGCAGGATCACTTAGGGAATAGTTTCTCTCTTATTCCTTGCAATGGCAGCTTCAGGCTGTTGCTGAACCTTCATTCTTTAGATGGAAATCAATGCAGTTAATGTCATGCCAGCTAAAGCTACACTGATACTAGAGGACTGTATGCTTGAAAATTGAAAATCTTTGGAGTTCAAAGACTTCTGTGGCTTTCTTCAAATTCTGACTTGATTTAGGCACTTCTTAGTGAACAAAATAGGTGGTTGTATCTATCCATAGTCCTTGTGTCTCAGAAAAAACAGGTTCCAACTCTTGCATCTGTGATGAAGCTGCTCTGAATCGGTGAATCTGGCAGCAGTTGTCTGCTTTGTCTCTTTTCTGCTCGCAGAGGTGATGTGGAGAGGATTGTCCTGGTTTAGAAGTGCTTTCAGAGACAGGGATCTTCAGAAGGCTGTGGGAGATGGGAAGGTGCTGTTCCAGCTCCTCAGATGGGTAAACTGAGCTGTGGCACTGTGACTTGGGCAGAGCTGCCAGGGGCCATCCAGGGCTCGCCTCTTAGACTCGAACAGGCTTCTGTGTTTATGTTAACATATATTTAGAATATCTCCCTTTAAGAGGGTTCTCCAGGCTGGCTGCTGTGGATTTATACTGCAGGTCATGAATGTGAGCTGGGCGACTCCTCTTTGGAGTTTTTAAGTTCTTTTTGGAGTCTTATGATGCATAACTAAGTCTGAAGTTCCTTTTTTGCCAGTAACCAAGTACTAAAGAACCATGTCTTGCTACAGGGGGAAGGAGCCACATCTCTGCTGTGTGCCTTCTTTGGGGCTGGACTCTGTGTGTAGCATTAAAGTCAGGTTGCACATGACATGGTGTTAAGCATTTAACAACTCCAGTTGCCACAGGTTGTATTTTAAAAGGAATCCTCTGTTGCCTCCTCACAGCAGTAAGATTAATTAAAGGCTGTTCCTTCCATTCTAAGCATGGACTGTGAAACTGGTAAGGCATTGTCTTGTCTGCTTGTCCATGCCAGTGTTGAGAGGGTCTCATGGAGCCCACCTGTCCTTGTGCTCTTTGCAGGGTGGGGGCAGAGCTCCCACCAAAGGAAACCAGGGAAAGAGTAGCCACTGGGAGTAAAGAAAAGGGATGAAACTTGCCAGCTGAGTTATGTGACTGGTCTGCCCTCCACCTCCTCTCGAGGAGTTGTTTGTTAACAAAGGTACTCACAGCTTGGGGAGTGCACCATAATCCTTACAAGTCATTTAAAGCAGTGTAGGCAGTTAAAGATTAATTTTGCATGCAGTGACCTCTTTATTTTTAACTGCTTTGCCTCCTGCATCTTCAGAAATAACAAACAAATGCTCCAAACATACCAACCCCCTTGGAAGACAATGATTTCATTGTGGCTGTGAACATGACATACATTACATAAATATTGGTGCTTACATGCCTGCTGATTCTTTGTCCTTGGATGCCGAGTCTTCCAGCCCCGCTGGTCATGTTTCGTAAGAGCTTGGGAGGAAGCACAGCAGTGCAAGACACTGACGTTAGTGGTTGGTCCAGGCTGCTTTTCTAGCTCAGGCTGCTTTGCAAGGTGGATATTTTTCTATTAATGTGATCAGACTGGTTTATCTGTCACTTCTGTTGAGCAGGCCGCAGCTGCTGTGGCACTTCTGTGCATTTATCTTGAGCTTTGAGATGTCTTTATGCTGGTTATTGCAGGATGCAGAAGAGCTTTACACACAACAGTTCAAGCCCTGTGTCATCTCTGGAAGAGGAGCAGCAAGGCCAGATCCCTGTGAAGGCAGAGGGATGATGCTCAGGGCACTTGTCCTTGCAGCACACTGAATTGTGTTGGGTTCTGCCCCTTCTCCCACGTGGGGCTGCTCAGGGCAGCACCGTCCTCCCACAGCCACGCTGCTCTTTTAGCTCCATGGTGGGGGTTTGTGTTAAGGAGCTGCAAGTCCCAGCTTTCAAGCCCTGCTGATGACTGGTGCTAGAAGTACTTTTAATTTCCTGAGGGCTACATATAACTCCAGTGGAGCTACGAGTTGCTCTCTGCTTGTTTCTGTAGCTACGCCACACTTGCTTGCAGAGAATGAAATCTAAATCTCTACATGATCTAACAGTAGTTTCCTAAAATATGAAGAAAATCAAAGAATGAAGAATGTGTGTTGTGCAGAGCAGCTTGAGAAGCTGAAATACTGACTGAAGTAGCTGAGAGAAAACAAAGTAGGGGGTTTATGGGGTTTTTCTCGATTGTTTAATGCGTTAAATTAATCTTTGTAGCAAAGCCTTTTAAATTAAGTCAGAAGTAATTGTGTATATGTGCTCCTGTAATTGTAAGGTCACTGCCTGGATACAGGCAACAGAGAGGATAATTTTGGTTCAGTCTCTCACTGCTTGGATCAAAGATACTCTATCAGACCGAGGTGGTTGTGCGAGAGAGAACTGGAGTGTAACCTGCACAAGGAGCCTGGGTGGGAGCAGAGCGTGGTCAGCTTGTTTAACCTTTGAATGCCTCTTGGCTCAATGGCCCTTGGATACTGCTACTCCATGGAAAAAGTTCTAAATATAGTACTCGTTTGTTGTTAATAATGACTTTAGAGGGTGGATGCTGGGGTTTCCAGCTCCTTGCAGGGCCTGAGCTGTGCACGAGCGAGATACTGGAAATGAGACCAGTAATGAGGATTTGATCCAGTAACACTGCTGAGCACTGATGCAACTTGTTGATTTATTTGTAGAAGATTCTGTTCATAGTCCGTTTGTCAAAAAAACTCCCTGAGATTAAACCTGAGGCTTATTTTTGACCCATTTTGCTGACTTTTCATTCCCTTTTTTTCCTGGTATGGTCAGCTGCCAGGCATAGGCTCTGTTCATAGGTCAGCTTGTAAAGGGGAAAAGATTTTGGAGGTAAATAGAATGGGCGCAGGAAATGTTTTGGGGATAGGGATCAACAAGATCATCTTTCTCTGGAAGAGGGAAAGATGAAATTCAGGGAAAGGTGAAGAAATTTGCCTGAGGTCCCCCAGGAGGTCAGAGATGAAGCTGGGTTCTGAAACTGTTACCAGTCCTTTAACTAAGATGTCATCCATTACTGGAAGTCCAGAAACCCTCTTGGTTTTAACCACCAGTGAGTGCATCTTCTTCCTTTGTGGCTCTGTTTTCCCAGAGCTTTTACCTCAGAAGACCCTGCCATCTTGAACAATTTCCCTGTGTAATGCTTGCTTCATTGCTGTTTCATTTCACTAACTTTCACTTGAAAATCAGATGCTTCCCTATCTTTTCTTTTTACTTCCTTATACAGCTTTTCCCTGTTGCTGCAGCTCATTAAATCCTGCAGCTGTGTGTTATTTAACATCATAAAGTGGTTAGAGATATCATTCATATAAAAGGATACAAAATGAATGTGCATTGTAATTCTAGTCTCGAGGTAGCAAACTTCTCTGTGGAGTTGTGACTTAACTTATGGCTTTGTAAAAGCTTTTACTTGCCTTTATTTAGCTCTTTTCTGATTCTTAATGATTTGTGTATAGGTAAATATATTTATAATGCAGTTATTAAGTAATCTGTATAATTATGTACATTAATCTAGGTATGAAGTGTGTTGGAAACGTCAGTTCTTTCTCCTGCCCCGAGTTCAGCAGAGGCAGGTGCTGAGCTGCGCTGCTGCCCGCTGGCACCGCGTCCCGTGTGCGCCCTGACCTGTGGTCACAGGGTTCCTGTTCTGCTGAAAACTCGTGCAAATAAAGCCATGCACCAAACCCTCTGGTGAGGCAGCTCTGCAGGTGCCAGGGGCCAACCTCCCAGGAAGAGGAGAAGGTGGCAAAGCTTTGCTTTTCAGTTATTTGGTAATGAGAATCTCGCTGGCGTTTGGCACCGGGATTCGTCGCAGCCACGGCAGCTCTGATGGATTGGATTGGTGTTCATGGCTCGTGGGTGGAATGTAGCTGGCTCTCTCCTCTGCTTTCTTCTTCCTTGTTTTTTCAAAGCAGTTTCCCTAGCGTTTCTGTGCCTACCTTTTCAGTTCTGGAGGTCATGTATTTCCTCTCCAGGAACATGGCGAGACTTGATGGGTGTCAGTCACACAGGAAGCCAGGGCTGATAGGATCTTCTCTGCCTGTATCTGATTTTCTGGCTGGTTTTGTGTGCGTGTGGTTTGTTGTTGTGTGGGCTTTTCTGTTTGTTTGTTGTTTTTAAATCCAAGTGCTCATTTTGGGGCCTAATTGCCATTGTTTCTGTGCGCGTTCTGGATCTGTGTCAGGGAGTTTGGTAGCTCTGCAGAGCCTTTCTGAGCACGGGAGCGCTCCTCTCTGCAGCGCAGGGAGGCACGGGGGTAGCCAGGCTCGCAGCGTGCCCTGCTCCCGGGGAGCTGCAGCTTTCCTGGCTGCTGGCAGGATGGCAAACCCCGGGCTGCCTCCCGTGCTGCTTCCCCCGCGGGCGCTGGCCGTGTTTGCGGGGGTGCGTGTACGAGCCCGCGCCTTTCCACGGGCAGCGGGAGCTGGGGACGCGGGAGCGTGTCCCACGGGGCACGGTGCTCTGCTCCCCTGGCACTGCCGTGGGGCGTGTGCCCGCCTGTGTCTCCTCAGGGCTGGTTTGCAGCTCCTGGCCTGGCATCCTGAGCCGTGGGGTGTGGGACGTGGATCTCCCTCCCTGGCTCCATCGCGTGCGTGCGAATGCCGGGGCCGTGGCTGTGCCTTGCACAGTGGCAGTAGGATGCCTCCAGGACTGTCCTTGTGTCTTGCAGAACATCTAGTAATACTTTTCACGTACTTCCTTGAATAATCATTAAAAGCATTTTCTCTTTTTTTTTTTTTTCTCTCTCTTTTTTTAAGCATCCTGGCCAGAGCAAATAGGATAAGGAATTAGAGCAAGCTGAGGCTGGTATAATATACTAAACCATGACTCTAACAGCAATTAACGCAAAGGAATGAACATTTACAGTGCCCTGCAGTTATCCTTAGTGCTCAGTGGTAAACTGAAATAAGCCTGGTGTCTATGGGCTCGCTAGACTAACTGCCATTTTTATTACATTACATGGATTATTGCTCATTTTTCCTTCCATTTTCAGGCTTCTCTCAGGCTACCCTCCTTCCCCTTAACAGTGACCCCGAAAGAGGAGTGTTACACTTAGTGCAGCTGATGTTTGACACAGTTGAGGGTGTGGAGTCTCCCTTGCTGGAGATATTCCAGACCTGTCTGGCTGCAATCCTGTGCCCTGTGCTCCGGGATGGCCCTGGCTGAGCAGGGAGGTGGCACCAGCTGAGCCCCTGTGGTCCCTTCCAGCCTGACCCCTTCTGGGATTCCATGACTCTGTCCCATTGGAAAGGTGCTGGTTGTACCCTGCTGCTCCCACATGCTTTGCCTTGGGCTCTTGAACAAAGAAGAGCTCGCTGGGGAGGTTGGTTTGGTGGTGGACACGTGAGACAGCCACGGGCTGTTAGTGCTTCCCAAATCGAGGTTACCATGTCTTCACCACTTTGTTATGAGGAGAGGGGAGAGACCCTGAGCTACAGCAACTTGCTGCACATGTGTAATACTGGTGTATGAAGAACATCTGTGTGAAATGCACGCTTCGGGCAAGAAAAAGAATGTGTAATGTAAGAAAATACTGTTACTTAATACAGTTTTTGCTTGGAGGCTACAGTCAACACATGCTGTAATACTTCTCGGTCGTGTGATACAGTAGCAGCATGACACTTCAGATTTATTACTTTTGGTTTCTCTTTAAAGAAATCCTGAATCTGGAATCAGAAGAATGCTTTTTTTCTCTTGAGCTGCAGAAGGGAAAATGTTTCAAAATGTCATAAATCAAAAATATATTAAAGGCCAACAAACCAGATGAAAACTTTTTTGGAAGATTGTATATAATGTTTGGCAGAAGAGACTAATGCGCTGTGGTTTTTGGCTGCATGTAGAAATGTGAAATACTCTAGGGTCCATCTCCTTGAAATGAGCTATTTTTATGTATTTTATCTGTCTATATATTAAAACAACACCAGAGGTGGTTGTGTGTATATAACGTAAGTATTAGCGTGCATGATTTATGTTAAGTATATTTAATGCATTGTATAAATTCAATTACACTTGGATATGGAACGTTCAATTACAAAATGATTTCTGTAGTGCAAACGCTCGCTGGATACCTCGATCATAGCCAACAAATCCCGTATCCTTGTTGACTGCAGGGCTGGCAATGCATCATTTTTTATGTAGACTCGTTTCTCTCAGATCCATCTATCTGCAGACTGTACAGCAGGTGTGTTCTGTGAGTGTGCTCCCTTTTTCTGGTAACTCAGAGGCGCACCAGGGACTCGAGGGAAGCGGTGGCCGGGGTTCACCTCGTGCTGTGGGGCGGCCGGATGGGAGCATTCAGCCCTGGTGGGTCTGAATGAGTTGGCTTCGTGCGTGTTTGCTCTTTGGTAAACTTTTTATGACGTGTTCCTTCCCCTTTTAATGCGTTTTCAAGTTGAGTGCTGTGGTTGTGTTCAGTGTAACCGAGCTGCAGAGCAGAGGACGTGGTGTGGGACCATGGGTTAAAGCCGCTGCATCCTCCTCTGCCTCTTGGCCTTGTGCCGCCGATGTCGAGGATGTTTCTGGCGTTTCCAGCAAGGACAGTCGACACTCTGCTGGCTGGCTTTTAATCCAGGGAGGCTGTTTCAAGTGAAAAGTTTCTACAGCCCTTTCTCCTGCTGGGAATCTGATACCACCACTGCCCCATGATACATGTACTGTGTGGATGGGTTCCCTTTTTCTCCCTAAATAGGGACTGCAGTTTCTCAGGGGTGAGCTTTAGATCCTCACTCCCTGGTCATGTCAGTGATGCTGTGTGGCACAGTTTGCACTCCTAAACACAACTGCACACTTAGGGCTCAGGTCATCTTGCAGAGATCTATCAATTCCCAGTTGTAAAAATGCGTCTTTTCATGTAGAATTCCTTGTAAGCCCCGTGTAGGTACCAGAAGGCTGCTGTAAGGTCTCCCTGAAAATAGCAGAGGCTTCTCTTAAACCTCTTAGGGTCAGATGCAATCAGGATGGTTGATAGAGGCTGAGCCCACACCTGACTGACAAGGACTGAGCCCTTCCCAGGGTGCTCCGAGTGGTAAAAAGCAGCACAAACGCTCCAGCTCTTCACATCTCCTTCCCTGCCTGCTGCAGCTCTTCCCTCGTCGTGGTGATGCTCATAATGCTCCCGAGTTTTGCTGTTTGCAGTGGGGACGTAACAACTCAAAGCTACATGTAAACAGCTTTGTTGGCTACTTTTCCTTTCCTTGCTTATATTGTACACCTTAAATGTGCTATTTCTTTTGGCATAATGGCAAAATCGCTGCTTATGGGAACCGCCGTAGATAATACAAAAAGCTCTTTGAAAAGAGCTTTATCAGAGTACAAAGTACTTGGAATTGAAAGCCCCTAGAGGGTTGCTTTATTTTCCCCCTTCATTCAAACTTGTAGTGGTGCAGGATCGAGATACATCATGCCCTATTTTCAGCTGATTTGCATGTTAGAGAGAACGGAGTAATTGGTGTTTAACCAGAACAAAAGAGGATCTGTTTGCTAAAAGAAAAAGAATTCTTGAAGTAGACCCTAATACATATACTGCCTTTGTCTCTCCTCTCATTAAGAATTGAATAGGATGGCCTAGTAATTAGAATGTGGAAGGCATTGCTTTGGTGTTGATGCTTTTTGAGCTAATTGGTTTGAAAATTATATTTGATGTAGCTCTAAGGGTTGTTGGCACAACACCTTCTTGGGACAGGGACATCCTGTACTCCCATTTCGCTGCAGAAATGGGCACTGTGAGGCAGGGTTTTGTCTTCTGGTTTGGTTTTTTAAAATTTTGTTTATTAAACCCATATTTGCCTTCCCAACTGAACACACAGGATGCATTGTCACATGTAAATAATTCTTCTCTCGCTGGTATGAAAACCTTGAAATGACCTTGGAAAGAGCTTAGCCCTCTTTTCCCAAATAAGTGCGTAGTTCAGCCTTTACTGAAGCAGAGATTTGAGCTAAACTGGGTTTGGATTTCTGCCCTTCTGCATTCTTGGAAAGGTTTTGTTGTTGTTGCTTGTTTGGTTGGCTTTTTGTTTCATTTTTGTTTTGACAAAAAGATTAAAACAAATGTTGTTCTTGAGCAAACTGAAATAAGACAGGTCTGGAATCGTGTAGGAGGCTTTCTTTGGTCAGTGTTTGTGCTCATCTTCAGCCCCATCTCTGGTGGTGGCAGCATCGGGGCAGGATGATGGTTACCTCCATAGACCCTTTGGATCCTGAGATTGAGTTGCTTTAGTGTGAAAACCTGAGAAGTCAGAAGCGTTTTCTGTATCTCTTGAGTTGCAAGAGGGAGCCTTGCTTTGGACAAGCCTTTGGAATGGTGTCCCCTGGGCAGGCAGTGGTTTTGGGATGGGTTGGAGGTACCAGGGAATTCAGAGGAAAGTGCTTTTCTTAGACTGGGAGATGCATTTAACAGTAAAGATTCAGCTAAAGAGAACTTAAGGGTGTTTTATTTGCTAATGCTGTTGTTCTGTGGAACAAGAAGTCTCAAGCCTGTTGTTGGTTCTCTGCAGAGCCCTATACAATCATCTTAATAAAGTATTGCACTGTGGAGGAGTCATTGTGTTAGGAGGATGAAATGAACTTCTGAAATTTCCCCCAAGGTTTCAGTGATAAAAAGAACAGTTTTAGAAACGACTTTAGGTTCTGGGGAGTGTGTATTTAGCAGTGTATTCGTAATTCAAATGGATTCAGTCTTGCAATGTGCAACAGCTTGTTTTCTTTACTTTCCAGGGGTGTCTTTTCTCCGTCCTCGTGGTGGCTGGGCATGTGCCTGCCCTTCCTCAGTGGTTTTGTTTGGCTGCCCACCAGGGTGTGCGAATCAGTGTCGAGTTTGGTCCTGCTTTAAGATGTGTGGTTTTTGTACTGCAGCTTCAATGCCCTTAGGTGTCGTAAGGCTTTAGCTTTAGATAGCATGGGTATCTGAATGTCTTAGATACCTTATCTTTAGATATCAGTAAGTGACACCAAGCAGTGTAAAACCCAGGGTGAGGCCTGATGGCCGCAGTGTGCCAGTGAGGCCCAGTGCTTCCCCCCCTGCCCAGGGCTGGGGCTGATCTGTGAGGATGATTTTCCTAACCCAGACTCCAAGATGCTGGATGCTGCTGAGCACCCTCCTCTGCTCCCTCCCATCTGTGCACTGATATCTTCAACAAACTCCCATTTTTACCCTTCCCTCATTCTCCGTGTTTAAAAGTGGCCCTGAAAGGCAAAAGGTTTAAAAGGGGTTAAATAAACTGAAAAACCTGCAGTGTATTTCCGCTCAGAGTTGAAACAAGATGTTGTGGATTGACTCAAAATGAAATTTTTCTTTTTTTTTTTTTTCCTTTTAAGTTTTGCCAACAAAATGAAAACATGTTTGTTTAATCATAGGCAAATTCATCCTTCTGGTTTTTTGGTTCTGTTTTGTTTTCAGTTTAGCCAGCAAATTGAGAAATGAAACTGTTCTGCCAGCACTGCTTCCAGTTCAGATCGCTCTGAGGAAGCCGGGTGAATCTCCCCCTTGCACACTTTATCTAGGAACCATCAGAATTTCACTGATTAATACCTTGGAAATTATAAATTAACCATATGGAACTACTTCAGTTTAAGTAACTTGTATGTTCTGGTGAGAGCTAATCCCCTTAAAGTGTGGTTTTAATGACCAGTTTGTTTTCACCTGAGGTCATTAATGCTCTAAAACCAGCTGTTAACTGCACCAAAGAGGTTTTTCCTGCCCAGGGAGGAGTGCTGCTGGGCACCGTCTTTAATGGTCTAATAATGCTTTATTTCTGCCCTGCCTTCCGGACATACTGGCTCTTTTTAATGGCTGTGTTGGAAAAAACCTGTTTATTTTCTGTCTGCGAAGGACTGATCTTGCAGCCAGCTGGGGGAGCGGTGTGGGGGATGCAGGGCACTGGGGCAGGAGTGTGAGCATGTAAAAAGTGCAAGTATGAGCCTGCAAAGCCATTGCTTTGGGCTCAAAGCTCCCACTTTGGGGAGGGAAGGGGTGCACAGCCCACTGCCTGCTCCCGTGGCTCTGCCAGACTGGGAATCGTAAAGTCGTTAGGAATATTAAAACTTCAGACAATGGGCCGTAGTAATTCTCCTGCTCCTTCTGCTTAATTTTTGTGCTAATTTATTGCTCCTCTCTGTTCCTACTTCTGTCACCTAAATGCAAATGCCCTGGCAGCCTGCTTTATGGATAACACTTAAAAAATAATGGTGCAATAATGAGTGGTGAATTGCAGCAGAGATCCTGCTGAAGTGCCTGCAATATCCGCATTAATTCCAAATGAATTAATTGCAGTTAATACTATTGTATTTAAAACCTGTCAGAAGCCATAACAATGATTAGGGTGTAAGAGCAAAATGTTATTTCAGAGCAGCATCAACATGTTTTAAAATAGCAATAGATGGTATTAAAGTGTGTCTGACCTAATGGCCATCATCATCATCAGCTTTTGTGTAAAGCCAGTCAGAACAGATGAATCAGAGGCGTCTGAGGAATGAGGGCCCTAAACCCATTCATTTTTCCCCTTAATTGGGAGCAAACAGCTGCTTTGCCCCAGTGCTGCAGGTAAGAGCAGAGGTAGGATGAAGGAGGGGTTTTATCTGTCAGGGCTGTGGATCCCATTGATCTCTGCTGCTGAGCCTCATCTGTCACCAGTGGCTGGTTCCAGGGGAAGGTGGGGACAGGCTGTGTGTAGCTGTGAGAGAAGCATTAATTTAATGTTTATTTTCAGTCCTTCAGAATAAGTTGGTGCTGTGGCAAGTAGATTTATTACTCAATAGTTAATACTCGTAAAGTAAAAGCATCCCAGAGCCTTTCACTTGAGCCCTTGGTGATGCCCTGAGCATCCCCAGCAGATCTGGGAGCTTTCCCCTCAGGAATGTGTCTTTGCTGAGAGGTAAAAGGAGTGGTTGGTACCTGAGTGGGATGAGCTGACACTGTGCTGGCTGAAGTGACAGAGCCTGCTGGGCTTCTGGGGGGAGTTGCTGAGACTTCTTGGCAGCAAATCCCACCATTTCTCATGGGGGAGAGGCTGAGGTGCTCTGGCTCCCAGGAATGAGACAGAAAAAGCCTCCCTTGGTGCAGGCTGGGAGCTGTGTGAAGGTGCTGAGAAGTTACCAGCACTTGGTGATTCACCCTGCCAAGCGGGTGACAGCGGGTGACAGCAGGACGTGGGCTCTGCCCCCGCCCCAGCACGGCCCCGTGGCCCAGTTTGAGCGCTTTGGAAACTGGGAAGGTGCCTCACAGGGATGGAGCTCCACAGGAGCTGCAGGGCCTGGGGCTGCTGGATCACCTTCCTGGTGACCTGTTCCAGGAGCTGTTGCTGGTGTCACCGGAGTGGGAGCCTCCTGGCGCTGTGCCCCACCAGGACTGCCCCATGGTCCCGGCCGTGGCACCGCCCCAGGAGCTGGGCATCCTCATCCCTGATGAAATCCCTTCCCATCCCTGTCCTGCGGGGGATCCAAGGCCTTGAGGCTGGGCAGTTTGGGCAGTTAAGGTCAAGTATGTAGTCATTTAAGGTGTGGTGAGTGTTAATGGAGCTTTATTTAAAGCTTGCCTTGGTGTAAGAGGCTGGACCCAGGACATGGTGGGGGCACCTGGAGAGGCAGAGTGCAGGTGGGCAGAACCCAACTCTGCTTCACAGTCCCCCATGCTCCTGCCATCACAGAGGCTCCACGTCCTCACACCTGGCCTGCAGAAACAGGCAGAAGCTTCTTTCAGTTTAACCACTTGTATTTGTATTTTAGTTCTTAGTGTCTGGCTTTGAGGAGCTCTACACCTGCAGTTTGTCTGCTGATAGTGGAAAGCACAGAATATAATCTGGCAGATGAAGACAACTGCATTCTGTTCATCTCAGCCATGAGTTCTGCTTGACGATTTGTAGATACAGTTTCCATCTGACACAAAGGCAGGGACTAATTCTGGCATGTGTGGGACTGATAAGATTTCAGACCAGATCTTTCTTCAAAAAAAAAAAAGAAGAAAAACCCCTTGATGTGTTACATAGTGCAGTAATCAGTTTCCAGGTTCTTTAATTAGATCTGTGCTTTAGCTGATTTAGCTGCGTGTCTCAATACACAAATGATTTATAAAGGAAAAAAAAAAGTATGTGTTAATCTTGAGTGAGTGATACTCTCTGCACTGTTTGTATTACATATCCTACAGCATTCAGTCTTGCCTTTAACATGGAATTGGACTTAATTTCTTAAAAGAAATTATGGAGCTTTACAGTTGTATTGTTAACAGCTTTTTATTGATGTAGGTTTGTACGTATGTTTACATTTATATGTAAATGTAATTATTTAGTGAGGATTAGCAGTCAGTGAGGCCCTCTTTCCATTTTGTGTGTTACTAGTCGTTTGCAAATTCATTTCAGTGTAGGTCAGAAATTATGGTTGCTATTATATTTAATGCATGAACTGTCCTGGATTCAACATTTCCTGGGATGGCCCTTCTGCTGCAAATCCTACCTGATTTCTTTCCAAAGCAGCAGAGTTCATCAGAGCCTCTCCTGTTCTTAATCCACCCCTCTGTGGCATTTTGGAAGCCGCTTGCTGGTGGTGAAATCTGGGCTGTGGAACCTGTTGAGCCCATGGCTCAGTCTGTGTTCAGTGAACGAGCTGGTGGTGGGGACGTTTGGAATGAGGTCGGAGCGTGAGCTCTGGGTGCTGGGCAGTGCAGTGCGGATGTGTGGGGGCTGTGGCTGCTGTCTGCTGGTGTCCCTGTGGTCAGAGAGCCCAGCCCAGCTCTCTGTGTGCAGCTCACCTTCAGCCCGTGCCAGTGTCGCCCCTGGCCTTGGTCCACGTGCTGCTCCAGCAATGAGCAGAACAACTCTGCTTCCTCCCTTCTCCCTTCTCTGTAGTTAGAATAGAATTTGGGGCCTGAGGGTATCCTGGCTCCCTCTTGTAATTGCATCATTCCCACTATTAACTAAAGAGAGCAGATTCTTTTTTTAATAAAAGCTTTCTCATATGCATTCTTGAGTGTTGTTTTAGTTTGCAACTACTCACGTTGGAATGCATCCAGACGCCAAGTCCTTATGTTTCCTTCACGTCCCCAAACTCTCTTCTGGGTAATTTGCATTTCAGCACTGCTCAGTTGTACTTTGCTCAGTTTGAGGGAGGGAAGGGCCGGGCGGTAGCATATGCTGATTTACATATGCTAATTGTAACATGGATGCTTCGCTTCCTTCTGGCAACCAGACCAGGATATTTTTGTTGTAATATCCTGTTGGTTTAAGGTGAGAGGTAAATCAGAGCTTGTTCTGCTTGATTTACAGCTGGAGTCTTGATTTGAGGTTTGGTGGTAAAGGTCGGAGATGCTTGGAGGATGTGATCAAAAATCAGGGAGCTGAAGGGTGGGACTTAAGAGTTGTTGCAAAAACTTAGGAAAACAAACTTTGTGGTTTGCTAACAGGGAATAATAAAGGAAGGGAAGAAGCACTGCAGGGCACTGCTGGGTAGCAGCATGGCGTGTCATTTGGTGCTTCAGCCTCCAGCAAACCCTACATCTGCAGCACTCTGCTGCACAGGGCCAGATGCCACAGGTTTGGTTTGGTGAGAAGGTGGAAGTTCCCAGGTATCAGATTATGCTCATTAGTCTTCTGTGTTTTTTAACAAAATCAGGATGGGAGGGAGAAAGATACTGGGAGAGGGGGGATGAATAAATTCCAGTCTGCTCTTTCCCAGCTACTTGTTGGGAGACAGTGGAGTCCTGTCTAAACTCAGAGGGTTTTGGATCATTTTTGCAGTAGAGCCGCATTGATGCGGCTGAATCTTGCCGTGGGCCAGTGTGCATAAAAAACTCGTGTGAGCACTGTCCAGGCAGGAGCAGCATAAAGCTTTTAGCAGCACTTCTGGGAGGCTCTGGGAGTTTGTGAGGTTGAGACCTGCCCGATGAGCCAGCCCAGGTATGAGCTCTCTGCTTCGGGGTTGCTTTAGGTGTGAACAGTTCTGGAGCCTCCCCTGAAAAAGTGTTCCCTGACTGGCTTTGAATTTGGGGTTTCCCTTCTAGAGCTCGTGGGGTGTCGGGGAGAACTGGCAATTGCCCCAGAATAGAGCAGAAATACACACAAAATATGGCAGAAAAGGCTGTGTGTGTCACTGATAATTGCCCTGTTACTCTCAACAAACAAACTGGATGCAGTGCTCGCTGGATTTACAGCAAAAAGGTTTTGTGTGCTGTGACTCACGGACCTGATTTTAAAGAAAATGGGCATTTTTTAAATCCTATTTTCCTTCCATTTCCAACCTCCTTTGATGAAGACACTTGAAACACCTTTTTAACTCTACATTTTAAATGCTTTTTTATAGCCATGAAATATACCCTTGTGTGGTTTTCAGGTCTTTTTAATTTTTAAAAGCCCTCCTTATTGCTGCTGCATAAGGAGAAATTTTTAGATTATGGGGAGAAGCAAATGTGACATTCTGTTCCGTATTAAAAGTTAATTTAGGGCAGAACTGCAGACCAAGAAAAGTGTCTTTTCTTTTCCTATACCTCCTTGTAATGTAATTGACCCCTAATACCTCTGCAAGATCTGGCACTCAGACAGAGGGAACCAACTGCCCAGGGGCACAGCGTGAACATAGCGGGAGGAATTTGCCCAACTGGAATCAAACTTGTGATATTTGAGGGTTTTAAAGCATGTTACAGCATGTTTTTGTCTAAAGCAGAGCTCGTGGTAGCAGGTTTGGGCAGCAGTGAGGGGATGTAGGTTACCTGGGAGGGCAGAGCAGGAAGGTGTCAGGTCCAGACAGGTGAGTTCGGCTCCAGATTCCAGATCTGGCCCTGCTTGAGTCTTGATGTAAATGGGCACCAGGCTGTGAGGACCTGGAAAACCTCCAGGCCCCTGGGCCTGAATGCAAGCCATGATCTGGGTTCCTGGGAGCTGTAAGGAGCTGCTGTGCCCGGCGCTGCGGGCTCACCTGGGCTCAGGTGTGGTGTGAAGGGCAGAGCTCCGTGCCCCGTGTGAGCCCTGAGTTGATTTGTGTACGGGAGTACCTCGGTCCTGTGCTGACTTTGGGCACAGCAGATTATTAACAATGACAAGTTAATTCAGATTATGGTCATGGAAACAAGGTTTTCCCCAGGACAGCTCTTGTCATGGCTGCGATTGATAAAGGCCTTTGATACGTTCTCCTCTTGAGAGAGCAGGTTTGTGTAAACATCCAGGTGGGGAGAGATCCAGGTGGGTCACAGCCTTGTAGAAGACAAAACACAACTTTGTGTGCAGCAGAACCTCTCTCAGGTCTCTTTCAAGCCCGAGGCAGCCACAGGCATCCTCCATCCCTCTGAGCCCAGGGACGGAGGGGCAGCACGGCCACGTCCTGGCACTGAACCAGCTGAGTGTTCCTCATCAGAGGTAGCAACTGGAGGGTTGCTGCTGAGACTTAATTATGCAGCTGTAATTTTCTATAAAATGCATCATAAAACCTATTCATGCCTTATATTGGCATGGAAGAGTTACTCCAGCCTCGCTGGCTGTGGAATGCCCACTTTAGGAAATTGCCTAAATCTGTATTTTTCTTGGAGCAGTGCTAGTCAGCCCCACAGGTTGCTAATAAATATTTCATAACCTTCTATGAAGGATTGTGAAAATAATTTGAATATCTAAATGACTGGCTCTCGTTGGCCTAAGCAGAGCCCAGAAGCAGGCTCTTGTTCATTTCTCTGGCCTCTCTTGGCGTGCCATCAGAATGCCCAAAATTGTAGTCCCTACATAAACACTGTCTTGTTCTCACTGGCTTTAAATTTCTTTTGCCATCAAATCTGATCTATTTTTTTTTTTTAGCCCTAGTGGGTAAAATACATTTTTGTGCTTCCACACCACTTAGAGTGAAGGATTTAAAAATATCTCACATGCATTGATTTAGCACAAACTCCTTCATCGGGGTTGAGGAACCGCTTTTCACTATTTCACAGTTGGAAGGGTGGGAGGAGAACCCGTTTCCACCTGCCTCAATCCTTGCAGTTTTTATCCATCCCATACAACAAAAAAGAAATTAGAAGGGGAAGAGAGAGAGGCTGACACAACAGTCATCATAGCTGAGAAAGTGGGCATATATACCACACATTTCCTACGATTTTATAATTTTTTTGGTGAACCTTCACCAATCAAATACACGGAAATGACGTTTCACCCCAGGGAAGAGCAATGCCCCTGAGGAGTGCCTGGCACTGCTGTGCCATGGCAGGGCTGCCTGGAGCCCTGAACCCCCAGAGCAGAGCAGTTTCAGGGGTGAGCTGTGTCCCTAGGCTGGAGCACAGGCCTGGGAAGGAGGATGTTTGTGCTGACCACGCCAGGATCCCTCGGGAGCTCCGGCCCTGCGTGGGTGAGGCACTGCCTGAGGTACCTGGGGGCATCTGGCAGCCTGGCTCCTCTTCACACTGGGGTTACTCACAGCAGCAAGTTGGATGCTTGATGATATTTGTAGGCTTTTAGGGCTCTTCACTCTGCTAATTTGACATTATTGAAGTTCTATTTCCCCAACTGTGCTGTGGGCTAAAGCGAGAATGACAGCTTGCTCGTTATTTGTGTGTGCAATATTTATGTATGTAAATGACTGGTGTGTTTGCCTTTATCCCTCCATATAAATACAAGAGATGTATACAAATATAATGAGGAGGTACAGGAAGCTCATTTTGTTTAAGCAAAACGCGGTGCATTAAGCCGTCATGCCCTGACACTTGTTCCGTGCTGGAAGACAAAAAGGGAAGCGTCTGGCTTTTGTTGGGAGACGTGAAAGTTGCTGCTGCTTTCCATGTTGGGTATTACGGCTTCAGCGCGCCAGGATCATTGGGGTTTTTATTGCTATTATTTTTCCTTTTGGTGAAGACTGAGAAAAGACAAAGACTAAAAATAAAACCCATAATTTTTGATACAACTGTGGAAACATGGTTAGTTCTAACACAGCAGGTGGCTAAGGGACTCGATCGGCAGAAACCAGCAGTGCTTTCAGTGCAATCAAAGTTAAGTGCAGAAATTTAATTAAATGGTAGCAAGGCTGGCAGAAACTTTGTAAAGCAGCAGTGCATTGTCAAATCTAACAATTATTCCAAGGAACACAATCCACAGATGGCGTCTAATTGATAAATTAAGGTTCTGGTGCCTGATTCCGCTTACACTTAAAGGTTCTCTTTTCTTAAACAAAACCTTAAAATTTTAAGGCTGCACCACTGTTCTGAAAACATAACAAGCTGGGCTGGGTTTTTTGGCTTGGGAAATGCAGGCTTTGTGTTAAATGGAGAAGGCGTTTGGCTTCTGTTTTCCTTGTCTGACTTTCATTCCGGGGAAGATGTGGTGTGTTGCTGGTCAGGTGCTTACCTGGAATCTCAGGTATTCAGACCTCCTGTAGCTACTGGGGCAGGTAGTCACATAATCTCTGAGAGCTTTTACAAGCCTTTCCCTTTGCCTGTCTGTCCCTTGAAGCTGTCTGTCGACTTTTGGGCATCATCATCAGCGAATGCAAACCCTTCAGAGCTCCATACCGTGCCTGACAAGTCCTTTCCAGTGCTGGGCTGGTGACCCTGGAGGACCAGGCCTGGAAGGAAGTGGCTCATGTCATTGCTGGGGTCACATTGCACATCCTTTTGGAAGGGGTTCTGGGCTGCTTTTCTGTTTCCCCCTCGCCTGGGTGTTGGTGAGAGCTCCCAGCGCTTCGTGTTGGTGTGAGGGGACCCAGAGTGTATCTGCCAGGTCCTGCAGCAGCCCAAGAACAGCTCCAGGTGATGTCCTGGATGCCTGCAGAGTTTAGTAAAACAAACAGGCTTTATTTTCCCTCTTTCTGAGCTGCAGATACATCAGGGATATTTTGTCTCTGTGTGTTTTTGATTTCCATGTGTAAATACAGTTCACTTCCCAGGGTTTAGCATAGCACTTCAGAGAAGGGGCAGGAAGGATTGAATCCAGCTCTTCAAATACACTTGGCATGTTGTCCTCTAACGCTGGAGAGGGTCTTTTCCCCTAAGCTTAGTGGCACTTTCCCTCCCAGAGTAGTGTTTTGAACAAGGCTGGGAGTTGAAAGGGCATCAGAGTACATAATAGCTGTGTGGAGTATGGAGATATACACACACCTGCATGCACAATACGTGTTTGTGCCTTGCTGAAAAAGGAAGAAAATTATTGGCCTTCCAGTTCAGTATTTTCTTCTTTATTTAAGCAATTTTAGAAGATGGATGCAAGAGGGAAATGATCGTTTCATTGTATTTGTCGTAAACCCAGGGCACAGATGCCCTAATTGCTCTTGTGAGGTTTTTATGTGTGTTTTTTGGCATTGCCCTTGTGGTAGTAAATTCTCCATTAGCTGGATTCTCTGTGATAGAGCTGAGGCCGTTCTGAAATGGAGCTGAATCAGTGCTTGTTATTTTTGGTTACTAACAGTATACTTGAATTCAGGAACTCGCCCGCTCCCTTCCCCCTTTCTCCCCTCCTGTGCCTAAATATATCCCACCAGTCAATCAGCACTGGCAGGCATCAATGCTATGGCTGTCAGATCGAGTTAGCTGTGGAGAGCCAGAGCTACTGGCTTGGGTTTTTGGGCTTGAAAATGTATTCAAATAGTGGCATTGTCATTTGACTTGCAAATAAGTGTAGTCTGGTAATGGGGCCCTTGTATGGAAAGAATGATGCAGCACTTCAGACAAATCTATGTCTTCTTCCCATGAAGCAGATTAGCAATAATACAATCCACGCTGGTGTTTATGGCTGCACGCTCAGTGAACACAGACATTTCTGAATTTTCATTAATGGTGGATTTGTAGTTTTTAATGGAACAAAGAAAAAACGCTGGAAATCAAAGAAATGCTAATGCCTTCCTGAGGAACTTAGACAACATTTGCTTTAGAGGCAGATCCGCTCTGGTTGGCATTTTCCCTCGTAATTCCTCTCCCCTTATCTGGGCTTGTTGGGTGGTTGGTTGCTGGAGAGCAACACTTAAGTGAACACATTATCTTTGTTGCTGCTCCTTCCCAAAGCGAAGGGACTGGCCTTTGGTGACGGCATAGCGATTGCCACAGCAACCAGGCAGGATGTCACAGATTCACAAGTGTGATTTTACATTCAGAACAGCAGCAGGAGCAGATGGATATTGGAAACAAAATCCCCACCCCCTCCCTTTGCCTCCTTGCGCTCCTTCCGAAAGCAATAGGAGCCCTTCTCACCACAGCTCTTTGTGGATCTTCCTGCGGGGCTTCCATGGGTTGTTTGTGCTGAGCAGGGGGAGCAGGGAGCGCTGGGCTGCAGCCTGGGCCCCGTGCTGGAACACTCGCTGCCCTGGCAGTGTCGGGGCAGTGTCACTGTGCCTGTTCGTGGCTTTGGGACCGATGGAGGGACACCAGGCTCACTGGGAAACTTGGGCTTAGCTTGGGTGTTGTTTCCTTAACTTTGGAAGTGGCCTTATTCTTTTTTAATCCTGAACTTAGCAGAATGAAGAAACCAGCCCTTGCCGTGGGCAGTCAGACACGTTTGGGAGCCGTCGTGCACAGAAGTTGATCGTAGCACCCACCCACCGTGTGGGCAACAGCCTCAGGAACATATGCTCAGTCTGTTTTCCCAAAAAAGACAATATTGGAAACAGATGCAGGAAGGGTTTTGCGCTCGGTAAAATTTGAGGTCAGGGCCTCTGGTTTGAAGCACAGGGATCTCGTTCAGCATCCCAGCCAAGACTCTCCAGGCAGGCTGCAGAGTCACCGTGGGGTGGGCACACCCCAAATGCAGGGGGTGCAGGAGAACCCTGGATTCATTGGTCCCTTGTCACGGCCACCTCTGGCCTTGCCTTTCCTGTCACTTCTCTGTGAGCCTGGCTGATCTCCTGGTGCTGCAGTTCACGTCCCCGGGTTCTGGTGAGCGTGGCAGAGCCTGGCAGGTGTCTGGGGGTGCCCCTGGATGTACCCTCAGGGCCAGGCCAGCTGAGCCTGTGATCTGCCCGAGCTGACTCCTGTGCTTCCTGAGCAGACCCTTCTGTCAGACTCACAAACACTTGGGACTCCTGTGTGCTACGGCCACTTGGGTGCTGACTGGAGAACCAAACACAGCTCTGAGAGCCCTGGAGCACAGATGGCTTGCCCAGACCTGGCCAGGTCTCCTCAGACACTTGTTGTTCTGGTGAAAATTGTATGCTGTGGTCTAGTGGGCTGAGGCACTCTGAAATTATGCTCAAGTTTAAAGTTTCAAAGGAGTTAGGTGTCAAATTTGCACTGACTTGGATTTCACTAAGAGCAGAGTATCTATTTTTGTCTTGCAGCAGTAGGGTTGCAGACCAAGATCCCCTTGTATTTTTATTTTATTTGACTTTGAAAACACCAGCTGTGATCCTCTATACAGTTACTGGTATGAAGCACATGAAATTTTAATTAGCTTGGGTGAAGGGAAGGGAAGTTCTGGTAATTGATTTAATACATAAATGCCCCTCTGCTTTCTTTAGTTTATGTGCTGGAAAGATTGTATTAGAAATTTTCCTATTACGGGGGAGATTTAAATGCCTTTTTAGGACTGTCTTGAAATCAAAAAGTGAAGTGCCTCTAAACTATTTAGATGAAAGGTAGTATTGATATTTCACTATTTCAGATAAAAGTAGATGATATCATTATTATTATTATTTCTGTTATTTTTATTACTAGTATCTTAATGGAACCAGTCAGTGACTGCTGAGAAGTGAACAAAGGAGCATTAGTGCTGTGTATCCAGACTGTGCTGGTGGCACTGTGGCCATGGGAGGAGATCACACGAATTTCCCTTGTTTGGGGCTCCCACCTTTGCTTTCTCCTGCCCACGTGCTCTCTGTTCACCTGTGTGCTCAGGTCCTGAAAGCCTGCAGGCACATTCCTGTGCTTCAGAGGGAGATGGCAGCGAGTGGTTGTGACTTATCCCAAAGGCCAGACTTCTGTCTCACTTCAGACCCTGCTGCTGCCACTGGGACTTCCCTGCTCACCTGCTCGGAGCTGTCGGCCTTTCCTTCCACCTCTGTCCCTGCACACAATTTCTGCTTTTCTTCTCTGCGTTCTTTTGTGCTTCTTAGTGAAACAAAGAAAGGGAAAATCCCTCCGAACTCTGCAGGTGGCTCCGTAAGGAGTGCGGTGACACTGATATTAATACCTGCTCGACCTGGGAGAGGCTCTTGGTGCTGGGAATGATCTCGGTGCTCCCCCAGTATTTTACAGACATGCACTGAAAAGCGTCTTTATTCAGTTTGACTGTTGCTATTATGTGGCGAGGCATTCAATAAAAGTTGTGATTTATGAGATGTGTGTGGCCGTTGTTGTTTTTTGCTCTGTCATCTATCAGGGAGAGAAAAGCCAGGCCTGATAATTCTTGGCACATAGCTTTTTCAGTTAAGAATGTCAGCTGTCAGGCTGTCAAGAGAAGTTATTTCTCTGGGTTTTTTTTTTAAATAGGCAGAGATCCTGCTTCATACTGTGCTGGGTTGATAAGGGAGTGCTTTCTGTACTGCTGAAAAGTGTGTCCCATGGTAAGGCCCTTGGTGTGTGCCCACTTAAACTTCAGTGCTTTGTGTTTTCGGTGTGTGACAGCACTTGATTGCTTAATATACAAATGCATTCACTTTCTTTTTTTGCAGCTTTTATGTGTTTTTTTTCCTCCTTTCCCTTTCTCTTCTCCTGAATGGAATGGGTTTTTTTCCCCCCTTCTCTGTGACTAGGTATTTAAAAAGTGCTCTTTTGCAAAATATGTGCACATTAGATAATCTGGTGTTGCATAAAAGCTCTTTCATATTTTGGGGGCTTCATGCATGCATAAAACAGGCCTAATTGAAGATAAAGGCTGTTTGTCACGAATGTGAATATAAGGATAGGGGACAGAGGGGAAGAATTATGTTAAATACCGGGGTGATGTGTTTTTTTCTCTTTTCCTTATTAGTTATTTGCAAAAATGTATCAAAAAGTCATTTTGATGCAGTGCACAATAGTATCACAAACTTGTGCTTTGCATCCTAAGTGCCTGGTTAGAGCACAGTTAGAAGCTGAAATCATTCCTCGATTAGTCCCTGGAGTCCTGTACAAGTCTTTAACTCTCAGCGTGTGGTCTGTGATTTAACAGTGGATGAAGGATTGCTGAGCTGCAGCTGTGTGGAGAACCTCAGATTTTCCAATCTGCAGCCCCTCAGCTTCCTCCTTCTCTTCTTCCTGCAGAGGACCCATCAAAACCTTCCCCCAGCTGGATTCATGTTTGCCTTCAGGGCAGGACTTTGGAGCTGGCAAGAGTGGCAGACTCTGGTTCACTACAATGGGTAGCAAATCAGTGTCTGAAAGAGGCAAGAGAGGTGTCTGGTGGCCATGCAGCTCTTGGGTGCTGGGCCGTGGTCCTGGCTTGCAGCTGTCATCGTGTGGCTGCAGGTACAGCTTGTGGAGATCTCCTTGTTTTGGTGAGTCAGTCTCCCTGGAAAAGGAAAACATTTCCTGTGTGTAACTCAGTCTGGACAGCTCACTTACATACTTTATATCACGTTAAAGCTACGAGGCTGGAGAGAGGTGGGATGAAAGGTTTGGTTGTTAACCTGTGTGAGCTGTGTTGATGTACAGCACTGTGTGTGTGGCTTACAGATGCTGCCATGGTTCATAGGTTCTTACAGATATTTCAGTCCTGTGTCTGTCTGCTCAAGTCAAGGCACAGGGCTTCTAGACTTAAATTAAAATTTCCGGTGTGGTTGCAGACCTTGCAGCTCTTGGGAGGAACAGAACACACAGATAGCCAGGTGTGCAGTGTGGGGGCAGCTGTGGGTTCAGGCTGAGGTGGGTTTGTTCCTGCAGTGCCAGCAGCACCCCTGGCCCTGGACAGGGGCCCTGCTGGCAGGGTGCTGCTGCTCCTGAGATGCTGCAGCCTCGGGAGCTCAGCCCCCGTGGGTCGGGCAGGAGGCAGATGTTAACAGTGCTCACATTTGGCTTGAGTCACACTACACAAGTGGCTGTTCATGGGAAGTTGTCCCAGCTTTTCATGTCCTGCCAGACCTGGAAATCCAGTCATCTCAGCGACTTGGCCTTTTTATGTGACATTTTTGGCAGTGTTGTAATGATCTAGGTACTTGAAAGTCTGTGAGTGTATTGAGCTGTGATAGGCTTTGATACTGGCAGAGTTCTTGTGCTGGGGAAGATGGGGAAGGAGTGCATATCCAGCCAAATGTTTATTTTCAGTAACATCATTATTATTAGAGACCTGTTGGTATTATAGATCAGGTAAGAATGAGTCCCTCCATCATAGCTGGTGTTGCCCTGTGAGTCAGCAGCACTGCAGAGTGCTTCTGAGCTGCTCACCTTGAACAGGGAGCTGTGGTGGGGCATCCCAAGGATCAGCTGTTGGTGTTTACAGCTTGGTTGGTAGCACAGAGCTTGGCTGTGCCTGCTGGGGGGCTGGGGGTGGACTCCTAGCGTGTGCCTCAGGCTGGCATGGGCTTAGTTCCCTCTTGTTTTTTAATTCCCTGAGCTGCTGTGGGCAGCCCAAGCCTGTGGTGGCAGTGCTGTGGTTGTCCTGGCACAGTTCCCTGTGGGAAATGGAAAAGGAGCACGAGAGGTGGCCTGTTGTGGTGGACAGGCAAACCTGAACCCATCGAGGTCTTGCTCAGAGCCCGTTTCCTTCCACCCCGGCTGCTGAGCGTGTCCTGCCCCGAGCGCGATGCACGAACACATCCGTTCTCGCAGAGCTCCTGCCAAGTGCTCGGGTTTACAGCGTCAACAGCTTCAAATTCATTCTTCCTGGAGATAACTGATTTATTAGGCTCCTACCCTTCTGAAGGCAAAGCTAGTCACAATTAACAAACAAAGCAGCGTGAGGCAGTTATCATTGTGGGTAATAAATCTTTTGATGTTGGGTATCACTGGCTGATGGGCTTGGGGAGCAGAACTGCAGACAAAGTGTGACTTCAGCCTGGGCCGGTGGCAGCTGTGACAGGGACTAAGGTGACACGTTAATGATTCCATTTGTGTACCCAGGTGTGTGTTGGAGGTGGACCGTGGGCTTGTGTTGGGCAAGAGGCAGCCGTGCCCGTGTCCCTGCTGGCCCTGTTGCCGGTGTCAGTGGGTGCGGGGGCAGCACGTTGGGCTGTGCTTCACGTGGTGGTTTCACAGTGTGCCTGCACACCTTGTTCTCAGCAGGACACACAGGTGCAGGAAGCAGCGGTGGGTCAGCTTTAGGTAGCGGGAGCAGGGCCCCTGTGCTGCGATCCAGCTCCTCTTTCAGCCCAGCATCCCTCTCTGGCTCTCAGTTTTGATGGTGCATGGCTGAGAAATGAGCCCTCCAAGTTTTGGTCGGTAGATATTGTTGTTCCCTGGTGGCATCTCTGTTTGAATAAACAATTGGTCCCAGACCTGTTGGCGTGGTTTCCAGCGCTGGGGAGAGATTTCTTGCCGGGTTTGTAAAAATGATCTAAATGGATCCGACATTGTGGCTATAAAACATCTGTAACATTACACATTTAGTTATGTTACTAGAGACTTGAGTTCATTTTGATGGGTAGTATTTTATCTGCTACTTTTCCCCTTCTGAAAGCAAAGCTTTCTGTAGAGGAGGATTTATAGAAATATATTTCTGGCACAAAAAAAATCATGCACATTAAGATGCTGGAGTAAAGGAGAAATAATGTCTTTTTCTGGAGACCTTGGCTGATTTATCTCTTGCTTGGTAGTTTGATATGGCCTTCCTAGCTAGGAACAATATTTTTTTATTCTACCTTTAATAATAATAATGTCAGTAACAATGTCTTGCACTATTCCAGCATCTTCAAATCAGACTTTCAGCGGGTTAGGCATTTAATGAGTGAAACCTCACAGGCTCCATTGAGCTGTGGGGATATATTTCTGTTCTTTTTGTGGAAATCAAGGCACATAGCACTCGATTGTGCAACGTACTCAACCTAATGAGGCTTCCCCAAATGCTGCGAGTTCAAATGTGTGCTTAAATGCTGAGCCCTGCAGTCTCCAGCTGAGCTTCTCCCAAGACTCTTTGATACATCAGTGCTGTGGAGACTGAAATGACTTGCCCCGTGGTCACTGCGTGAGTAAACATCACACAAGGGAGACCAGCTCTTGTAGCTGTGAGGTGCTGCCTTCCTTTGGAAAAAATGTGGATGTTTTCTCTTGCCTTGCTTCCACTCTTCATTCGTGGTGCAGCTCCTCAAGGGCCCTTTTATTCCCAGTCGAGGGTTATTTGATCTGCTTTAGAGTGACAACGATGTTGCTTCAGTAATGGCTGGTGAGTTCCCTCCCTGGCAAGGGAAGCATCTCCCCTTTGTGAGCTGGAGGTGGGAGTGCTGCAATTCCTGTAATTCACCAGCCCATTTGTGTGGGGGGGGGAAAAGGATAAAAGCAAACACAGCATTTCATAAAACTGTGAAAGCATTTCAACAGCAGTAATAGGCAAATCTGGGCATTTTGCAAGATTTTAGTGGTCTCGCATCAGAGGGAAAGCTCACCCTTGTGCAGAGCCAGGCTGCGCCTTGCAGCTCCACGGGCTTGACTCAGCAGATGAAGCCAAACCTGCTCATCAGTAACTGATTGCCATGTGCATCTAGATTATGTAGATGAAATTAATCAAGGCTAAGGGTTAAAGTTTCCATTTGTTCTTTTCAGAGAAATCATCTGGAGTATGTTGGGAAGGAGGTAAATTGCTTTACACATTTCTTATCCCTTCCTGTGGATTTTTTCTCGTTTTAGCAGATTATGTAGAATCTTAACAGAGAGCTCTCATCGCCGATTTGACAGGGTTATCATGAAAAATTAGTTGGTACTAACTTAGAAGCATTTAAATTATGTCATGCTCTCCGCACTGTAGAGGCAATAAACTTCTTTGGACTGACCTCCGTGTTTGGAGCTGGAAGAATTTACAAACTCTGGCAGAATCCTCTTCATCTCCAGCTCAGACTGTGTTGTTGGATTTTGTTGAACACTGAGTTAAAGGGCTTTGCCTGAGCTTCCAGGGGCCTCGTGTCACTCACCCTGGGGCAGGCTGGGGACACCAGCAGGTCTGTCCTGGCCCAGTTTCCTGCTCCTCTGCACAGGAATGTGCCTCTCACTGCTGTCCTGCACACCCCTCCTGGCTTTGGGAGAGCAGGCACAGCCAGGGGCCTTCTCCTTGTATTGTTCCAGGTTAAAAAACAAGGGCTTTGGCTGTGTTTTGGGAAGCTCATTAGCTTGGTTCCCACTTTAGTCCATCTGCTTCACCTGTAGAGCTGTACTACAAATCGACCTTGAAAGTGCCCTTGGAAACATTGGCTGTCACAATTCCATGTCCTGTTGTCGGACACAGGTTTTCTGGTTGTATTTTGGACATGGCACATGATATTTCTTTTGAGAAGATGGTGTAACATAGGTGAGGAATTGATGAACATGGTAATGGTCAGTTAATCTGTGTTCCCACTGAGTACTGCTGGCATGGCTTCCAAAGTGAAGTCCTTGGGCAGAATGCCATCTCCCCCTTTCTTCCCCTCCCTCTTCTCCCTCTCTCTCTGCCTGCACAAGGTGAAGTTTTGCCAGTAGCGTGTAGATTTAGGACCAGAGGCTTAATTGCTTCCCACTGGGGCCTTTGTCCCTCATTACTTGGGCATTGCAAAAATCCCCCCTCCCAGTCACATTGGGCAGCGCTCTCCATTTGTGGCCCTGAGATGTATTAATTTAAAAATAATTATCTTCATTTAAACTTATTAATGCAGTTTTTAAGCACTGCTGAACAGTAATCAGGCAGGCAGGCTGGATGAGTTGTCTTCACTCGGTGAATATTTAGAGTTACCTTCCTACCACACCGTGCACGAGGAGCTGAAGCAACCAGGGGGATTTAAGTAGGTTTGCTCTGCTCCCCTGCTCTTGCCTGTGCTTCTGTAACCTGTAAAAGAGTTAACTGGAGCACAGGAGGTGGGAGCAGCCCTCTGGGATGTGATATAACTGGTTACAGCGAGGCTGTGGGGCCGGGAGCTATTCCTGGGCTCTGGAGGGGGGGAACGCTGGCTCTGGTGAATTTTACTGTATCTTTTGATACGAAGCTCGAAGCCAGATTTTGCTCAAAAAACCTGCTGAGCTCTCACAGCTGGGGCTAATTTTCAGGCTTGGATCTCCCATGCGGGGAGCTGTGTGTGGTGGTGCAGGTAAAGGTGGTGCAGGTAAAGGTGTTGCTGTGCCTGGAGAGCTGACAGCGGCTCAGGGGGATGTGTGGGATGCTCCTGCCTGGACAGCAAACCCTTCTTTTGAGAAGGGACCCTTCCTGGGGGGTGGCTGGGACCCATGGCAGGCTGCCATCACCTCACTGTGCCTGTGAGTGAGGGGCTGGTCCTCCCAGAGGGGCAAATGAGAGAGTTAAATCCAGTAGCAGTTGGGAAGATGGACCAGGAAGAGCTTTGCTTGGCCCCTGGCCAGGTTTGCTTGTGAAACTCCAAGGAATGGTTTTGGCAATTGCTGCCAGTTCAATCTGTCTTGGAAAAATCACTTTGTGTGTTCTGCCTCCTGCTGATGGCACAGCCATGGAGGGAGGGAAATGCACCACTCGCCAAAACCCCACCCTCACAGCAGAAACAGCAGAGCCCGAGGCAGCCAAAAACCAGGAATACAGGTTAACAGTTTAGTTTCCAGATGGGTTGGGAGAATAGAACCCGTCTGTATTTTCCCAGAAGTGAGGGGAACTGATTTGCCCCGCTGGGAATCTGTGCCGGTTGTTTGGATTAAAGAGCTCTTTCATTCCCACGTACCTTCTCTAGCTCGAGCAGTTCTCACAGGATGACATGAGCTTACACGGGGGTCAGGCACAAGGTATTTGCACCGTTTAAGTCTTGCTGAAATCCTATTTTGAATGCTTAAGCGTGTGGTACGTGGCACGTAAAGCCGCGCTGCCTTTGCACGGGATTGAGCTCCGGTGGAGCTTGGAGTGGGATCTTTGCTTCACGTGGAGCACAGTGCTCAGCACAGCACCCCCATCACTCGTCAGCTGTACAGAAATACCTGGAGAGGGGATGGTTCTGGGGTGTTCTCTGTGAACACAGAGTGGCTGTCAGCTTTCACTAAACGCTGCCTTTTTCATCGTGTCTTCGCATCGCATTTCAGTTGAGTTTTTAATAGCTTTTTGGAACTTCCTAGGAGGATCCCAGAGGCAAAAACCTAAAAAAAACCTGGAGAATTCTTATGGTGTGTGCTCTGCCAAAGGAGCCTGGCTGTTCTGTTAACAAGATCACTTCCCCTGTTACATGAATTATTGTTGTTTTTAATTAGAAGTAATGCTGTAGTTTGAATGTACAGCACAATGGGGTATAAAATGCAGTTCAGCACAGATAGCAAAGCTGGTTTTTCCAATTATAAACCTATTTAGAAGGTGGATACACTAGAAATGATGAAATGCCAAATTGCAGATGAGGTGAGCAGGCTGGGATAGGCGTGCACCCCTGCACACGCTGTCGTACGAGAGAGAGGAGAGTGCTCTGGAAAACAGTTACATATGCGTAATTAGTTTAATCTGAAATTAATGCTAATTTCAGCAATTTGCGATGCAGATTCACTATTAGTACTCTAGTCCACTTCCACCATGTTGAGAAGTTGAGGATGCAAAGCCTTGATGAATTCCACACTGGAGTGTGCCAGAGCCGAGTTCAGGCACAGGTTTCCAGGGTGTTCTTTGCGCTCCATGTGTTGGTTTTGTGTCTCTGTCTCCTGCTTTTGGATTTTACGTGGATTTTAATTCCCAGCACAGCCTGCCAGTGGCACACTCAGGCTTCTCTCTGTGCCAGCTGGGTGTCAGCACTCATCCTTTCCAACCTCACCATCCTGAGCCAGGAGGCAGGGGCACAGCTACAAGGCTGTGTGAAGAATGGTTGGGAAATGATACTAAAAGCTGGTACCCCGAAGTCAAATATGTAACTCCTTTGTTGAACGTAGACAGGGCCTTGACTCATCTAGAAGGAATGGTGGATACTTAACTGCTTGAGATTTTGAAATTCTGGGAATCCTGCAAAATATTTCGTGAGCTTAAAATGCTCTTTGTTCATTTTTACTAGTCAGGATAATAACACAGTTTTGATGGGGAAGGAAAAACCACGAGAAGACAATCAGCAGTGTTACTGTGTGAGTGTGAGGGATGTTCACAGGCTCAGAGCTGGAGCCTCCAGCTCTGCAGAACCTCATTCCTTCATTTCATCCAAGTAGGTTGGGTTTAGCTCACGTTTGCATTGACATGTTCGGGTGGGACAGGACTTTTGTTCCCAGAGACCGCATCTTCAGCCTGTTGTTTAGAGGAGATTTACCTGATACGCCCCAAACTTGATCTAATTACAACCATAACCTTGCACAAAATGGCATAAACTCAGCAGACTTGCCTGGCTAAAGCAGGGAAGGTTTTCTTCCTGCTCCTGCACCTCCTGAAGTGTTTGCTCAGTTTCAGAGCACAAAGGCGATTATATTTTTCAAAAGCCAAGCCAATGAAGAGAATGTAACCTTGAATGCCTCCTCGCAGGAGCAGTCACATGTGTTTTGATTAACTCGGCACCGTATACAAACAGAGCGCTTCTGCGACACTCACAATTAATGGCCTCGCACCAGCCTCGGGTCTGCCTCTCCTGGAGATTCCTTCTGCAGCGAGAGAGAGACACCTTCAGTACACAAACCCTCCAAAAGCAGCTCAGAGCCACAGTTTGCAGAGCCCTGCAGTAGCCAGGGATGGATATATTACACTGCAAATGAAATCCAAAGACACTGGAAGTATTGTGGTTTCAGAGTGACCCAGACCTCTTGGAGTCGTTAATAAAACATGGACTTGTGATTGATTCACACAAATCGCTTCCCATTGCCCAAACCCCGCTGTTCCACCCCGGGAGAGGGCAGATGGAGCCGCTGTCAGAGGATCCAGACCCGCCAGGGCTTCTGTGACTCCGTCGCCTTTGGGGGTGTCCCTGTTGGGAGCAACCTCCGGAAAGCAGATTCTGAATTTACTCACAGGAAAAGATAAAGCTCCTCAGTGACTTTCACTGGAGGAGCTTCAGTGACCTTTTTCGGACTGGCAGCGTGTGCCCCGAGTGTCCGGGCCGCGTGTGCCCTGCTCCGCTCCCGGAGCCGCGTGCTCTGCGCGTTTCCCCGGGGAAGCCTTGCCCTGTCTCACCCGTTTGGCTGCTGAGGGAGGATGTGCAGGTTAGAGCAGGGGTCAGAGGCTGTTTCCTGCTGCTCCCAGTCCTGCACGGTACCTGATGATTGAAAAGTGGTGAGGCCACACCAGCACAGACAGGTTGGGTGTGGAAAGCAGCTCACCTGGAGGAGCGCCGGGGAGGGAGACGGGCGATTCCAGCACCGGATTCCAGCTCCAGCGGCAGCTCCTGTGCCGGGCTCAACCCCAGCTGAGCGTGGGTGGCTGTCGTGGCTCCGTGGTGAGGGGCTTCCCCTTCACTTGTCCTGGTCCCACCTTCCCGTGTCCCACAGCTCCAGGGCCACCAGGGATCCTTGGCTTGGGCCAGGTGAGGCCGCGGTGCCTCGTGCCACAGGTGGAAGGGAGGCAGCAAAACCCGCTGAGGCACGTGGGGATCGGAGGGATCGCAGCTCGGGCTGTGTGTTTTCTCTTCTGGTGCTGGGGGGAATGTGTGTAACAAAGCAATTGAACCTTCCCTTCAGGGAAACGTGGATTGTAAAAGCAGACTTAATTTTGTGCTTCGCTTTGGTACCACAGAGCTGATTTCTGAAACCATTTCCCAGCTCGCAACACATCTCTAGGCATTAAAATGCTGTGAATTTGCTTGTCATTACCAATATTTTCTTTGACTGAAGCTATTGAAACAAAGTGGTCTTTTTCTTTTTTTTTTCCTATAACCTTCAATCTTGCTTCTAAAAGCAGTAGCTCTCTTTTTCTTTCTTGGTCAAATATAAAAATGATGATAATTTCAAATACTGCTTTAGAATAATTGCTTTCCTCCCTCTTTTGTATGACAACAGAAGCTTGGCCTGATCTTAAATCAGATGCTGGCAGGCAGAGGGCTCTTGACAGCCCTGCGAAATCCTTTAGTTACAAGTCGGCTTTAGCCAATTCTTTATTTGTAAATGACAATTTTCTACAGAAAAATATATGCTTGGGCTTCAATTTCGGAGCCCTAGATTGCAGCCAGGAAAAAATAATTGAATTTTTACACATTTTCTTTTTCCTCCTCTCTTTTTCTTCCTAACTTTAAAAAAAAAACCCAAACAGAAAAAGTGAGGCTGTATAAGGTGTGATTGGAGCTGATTGAGGGGAATATTGGCCCTGTTGATGTGCATGGCTGTGGGGACAGGAGTGGTGATTAATTTGTTCTGTTCTGGGAGCGTTTGGGGCTGCTCCAAGCTTTGTGTCCATTGCCTCAGCCCTGTGGAGGCCGTGGCCGCTCTGGGGTGGTGGGATGGGGTGACCCTCGGTGTGGAGCAGGTCTGGGCTGTCCTCATGACCTCAGGAGCTCTCATAAAAGGCATTTTCAGAGTCTTTAGTGAAAAAATAAGAAAGTGATAAAACTTTCAGGCGCCAGGGTCAATCCCTGTGCCTCTGTTTGCTGGCCCGTGTTTACCCAGGCAGGCCCTGGCTCTGGAGTTAGGGGCGTTTTTCCCTTCAGTCTCTGAAGTTGGCTGCTTCACCCAGTTTCCAGAGAAAAGGCGTTTCAATGCCCGGGTTTGTTCCTGAGGTGTTTGTTGGTTTCCTGAGTTAGGGCAGTGTTGACTCCAACACCTCTCCACGGTGGGTTGGCTGCTGCGGAGCTGTCTCCTGCTGTAGGGCCGTGTCCTGCTCTGAGCCCTCCCCAGACCCCTTCAGAGAATGCTGGCAGCATTGTGCTGGCTCTGCCTGCCCTCACAGTGCCCCACAAGGATCAGTGGTTTGGGATCAGCCCACCAAAGGCACCTTGGGGTTTGTGTCCCTGGGCTGATCCTGCCCGTGCTCAAGGGCTGCAGGTTGTGGGTGATGGGTTGTGCTGTGGTGCGTTCTCCCCAGGGAATCCAGCACCATCCCTTTGCTTTGTTGGACCAAGCTCAGGCACGCCTGGGGCAGCAGGAGGAGCTGGGTGCTCTGCTGGGGTCAGGGGACCCAGACAGGTTCCTGGAGGGGCTGATCCAGCCCCTGTGCATGGTGATTCCACGAGCACGGGCTGTGGTAGCTGGAGGATGCTGCGTCGGCAGCTCTGGCTGTCTTTCAGCATTTGATTATTTTAAAAGTAACTGTGCAAGTTCCTTTTAAACTGACCCATGGAAACTTAATAACACATCGCTTCGATTTGATGTAATTGCCTTTGCCTGCCAAAGAGCATTCAGCCTGTCTGTAGGAAAAGGAGGGGCAAAGGCACCTCTCTTTTGAGACAGTAGCCATGAAGATACAATGCCTGGACTCCTTTTGCACTTATATTTGCATTGAGAAGTGCAATAAAAATCATTTATTAAAAAAAAATATCCGGGGGCTAGAGTTGTTATTGAGAGCCTTTGCTCAGCCATCTCTCAAATAAAAACAAACCAAGACAGAGAAAGAAGTATCTAATCAAATCGAATCGAAATTGCTTTTGTAAAGAAGTATTCTCATTATCTGGGTTAGGGATGGGATCTGAAAAATATTTCTTTTTTCCACATATTGTTTGAAATAATCTGGTTAAACCATATGCTTGTCTTGTAATTTCTTACAGATGGTCACAAGAACAAAGAAAATATTTGTAGGTGGATTATCGGCTAATACAGTAGTGGAAGACGTGAAGCAATACTTTGAACAGTTTGGCAAGGTAAGTTCTGCCCAAGTGAGCACTGCACAGTCCCTTTTTCCTCCTTTTCTTTTTAAAGTGTGTTTTCAAAAACAAAAGTGCATCGAGGACTGAGCTCAAAGGAGGGTCAAGGTTTTGCCTTCTGTGTCATTTCTTGAAGCCTCTGAAATTCCTTTTCTGATTGTTGCTTGTGTGTGTGCAACATTGCTAACACTGTTTACTTCCATTAAAGAAAAAAAGCAGCATTGAGAGGTGAATTTGTGTCTGTTCAGGGAGAATCTGACCCTTAGCTGAATGATTACACAGTTGTCTTCTCCATAAAATCAGCCTTCTGTTAGCCCTGATTCCAGTGGCAAAAAGGGCAGATAGACGTATTGGAGAGCTCATTAAGTTGTGAAAATGCCTGAAGGAACCACGTGAAAAGCAAGAGTAATGTGGAAGTCACTAGAATATCCACTTAATTTCTTGCTAGAAAATCCTTCTGCAAGTATGTGTAGAATGCTGGCATCATTAAAAAAAAAAAAAAGCCAAAACACAACAAAAAACCCCCACCAAAACCCCAAAACAAACACTTCTGTGCAGAGGAGGAGATCTGAACCTTGCCAGAATAGTCTTTGCTGTGATGTAGCTGCTCAAACCCCACTGTCCAGGCTCTGGCTGGAGCTTAGTGACACTGACTTCCATGGAGCTTCCTGGATCCCCACAGCTTCTGGACGCTGCTTCAGGAATGCCGTGGGTGACAAGCTCGCAGAGCTGCCTGCTCTGAGAGCAGTTTGTGTACCACCTTCCAGGGGAACTCCTGCCAGCCCCACTGTCCAGGGGACTCCATGGATTCCAGCTCCATGGATTCCAGCCCAGCAGCTCGATTCCTGTCTTTTGGAGTGCAGCAATTGATGTTTGAGATGCGAGATTGCGTGAGGACGCAGCGGGGTATCCCGGAGCAAAGCAGCTCCCATTCCTTGTAGTTAGTTTATGTTTCTTTCATCTGCCCTGAAAAGCCTGAGCCAGGCGGGATTTTGTTGAGGGCTGAGGAGGCGAGTTTATAAATGGTTCCTGTGCTGGATTGATAGTTGTTTTGCAAACCAGTCATTTTATTTTCAATAATAATCTTCGATTCCGGCAGGATGTTTACAGCCTGCTGAGCCTTTTATTAAAGGATTACATGAGCTTTTGGATGTTTCTTCTGTAGTTACTTCTAATTGCAGAACTCCACTAACCTGTATTTTTCAAGTTAATAATAGTTTCAATATAAGTGCTTTGCATATTGTCTGGATGTTGTCTTAATATAGTCTTTTTAATTTCACCATCTGGTAGTTTCATGCTTGCAATTTTACAGTCCCTGAGAATGCAGCAGCCAGGCTGTGTCTCGGAAGTGACTGGGGATTCGGGATGCTTTGGTTCTGCTTTCATGCTCTGCCATTCTTGAGACAGCTTGGCAGAGGTTTGCCTTTCCAGAGGCAGTACTTTGGAAAAATCAAGTGTTTTTTTCAAGTGTCTTAATTTTGCAGGCTAAAAAATTAAGGAGCTGAAAATTGCACAAGTTTAGGATCAATACAGGAACCCATCCCTGTGTCAGCACAGCCAGGGATGTCCTGCTGGGGCTGTATGGTCCAGGCACTGCAGCTCAGCTCCTGCAGGAGTCAGGCTCACAGGGTTTGGTCCCTGTCACTCCAGGTGACCTGTTTTACAGTCCCCTGCTCCAGCCTGTGGAGAGTTTGGTGGAGCTGGTGGTGTTTGGGGCAGAGGCTGCTTGGCTGTGTGACCATGACTCGACCGTGGTGCAGGTGTTGGGGTGCTCCCCATGGCACTGCTCTTTATCAGCTGGGACAGTTTGGTTTGGGGGTGTTTGAGGTGGTTCTCCCCGAGGCTCTGGTTGTCAGGAGATGCAGAGCTGGTTAATGACCCTTGGAAATAGGGAGTTGTGGTTCAGCTACGTTAGAAGACTCGTTAATACGCTGTGGGCAGTGGGAGACTGCGTTCAGATACAGTGACCCAGGACTGGTGCTGCAGGACCTTGCAGGAGTCACATCCTTCTCCATCCCACTTCCCTGCCCCTCCAGGACCTCCTTGCTGAGATCCCAGCCCTCTGGGGCAGGGCCTGTGCTCAGCACACAGCCTGGCTCTCCAGTCAGGCCATTACCATGCAAGCAGTGATCCACATCGATTGGCGAGCTCTGCCGTTGCTTAGAGCTTTCTTAAAATAAAGCAAATTGCATTACATAATTAACGTGCGAGGAGCCGCCCGTGTCTGATAAGAGCATCTCAGGTGATTTGCTCTTTGAAATGCTGAGCTTATTTCTCGGCGTGGAAAAAATTGCTGCCTGAGCGCTGCGATTCCTGAAATCCTGTTTGTACTTGCTGTGGAGAGGAGCGTGGCAGCCAGGGGAGGTTGTTTTGGTAGCTGGAGGTGGCTCTCAGAGCACAGGATGTGGGGACAGCAGCCACCAGCTCTGGGGCCGGGCGGGCTCGCTCGTGTAACCGGAGTTGGCAGGAAAGGGGTGAAGTGTTGAATCTGAAACTGCAGCTTTTTGACAAGTCCGTGACGGAACCTTTGTCTCCAAGAAAAGGAGAAGCTTTAGTAAATCCTCTTCCCTTCTTCACCAGTGCAAGAGCCTGATGATACAGCACCAAAGTTTGTGGTAATGATAATTCCTGAAACTTGGCTCGTGAGATTTCTCATAGTGATTATTTTTGCTTTCCGAAAAAGCCCAGGAGTCCCAGGTTTCCTTTTAGGAAGGTGGGCTGGAGTTCTGTGAGCAGCAGAGGAAGGCTCTGGGTGCTCCTGAGTTGCCCTTCTCAGGAGCTGTGTGTTCTGCACCTCGGAGCTGCAGGCACCAGCCACGAGGGCAGGGAAGGGCTCGTGTTTCCCAGGTGCTGCTCCCTGCCCAGAGCTCCTGTGAGAGCAGCCCAGGCCTTCGCTCGCGCCTTGCAATTACACTTCACATGGCGAACTGTGTAATTAGTTTGGAAGACTTATGCCTAGTCATTGGTTTATCCTAATCGGCTTTGGCTTTTCCCAACAACAAAGTGAGCTTATTTTCCTAAGCTGAAACAACTCTGCTCCCTTTGTTCCTCTCTTTTATTGTCTCATTCCTTTCATTCTGTTTTACTGCCAAAGTTTTGTTTCATTAGGCCTACAAGTCATTTCCAATCCAGTGGGCTGCTACAATAAGGCCTTTATAACTCAGCTGCCCTGGTTCCCATGTCCCTTCTGGTCCAGAGCCAGGACTTGCTGTTTGACATGGGATTTTAACCCTTTGGCTGCCCCAGCTGCTGGGTCCCCCTTGGTGGGGCTGAGCCAGGCTGGAGATGGGGCTGGCGGGACCCCAATGAGCTCATGGACCCTGATGATTGCGTGCAGCCATTAATTGATAGGATAATGGGCTCCAGGTAACGCGTTCAGACCCAATTATGGAAACAGAATCCTGAGTAAAAACCTTCTTACTGTAATGAATCGTGGTGGGAACAGCCCTTGGAATGAAAAGGCCACTGTGTCCTTGTGGCAGGGCGGGAACAGTTCTGGTGAAGGTATGTTCCAGTTGTCCCGAGCTATCAGATCAGCCCGTGCAGGACTGTTCTTGTAGAAGAATCATGTTTCTTTGTGTAGCAGAGAACACAAATTTAAATTTATGCTTTTTTGAATCAGAGTGGTGATGTTTGAAGGGGATGTGTGAAGTAGTTCTGTGGACAAACAATGCTTTTCCATATTGCTATTTCAGACTGCTGGAAGAGCAATCAGTGCTGGTGGTGGTGGCCCCAGATGTTTTACTTTCAATCTGAGAGCATTGGCTCTTCAGTTTTCCTCTCACAGTAATCCTAAAGTGACTTTCAGGGAATGGGGCTCTGGCACTTGTTTTTTATTTTAAATTTCCAGATGAAATTGGACCAGACCAGTATGCATTAATTTTGATTTCTGTCCTGGCTTGCCACAAGGTCCCTCAGACCTGATGGAGGCATGTTTCAGCTTCACTTGGATTATATTGTTTCCTCAGGAATGGCTTTTAAGATTTGTAAATTTTGAGACAAGACAGGATTTCTGAATTCCCTCTGTGGATCTGAAATGTTTTGTACAGTCACTTGTTATTTCCTGTGAGATGCAGAACAGACCAGTGGAATAATAATAATAATGATAATAATGATAGTATATGGATTCTGAGTTGAGTTTTTTTCTGTGAAACTGTTGAGCTTTTGAAGGCATGTAATTTTCTCATCCCTTCCTTCTGTAGCCTTAGTGTGTTAGTTAAGTGAGAAGGAGGTACCTTCTCACACCTGTCCTGGCTCCAGGCACACCTCCCCAGTCCCATGGTGCTGCCTCACAAGGAGCTAAAGCTGGAAGCTGTGAACAGCAAAACGTGAGAATGAGAATTTCCTCCTTTGGTTGTACCATGCCCTGCGTTATAACACGGACCCTGGTGCAAATAACAACCAGTTAACCTTTGCAAAAATACCCTGTGCAATGAAATGCCTCTGCTTTCTCTGTGTGAGCGTGTCAGGAGGGAAGGAGGTGGGATCCACACGAGGATTTCAGCCTAATCGGGTGGTTTACATAAATCGCTTCCTCCGTGCTCTCCTCCCTGACAGCTGTGAAAATATAAATCAGGAAAACAGGAGAGAAAACTCCTCCTTGTTTGGCCGGGCCGTCTGGGTGTGAACGAGTTAATGCACTGCTGCGGTATTAAGCACTCCAGTGGTTTACTTTTCCCTGAGACCTCGAGTATGGCCTCTGAAGATGTTTTTACAATAAAGTTGTTAGCATGAGAAAAGGTGGTTTTCTCACCATGGGTTCATTTTGGGGGGATTTGGAAGTCTGTGTGGAGCTGGGGCTAAGGCCAGAGTCAGGAGGTGCAAGGAATTCTGCTTGTGTGAAAGCGAAAGCTTAGTTAATTTAGCCTTGGCAGAGAGTTAGAATTGTATTGTCACCTCAGTTGGACATTGATATGTAGATTTAACGGTCAATAGGAGACATGGATGGGCTGTCCTTAAAGCATTTGCTTTGCACAAAAGTCATTTTTTGGTTTGACAGATTGTTAGCCTTTCACGTTTTTCAGCACTGTGTTTCCCAGTTCAGTGCTTGGGCGTTGGTTATGTTTTATGAAATGAAGGGACAAATTTGGACTCTTATTTACATTGTAGTCTCTAATAGCCAGACTTCCCAAAACATTTGTAATAGGCAGTAAAACAGAGAACATGATGGCTTTTTTTTTACCTACTGCTGCTGTCAGTGTTCTCTTCCAGAGCAGCTCCAAGCTCTGGGCCTCAGAGCTCACCCTGTTCTTGTTTCTGAGTTTTCTGCGTGCACCTTGGCAGAAGTTGCTTAATTTGAATCACTCATCTCCTTAAAAGAGAACCAGCAGTAAACAAACACGTCATTGTTTGCAGCTCCTGATAAGTCTGGGACAAGGAAAAGCAGAACTTTTGGGGGCTGTTGTGTTACAGGAGCACAGAGCAGCATCCACCTCCTACACACTGCTGCCTCTGCTCTGTGCTCGTGCTTTTAAATTCCACTGCTTCCACATTTCCTTATTTCCATGTTATGTCCATGATGTGCCAAAAGGATAATGAATGTTCCTTTAAATTTTAGCTTTGGCATGTGACGAGGGATCTGGGATATAGGGGTCCCTCATGGCCCTAAAGCACTTTTTATTATTTCTTCTTCCTCCCACACATACTTTTCTCTTTTTTTCTTTTTTTTTTTTTTTTAAACAAACTGAGAAACTTGATCGTTGCTTAAGAAGCAGCCACTGTTTTCATCCTGCCAGTGAGGAGCTGTACACAGGAAGTCAGTTTTTAGGTGGTCTGTAATAAGCCACACGCTTTGTGGAAGTGGTTTTGTTATAAATTAGATGTTGGTTTCTACCTGGGTTTTATGAAAAGAGGAAATGTTAAGGCGGGGTTTGTGGGCACGAAGGCTGTATCAGAGCCCAGCAGAAGTTTGAAGTACAGTTTTATTTCCTTTTCTCCTCTGGTTGATGAGGTGCTGAGGAGGCTTCGTGCTGTACCGCAGCCCGTGGGAGATGAGTGAAATCAATCATTATTCAGGGGCTGTGTTTGGGGAGAGAAAAGTTACATGAAAATACTCAGGTTTCCTCCTCCAACATGCATGTGAATTTTTTTTTGTGTGTCTTTGTGTCAGTTTTACAACTGAGCCAAACCCATGGAAATTATCTGTACCCTTTCTGAGACCCCAAGGAAGTCAATTTTGTTAACCCCCACTTTTATTTCATACAAATGCAATAGGCTATATAAAATCCCTAACAAATTGAGTTAATCCTGTTTGGTAACATCTTTACATTATCCCTGGAAGCATTCTTGGATTCAGCCCCAGCGAGGGGGGTTGTAGATGTAGAACTTCCCTGGAAGGAGATGATTTGGGTTTGCAGTGCTGGGGTGGCATCTCCGAGCCCTGTTTGGGCCCGTGGGTCTGGCTGGAGCTCTGCCCCTGCAAGCTGGGTCGAAAGCAGAAGATGGTGGTGTTAATCCCCAGCACTGGGAACCAGGTAAAATATCTGATGGACATTTTCAATATCTGCTGTGAAATTGCATCAGATTCCACTTTGGCACTTGTCTGGAAGCGCAGCCTCCCGGATACTCCAGCAGTTATTTATAGGTGTGGGTGCCGCTCCTGCCATCCCTCCAGGGCACTTCTGGTCTTTGAGGAGCTGCAGCTGAGGGGCCCAAAGCCTGGCTTTGGGAAAGCCCATGTTTTAGCACAGGTTCTCTAATGAAAAAACAGCAGCAGTTATTTGAACTTGGCGTGGTGTAATTGGAGCACGGCGCTCTCCTTCCTGCTCGCAGGTTTGGGGGAGGCTCAGGGCCGAAGTGAGCTGGTTAAAACATAATTGATTGGAGAGGCAGCGTTTGATCAGTGCCATCATCCCACATAATGGATACCCCAGCACTGAGTGATGGCATGGGAGACGTGAGCGGGTTTTAAATGCAGCTCCGAGTCTGGGCCACAAAGAAAAGGGCTTTTACAAGTGCCCAGGAGGAACTTGGTAGAAATTGTTGCAAATGTGGAGAAGAGCACACGTTAATGGGAGCAGGTGTAATAATGCTTTTTCCACGTGGAAATGAATGGCCATATTGGTCAGTCCTAGAGGTGAAATACCTGAGTTTTGCTCACACATGGAATATTGAGGTGAGACCAGTTTAATTAAACTTAAGTTAATTCTGCAGGAGTAGAATATGAAATTCATTTGACATCCATCGTACATGTGTCTATCTCTGTTAGGAGCACTTAATATTTGGGGAAAAAAAAGTGCCTGCACATATTTGGGTAGAAATGGAGTGGTGGCCAAGCAGGAGTCATGTCAGTCCTATCAGTAATTATCAGCCCTGGTACCTGCCAGCCCAGAGAGGGAGAGGGTGGTACAGTATATGTATTTATAAATATAACTGCAGAAACGGGGACAAGGGCAAAGTAGCTCAAATGAAGAGCCAATTAAGATAATCTCAGCAGAATGAGGATTAACTGCCTCTTAATCTGAAGGGTACCCAAAATGCATGTGGCCAGTTCAGATCAAACAAGTGTTGTCTGTGTCAGGGATGTCCACGAGGGACACAGAGTGTTCACCCCAGTGCCCAGTGGTGTGGAAATGGTTCTGAGGGGTCCTGCTGGCAGCGTGTGGCACGGAATGAGCCTCTGTGCTGCGGTGTCACTGCCCTGGAAGTTTGGAGGAGTATTGGAAGTGTCATAAAGAAATGATTGCTGGTATAAGGGGAGTTAACATCTTGCAGGTTTTCTTTCCCAGAAAGTGGAAAGCGCTCACAAGTCTGTCAGGGAAGAAGCTGCTCTGTTTTTTCTTTTTAAAAACAGTTTAAAAAACCATTTTATTTAACCATTTAGCCCTTGTTCCATTTGCTGCTGCTCTGGGTGAGGCACCTGCAATATATGTGGTGGGGAAAGGGGAGCACATTTGCACCTCTGTTCCAGGAGATTGATTTTAAATTCCAGTAAACACGAGCATGTGCAGGATTCCACTTGGAGCATCCCTTTATTCCACCACTGGCCTGACAGGGTGTGGTGGGTGTGTGTTACCTGAAGTGGGGGGCTCTTGGCTTGTGCTAGGTGTTTTTTGGGAAGTAGGGGGTGCCCGGACCCCGTGTTGGGAGGCAGGGGGTGCTCAGACCCTGTTTTGGGAGGCAGGGGGTGCCCAGACCCCGTTTTGGGAGGCAGGGGGTGCCCAGACCCTGTTTTGGGAGGCAGGGGGTGCTCAGACCCTGTTTTGGGAGGCAGGGGGTGCTCGGACCCTGTTTTGGGAGGCAGGGGGTGCCCGGACCCTGTTTTGGGAGGCAGAGGATGCTCAGACCCTGTTTTGGGAGGCAGAGGATGCTCAGACCCTGTTTTGGGAGGCAGAGGGTGCCCGGACCCTGCTGGCTGTGCCCCCTTTGCGGGGCAGTCGCCGTGTGAGCCGTGGCTCTGCAGGTGAAGGTGCCTGTGTTGACTCTCTCGCTCTCCTGAGCGGTTTAGCGAGTTCAGATCCGTGCCATGTTAATTGTCAGGACTGGGAGGGTGGGAGCAGATTTCACCGGGGGCAATGGAAGAGATCCAATGAATTTCCACTCTGTTTCACTGCTTGGCAAACCAGCACTTACTGTCACTTTGCATAAATAGGTTTATTTCAGAGGGTCAGCCGGCACCACTCCCCCCTTCCCCTGCCGGCCCACCCTCCCCTGAAGGAGAGGAGGCCGACGAGCATTTAATTTCCCCAGCAGCAGGTGCTTGTCATCCATCTGAAGAAAGCTGCCAACATCTGGTGCAATTGCCTCGGCAAACGCAGTAACAAGGCGCCTGCAGTTCAAACGCAGAGAGAGCATTGCCTCTTTAATGATAACAAGCTGTTGGCTTCCCCTCTGAGATGAATTCATCTCACAGATGTTTGTCTAGTTTTGGCAATCTTATCACTATAGCTTTGGTGATTATGCTCAACTGGAGACTATTACTATAAAAGAAGTTTGAACTTGTTCCATTTTTGCATTATTTATTTATTTAGCCATTTATTTCTCTGCTTTCTGGATATAATTTGTATCAACAACTGTACTGTTGGTCCCATTACCCAAGTACCCTCACGATTTTTATTGCATCTGCTCAACAGTAGCTCGCTACTTGACTCCCACCGCTGGCAAATGTCTTTCAGCCACGCTGACGTTTTTAACATTCCCCATCAACAGCTTTGTGGTTTGAACCCTCTATTTAACACTACATTTTCTGGGATTACTTGGCGCTCGCTCTGTCTGTTCTCTCTAATAACTGCAATGTACTCACTGTTTCTGCAAAGCGTGGGGCGCCAAGAATATTCTGGATATTCTGTTTGGACGGCAGCGCTCTGGTGACCTTGGCAGGGCTCTGTAATGACAACGCACGACCGTCTTCATTGTTAGATCTTGAACGTTTCCAGCCTCAGCGTGATCCTGCGGAGCGTGGGGACCTGCAGGCTGAGGGCTCCGGTGCCTGTTTGCTCTTGTTTGCTTTTCTAACATGCCTGCGGTTTTTTTTTAAGGAGACAATTTCTCCCCGAACATGTGGAATTTAATTCTGGTAAATAGGATTTATTTTTGGAAACGTGCTTGTGAATAGGTGACTCATGGCTGAATGAAGATGTGTCACTGTTGGTGGGGACACCACGTATATAATTTCTTAGGCTATAAATAGACGCCAGTCCAAGTGCTGGTGACACGGTGATGCTTCGCACCGACTCGTTAGCTCAGCCTGGCTGCTGAGGAGAGTGTTTAGAGTGTCAGTCTCTCCTGCTGGAGCAACAATTTCTGCTGATGCTTATGGAATAACATCAATAGATTTGTGAAATCCTGGGAGTACTTTAATTGGCACAACAGAAATCGGAGTTGAGGCACGTTCCCGTGGTGCCGTCATGGGGTGTACTCCTGTTTCTCCTCTCGTTGCAGAGGTGGAGAAACTGAGAACTGGGGTGTTTGGGTGCTTGTCAAAGGCCACAGGTCCCACCTGCAGGGTCCTGAAACTCAGAAACTGGGTTTGCTCATTCGTTTCTGTTGCTGAGGAGGTTTTAAGCTAAACACACAGGATCAGAGCTCACTCCCATTTTCAGATCCTGGAAAGAGCAGTTCCTTTCTCCCGTTGTTGATGCTAAACCGTGGTTCCGTGTTGTTGATGTTTGCTCAACACCACTTACCCACCAACACAGCACATATGGTTTAATGGCTGTCCTTTTTTTCTGCTTCTGCTGTAGTTACAGTATTATTAAAAATCCATTAAATTTTGATGTACATCATAAAGTATGTGCTCCTGTGAATGCGAGCACAGATAATTATTTCTGATGAATAAACCAAAAGGACAAGTATGTAAGAAGTTCATCCTGCAGCTTTCAATTTTCATTATATACATCTCCTGCAGGGGCAATCGTTGTGATGTTGCAGCTGGTTATTTCCATGGCCTGGCTCTCCCCGGAGATGGATGATGACAGTGCAAACTTGAACTCGCACAAGTGCCAGTGTTTTTGTGGGCATACTTGTAGATAAATGGTTAAGCAGGGGAGGTAACCCTCGGGAAGGCAGAGGGTGTGCAGAGACTGCGACACAGCAGCGACTTTCTCCGTGTTGGTTCATTGTGCCTGGGCTTTGTAGATTCTCTGAAAGTAACCCAATTATTTCTCATTAAAGTAACCCAGAAACGTAGCAACAGGCAAGGTGTCATTGCTAAAACACCACCAGGAAGCCGGGCAAGCTCTTCTTGGTGTCCAGGGCATGAAGCAGGCAAGGGAATCATTAAAAATAATGCATTATAGTGTCCATAAAGTTTCCTGCAGTATATAATGGCCCACAGGGGCCTCACCTAGTTTTCCATACATGATATGGTTACAGCATCTCATTAACTTTCCCATAACACCAAATACAGTTCTCTTGAACACCCCCTTCAGGCTTCACAGGTTTTGCCAAGTATTTCCTAATAAGCAGGAACTTCAATATTTATCATGCTTGCCTTTTATCCCCACCGGGCTAAAGAAGAGGTTGGCCTCTCTCCTGCCCCTTTAATTTCCTATTCCTGAATGCTCTGGGCAAACCCAGCTCTGGCAGGGTCTGGTCCTCTCACTGAGAGGACTTCCCTCGGTTTTCCTGACTCTGGTTTTAAGAGTTCCCCCTGGTATTTCTTCTGTTTAAGAGCATGTCTGCACCCAGGAGGGATTAGTCTTGGTATAGCACATAAACTCTTGCAGGGACCTTGGTCATGGAAACAGCACACAGTCCTTAACTATCCCAAATGAGAAAGCCAAATAAGTCCTAAAGAGATCCCACCAAATCCTTTGTACCTGTGGTTTCTTTGCACTTGGATGTTAGTGCTCAAACTGCTCAGGCCCTGATGTGCTGTGTGTGGTGACTTGGGTGCTTTTTGCCCTGGGAAGGCTCCTTTGGGGCTGGGCACTGCCTCTGGTGTAGCTGAGCTCGGGTAGGTTGGTCCCAGGGGAAGACGATGTTTTGAGCTGGCGTGGCCGTCGGATGAGCTCAGGGATGGAGGGGAGGATGGAGTTGTGCTTGTGCTGGCTTTAGGAGTTCAGCTCTGCGGACGTGGCGCTGATTTGCTGTGTTATTTTGGTCTTATTCAGGTCTCTGTCCAAAATCTGGGACTAATAGTGTGGCTTTCCTCTTGCTGCTGTTACTGCAGGCTGTTCCGAGGGGGGTGAGCTGGCTGCGTGCAGCACCTTGCCACGACCTTGATCAAAGTCACAGTGCCGCTGCGAGACCAAATGATGACAAATAAATTCACCTTCGTACAGTTTAGTCTAGCTGGCTTTGTTCCTTCATCCCTGATCTTCCCTGCAAAGGGTTCTGTTTACTTTCCCTGAAATGGAAGAGGCCCTGCTACACAGTCCTCTTTCAAAAATAAACCTCTGAAAAGGAAAACAAAAGAGAAGGAACAAAAATCAAGCATTGTCCGATTATACAGAGCAGATCCTGATTCTGAGTTCCAGGCAGCTCGAGCCAGAGGTTTGTTTAAGTGTAACACAAATTCTACCATTTTTGGATGGTTTGAAACTCTCCTCTCCTCTCCTCCCTCCTGTGTTTTCAGAAAACAATCAAAAAAGAGAACTGCACATCATGTCAAAAAAAAAAGAGCTGCAGAGATTCAATACCCAGGATGGCAAAAGCAAATGAAGGGACACAAACACTTCCCACCTGGGTGCTCTGCCTCCCTGAGAGTGGCCTTGGAGCTTCGGGGTCCCCGTGCCAGCCAGGCTTAAACACCTTGGTGGCATTAGCAGATGCATCTTTAGCACTTTACAGTCACGTTGCTGAAGTAAATAAGCACTAAATGTTGGCTGTTCCCACCCTCAGAAGGGCTGAGAGGGATAACTGAAAACCTCTGTAATGCCAGAACTGCACTGTGTTCATCAGTAATTAGGATATGGGTTCCTGGTGGGGAGTAAGTTTTGTGCTTGGTTGACTCGCAGGTCATGTTTTCCATTTCTTTTATGTTTAAGTGGAGAGGTTTATATACTATTCCGTGACCTAAAAACTTGCTCTGTAAAAGGTATAGAAGGTGCAGGCTGAGATAATGCATCTTTTGGGACTGGAGGCTCACTTCTGACCTGTGTTTACACGGTGTAAATCAAGCTGGAGCAGAGCTGTGCAAACAGGCCAGGGCAGCTCGTGCATCAGGGGCCGTTCAGCCCTGTCACGGTGCTAATGCTGGGTGAAAATGCTACTGCCTGGTGCAGTTTTACCTTGGCCTTTGGGGATCAGGGAAGGGCTCTAAAAATAAAATAATCAGAGGTAACTGGAGCTGGTTTGCACACACAGGGTGTGAGTGAACGTGGTCCAGGTGTCAGCAGCACTGGAGTTGTGCTTACCTACACAGACTGTGAGTTGGACACTTGGTTTTGAACAGTGTGGGTTGGGAAAAGCATCTTTAGGAAGAAATTCTTCCCTGTGAGGGTGGGGAGGCCCTGGCAGAGGGTGCCCTGTCCCTGGAAGTGTTCGAGGCCAGGTTGGACGGGGCTTGGAGCAACCTGGGATAGTGGAAGGTGTCCCTGCCCATCGTGGGGAGTGGAACTGGATCTTCAAGGTCCCTTCCAACCCAAACCATTCCATGGTTCTGTCCCCAGCAGGTGAAGGGTCTGCCTGTGCTCTTCCATGTCCCATTCTCTGGCTCTTGTGGCCTCCCCAAGCAGGGTTGGGGTGTTGGTGCTGGCAGCCACGGCCCCACCAGTGTGTGCAGCTGCCTGTGTGCTGCAGCCCGGGCAGGAATCCCTTCCCTTGCTCAGAGTGCTGCTGAAATATTAATGCAGAACAAATCATCCGGTTTAAACCGAGCATCAGGCGGAGGAGGGAGCGGTGGGGTGTGATGCTCGCCGTGGTTTGTACAGGGAAATGTGCCTGCACTGCCGCCGGATCCTCCTGGCACAGTGCCCGAGCCAGGTGGGCAGGAGGAGGATCTGTAGTAGCCTGGTCCTCTTAAGTGCTGGAAGTTTGGGTCCTTAATCTTCCCCTGGCTCCTGGGAACTGAGGTGAAGTGAGAAAAGGAGCGTTGCTATTTTGCATCGTGTGTGAGTGATTGGGAGGGTACTTGGAAAAAGTTCACTGCTCTTGGGACTTTCTCAGACTGACTGTTTAAATCAGTTATTTTTCCCAGATGGTAAATCTGGGAGACTTCCTCAGCAGCCTGGTAATAATAATAATACTTATATAGCACTTTACATATTCCAAGTGCTGTCCAAAAAGCTGATCTGTCTTGTCTTCTGCAGTGATGTGTTGTTAAACTTGAAGGATATTGGCCTGAATTTGTAGTCGTTTATCAGCCGTATATCTGTGGGTGAAATTACTTTTCTGATGGTTTGTACCCTGTGAGTAAACTCATTTCTCCTGTGGATCTTGACATTAATTCCAGTCTTTCATCTTGGTAGTGGAGATGATCTTTAAGCAGAGCAGAGAAGAAAGATGTCTTTCTGGCTATTGCACTGCAAAAAAAGATGAGCACAGCTTTAGAGAAATATTTCAGCCTATGTAATGTACAGATGAATTTAGACCCTTAGAAGGGGTGTGGTTTTTCCCTGGGGAATGACCTGGCTGCCATGTGGCTCAGGGATGGCCACTGCCTCTCTTACATAATCTCTCCAAGGGTTTGCTGTTCTTTGAAGGTGTTTCCAGGGAGCGTTAGGTGCGGGCAGAGGGAACAGGTCTGCACACCTGCCTGCAATTAAGGAGTTTGTTTTTATTCCCCTTGGTGGTTTATGACAGTCCCAAGGACAGTCTGTGCCATGCGGAATTGTCCCTCAGCCAAGTGCGTGGTGCTGGAGGGGGGAGTGCTCCACACCCAGCCCTGTGTCCCCTTCTCGGTGTCACCTCGGGCAGGTGGGAGCCCAGGATGTGGGAACCAGGCAGAGCTTTTCTCTTTTTCGGGCAGGATACGGAATGTGGAGGCACAGGGGCTGGGTGATGGCTTGTGGGAGGCTGGAGGAAGGAAAATATCCTCAGTGAAAGGTGCCAGGGAGAGAGCCAAGTTCCTCGAAAGAGGACCTTGCAAGGAACGCGCAGATGACATGAAAAAGTAATTAAAAGGAAAGCCCTAATGGGACGTTAGGGGGAGATGCAGCTGGAACTTGAATAAGCAAATGTAAAGAGGGAATTAAGTTTGTAAGCTTTCCTCTGAGGAACTGCTGGGGAAAACAGGGCAACAGCTTCTGCTGATGTAAATCAGCATTGAGCCCGCTGCCGAAGAGCTCCTGCCTGGGAGAGTGGCTCGTTTGATATTTGCTAGTCCTAAACCTGGAAAACACACGGGGAAAGAGGCTGTGGTGTTCTGCAGAGGTGATGTGAAGGACACTTGATTCCAAAGTGAAGGATATCGACTGCAAAAACAAAGGGAAACTGTTGGTAATGTAGTTTGCCTGGGGCAAATTGGTAGTTAGCGATAAGTAATATTAATTTAAGTGTATAATGCTTTAAATTATCTGGATAATTTAATCTATGTGATTTTAAAGAAATTATTTATCAGCTCTGATCTTGAATAAAAATAAAATAAACCAAATGAAACAAAACCCTTCAATTAATATTAGCACTTTCACTCTGGAGAGTAATACACAGCAGAGATGTTTATTTTTAGCTGTGAAGAATTTGCATGTGTGTTTCCAGATGTGTTCTCAGACTTGGTGCTGCTTAAAATTCAGCTACCACAGTACGTAGATCCCAATTTTCTTTTCCGTAGCATTTTGTCTCTGCCACCGTGGATGTAATTTTTTTTTCTTTTTTCCTTCTTTTTTCTCTTTTTTTCTCTTTTCTCCCAGCAGAGGTGGTGGAGGGGGGTTGTGATGATTAAGGCAGCCGGTAAGTCTCTTAGCTTCCTCTGAACTTTACTCCCTCTGCCAGAAGTGACCTATTTAGATGAGGCCCTTTGATGCAGTTGGGGAGGTCAGGTGAGGTCAGAGCACTGGCCGTGCCAGAAATCCCACAGATGCAGGAAGCCAGGAACTTGTGGAGGATGCGGGTTGAACAGGCAGTTGTTTCAGCGTGTTCTCTCTCGGCGTGCGCGTTTGTTCTCTCTCTGAATCCCTGGAACAGAGTGGGACGGGTGCTCTGCGGCGCAGAGGGCGGCCGAAACGCCCCTGCGCTCGCGGGCGGGCGGAGGATCCTCGCGGCGGGGCCGGAGCGGGCACAGCGCCGGGCTGGATTCCCTCCGCTCCGCTCAGGGATCGCTGTCGCGGATGCAGATGGCAACCCTGCCTCCCCAGCTCCTCCTTCCCGGCGTCCTCGCAGCCTCCGAACAAGGGGCTGCGCAGATGTGTGAGATCCTCCAGCCTCTTTAATTCCTCTAATTGCCATGTGGGAGAAGGGGAAGGAGGAAGACTGCTCCTCTCAGCTCGGTTGTCCCAAAGTAAAATCCCAGCTGAGCAGCTTAAAATAGATGGTCAGCTGGTTGTGAGGGCCGGAACTAGCCCGGAGAGCGTGGCATCTGCCTCCCAGGAACGCCGCCTGGTCATCAGGCCGGATAAATTAGGGCTAGGGCCGGTCTGTGTGTGTGTGAGACAGGCTGTAGCGGGGATGGGGAGCAGCCCTGGGTGTCAGCGAGGCTGGAGCGCTCCTGTCCTCCGGCGTGTGCCGGGGAATCGATAACTCGCTGCTCACGGACACCGCTGGTCACAACATGGCTGTGCCCGCTCCTGCCCAGGGCTGCCCTGCGCGCCTCTGGCTGCGGAGCCGCTTTCAGTGGCACATCTAATAACTGATCCAGCTTAAAAAAGGGGGGGAAAAAAAAAGATTATGCCAACGATACCAGCACAATGACCAAGTCTGTTTTACCTTCTGTGCTTTCCTCCGCGCGCTGCCGCCTCCCTCCCGCGGCCGGGCTGGATCCAATGGCAGCGCTGCTTTTCCTCGGATGCAGCACAAAACAGATTTTTCTAGTGGCTGAATTTAATCACTTAGATGCAGAACACTGATAGACTGAATCAATTTAATTCCTATTGCTCATGACTGGGAGGGGAGAGAGGGGAGGAGGAAGGTCATAACAATTTAGCAAACAACAACTTGGCTTAAAAAACGTAACCAGTAGGTCATCGGTCTTGGTTTTCTTTGGGTTGGGATTTTTTTGGGTTTTTTCTAAACCTGCCCAGGCCAAGAAACATGGCAACCTTGGGAAGAGAGGACCACTGTGCTGTGCAGGGTGGGGAGAGGTCATTTGTTGGTGTGTGAGGTCTGAAGTGCTGGGGCTGCCACAGAGCTGTGGGATCAGCTGCATCAGGGAGGAATGTTGATGCTCCCCCGTCTTTTTTTTTGAGGGAGCTGCTGGAAAAGGCGTCTCGTCGTTGGGCTGTGAATGTCTGGAATGGCACGTGGTGTCTGAGCATTTGTTTGCTTCAGAGCATCTCAGTGCCGAGCCGCGGGGTGCCTGGGTGGTGCCAGGGCTCTTTGGGAGACTCCAGTTACCTGCTGTGGCGCAGTCCTGCTCCCAGAACAGAAGGATTTAATTGGAAACGGAGCAGTCTGTGAGTCTCCTTGCAGTACAGGGCCCTGCTGCTCCTCGGGTCTGTTGTAGCTGGAGTTGTACCCCTTCTATATGAAGCCCAAAGGGTTGGCAGTGCTCTTGTAGTGCCTTCTCCAAGGGAGTTGGCTCTGCAGAGCACGGGCTGTGCAGGTTCTGTACAGCCCCGTGCCCGGTGCTTTTGGGCTCTGTTGCAGTTTCAGTGGTCCCAGGAGATAAGGCTCCTGTGAAGAGGTCCCCAGGACTGGCCTGGGTCAGCTGTTGATGTCACATTCACCTTTTACAAGCATCCAGCCCTCCCAAGAGAAATCCCAGGCCCATCAGCCGAGTCCCAGCCCCGGGTGTGGTTTCAGAAGGATCTTTAAGAGTTTCTCTCACAGCTCTCACCCCGGTGGGTGCTGCAGGACATGGGTGACGCTGTCACCTCCTGGGGGGTACCTTGTGAGCAATGCTGTGCCATCCTTCGCTCAGCCCCACCTCGGTGCCAGGGCCTCCCGAGGTGCCCTCCAGCTGGGCAGGCAGAGCAGCACAGCCCTCGCCCAACTGCTGCCATCGCCGCCACTGCTCCGAGCGAGACACAGCAGTGCTGGAGTCATGAAAGCAAACTTGGCCAGCCTCACAGCAAACTTGGTCGCCTGCCACAGCCATTGGCCCATATGCACAGTGGTAAATAAAAGCTGGAGTTGAATTCCTTTCAAGTTTTATATAATATTCGCTACAATATGGAGCGGAGGGGGGAATCCCTCCTATGAGTAGTTCTACCAAAAAAATAAATCTGAACTTCTCTTTCGTCAGGGGTTGTGCAGCAGGGCAGGGATGTGGTTACAGAGAAGGGATTTCTCGGGTTCATCACAGCCTCCCTGCTGCTGTGTGAGGCTGTGGGACCTGCACAGACAGCCCCAGCCCTGCCCCGAGCTGGGCATTTGTGTGCTGGAGCTCGGTGAGAGGCTCGTGGTGAGATTCCAGAGGGAGGGCAGAGCTGGTATCCAGGCAGTTAACTCGGAGGTGTTTGCTGCCTGCTCTGCTCTGTCTGGAGCCTGGCCCTGCGTGCGCAGCTGAGCAAGGACGTGAACCAGAGCAATGACAGAGGGAGCAGAAGGGGAGGAAGTTCAGCTGCGCTGAGCGATGGTCAACTTAAAAATAGACCCATCTATTTATAGCCTTGGCAGCCCACTGCCCCCCCGAGTGCTACAGCCTGTCTGCAGTCACATCTCAGATATACAGATAGATAGATATTTGTATTCATGCATATACACACACACATTTGTGGGCAGAGAAGACCCTCCCGCCTGCCCTGGGGCTGGCACGTGGGGCATGGACCCTGAGGGTGTCAGGGAGCCTGGCAGCAATTCAGGTGCCTTTTCCCTTCCTGTCTGTGTTGTGAAATGCCCAGCTCGTGGGTGGGTGGTCTCGTGTCACTGCTTCCCTTACAAACCCCTACTCATGAAATACCTGCTCCTAGGTGAAACTTAATCAGATTAAATCTTAATTATATGGGGCCCCAGGACAAAGTTGCCATTTTTTCATATACAGTTTTGAAAAAAGGGAAGGAACTGTGTCTAGGGACTGTTTCCTTTGAGATTGTCTGTCCAGCACTGAGGACTTTTCTGTTCATTATTTGCATGCTCTTATTCAGTTTAATTCTGTGACCTCTCAGGCAGGGTTGATATTTTTGGTTTTTACTTGCACAGTCCCTTGCATGTTTGGGCCTGACGTATAACTGGTGTTTCTGCAATGGAAATAATCAGCAGAACAGATAAGCTTTGATGGATGGCACTGTTGGCCAGAAAAGCCAGCACCCCTGGGAATAGCAGTGGTTTTAGAAGGCTCCTGTGGCTGTTCTGGGACTGGGATGTTGGAGTGGTACCACTCCAGCCTTCCAGCAAATCCTGACTCTACCTCAATATATTTGTACCTCGAGGCCCCTTTGCCTGAATTAGACATGAGGTTTAGTAAGACTTTGTGAGGGAGTTTCTTGTACTTGAAACAAAACCAACTGGTTTTATTCCAAGGAGCATATTGAGGGGAGATTAATGTCTCACCATACACAACGCCTGTAAGGGCAGTTGTGGGTTCTTTTCAGGTTTGGTTTGATTTTAATGGAAGACTGATTCTATTTTAATGTTTCAACTTTGGGCTGCCAGTTCAGACTTGAGAGCTGAAGCTGCTCCTTCCCTCAGTAGTACACACTTAAGGGTGGAATTTCTGCTTTAGTTTTCAATCTCTCGTGCTTTTGTCATTTTTTTTATCACAACCTTATGTGTTCTTTAAACAGTTTTTTATTTAATAATTTATTCTTTTAAGTGGGCTTAATTGTATAAAGATTATCATGCATAAAGAGACGTCTATAATTAGAAGGGGGGATTGGTGCTGTTAGACAGTGTTTTAGTGAGGAAAATTACAGTGTTCATAAACTGTTTGGAGAATGGAGGCAGCATATATTAAAGCTCAACAGGTTTTATGTAATCCTAAGAGAGGATTGACTCTTGCTCACTTGGATGAGTTTTAAGCTCTTCTTCAAGCTTAGTGCTCCCCTCTCTTCCTTCTCTTTCTCCTCGTGCAGAAGTGGAAACAGCCCTGTATGTGCTTTTCCTTTTTCCTTGAAAGCAGGAATTACTAATAGTAATTGACAGGTTTTTATTGGTTGGGCTGTGAAGAGATTTGCCTTTGGCTGCTCCACTGCCCTGACTCTCCTGCCCCTCACTTGTGCCCGGTGGCAGGTGAAGGGACCTGGCACCATTCAGATGGGCGTGCCCTTGGGACAGTCCAGGTGATTTCCAGCTCCAAGGATTCAGCAATGGGATGCACACAAGGTGGTTTAAAGTCTCCTGGGATTCTTCCACGCTGAGTTCTGGCCAGCTCTCCTGGAAAGAACATGTCACCACTGCTTTTTCTTACTGGTGCCTCCTGTTAGAGTGTGTGTGTGTGGAAGTACAGATAAACACACAAGGCTGTTGTGGTGCTCCATTCCAGGTGGGGAATCGAGTGGCAAGAATTACTCTGCACATCATTTGTGAGCTGAGATGAGCAGGAAAAGCCGGTGTGCCATGGCTTGGCAGCCTGCCTGCAGCCCCTGGATTGTCAGAATTTCTTCTCTCTCCATCTCCTCCCCTTCCCCATTGAAATGACACAGCCACAGGGGACCATTGATTTCTGCTTTCCACGTTGTTAATGAAAAATTCCTTGTTGGCTCCTGGTTCTCTAAATCCTTTGAGACAGCTGCAGCAGTTCAGATACTTCAGGAGCAAACATGCCAGGCTGGGTGATGGACGACTTAGTGAACTTTAAAAGGGACAAAAGGGTCGGCTTTGGTTGGCCATAAACCCGAGCGAGGCTCTTATCCACGAGATTATTGCATTTTCTGTAGCCAGTTTGCTGAGCATATTTTGGTAACTCAGTACACAGTTTCCCTCTCGGATGGCATACGAGATTTATCGTGTTTCTTAATGCTTAATAATTGTATTTTGAAGTTTAGTGTCAGCCAAACAAGAGCCATGAGTCTCAGCGATGCTAAATAAAGCCTTCTCATGGTTTCCCAGGACTCCACGTGCGGTCCTCGTTCCCTTCGCTTTGCCAAGTTCAAGCCATTAATTTTGAGGGAAGGGAAGTATTACTGTAGATCACCTTGTAATGCTCTGTTGCCACATTTTATGTTCCTGGACAGCACGGCAGTGGAACGCTCTCCCTTTATGAAGTGCAGGGTGCAGATGGCAACTCATTAAAACTTTAGTGATAATCACCCTTCCTATGGAATTACCACTTAAATCTGGTTAGTAGAGGAGGAGGAGCAGTGTCACAGAAACATGCTGCTTCTGGGTGATTTAAAAGCATATGGGATTGAGTGTTTTATGTGTGCCCCTTGTCAGGAGCCCTCAGAGCAGATTGCCAGAATTGTTGAGCAGTTACAGTTTAATGGAGGTACAGGAGCTTTTGCTCTTGATCCCTTTGACAGTTAAGCTGTCGTCTCCAAGTGCATTTGGAAAAAAAAAGTCTTTTAAATACAGCTTTTTTTGCAGAATAAATGGAGGCGAGAACAAGTATGTGAGGCAGCTGGTGAGGAGCTTTTTGGTCATTTCAAGGTTGGGAAGCATTCTTTGGGGAGCGATGCATCATTGTTACACGGCCTCAAAGCAAAAAAGGTACTTGCTTGTTTGTCCTCACTTGTGCAGATGGTAAGAGGAATGGTCCCAAGGGCCAGCTGAGAGCTTGGAAGTGCCTGGCAGTTAGAAAAAATATTTGGATTAAAGTCTCAGCACTGTTACAGGTTTTACTTTGGGACTCTGAGCAAGTCACTTATTCCCTGTCTCGGTTTCCCACCTGTGGAATCTGGCCGAAGTGTCACTGCCTTCACTGCAGCAAAGCGTTGGAGATCATGAGGTATTTGGGTGTGAGCAGGACTGAATATTGACTGTGAGTAGAGAGAGGGTCTTGGCAAGTATTTTGAGACATGGAGCTGTTGAGTGTAACTGGGGAGCTCCTGATTTCCAGAGGCAGCTACATCCAGGTAAAGAGGGTACCAACATATTTCAGCCTAGAGGTGTCTAAAAAGCTCCCCAAATAAATCACCTTGCCTGGCTAACTCAGGTGCAGCCAGGGTGGGGATTGTTTTCCTCTGCTCCAAGGACTCGTGCTGTAGTGTCCCCATGTCCCCTGTCTGCCTCTGCCTTTCCATGAATTTCCCTGGAGGGCAGCCAGAGGCTGGGCCGCGCTCGCCGCTCCTGCTGCTGGCCGCAGGTCCCCTGGCTCTGTGGGGTGAGCCACCAGCCAGAATTTGCCCACTGTTCCCTCTGAGTCACATCTGTCTAGTCTTCCTAAAGCAAACAGAGAAGCTTTCCTGCTTTTTTGGTGCTGCCAAGCCAAGCGCCATGCCCAGGTCTGTTCCCTGCTTGGCTCCCACCGCGGTGGCCTGGCTGTGCCTGGGAGCAGCGCTGGCCAAGGGCTCACACCTTGTGTGCCAGGAAGGTGGGATGCCTGGGAGAGGAAAACAGAATGTTTCCAACAGTATCCTGCCTTCAATCAAGTATTATGTGGGAAAACCTTGATGTGAGGTGGGATGCTGCAAGATCTCTTAAATATGGCCCTTCCTCCTCATTAGAGCTGTATTTGAGTTGATAATTGTCTGTTTAGTGCACGTAAATGAATTCCTGATTCTGTCCTTATGTCCAGCAGCCGGACTGTGGCTCAGTCCCCGCCTGGCACTGCCCTGTCACTCAGCCCCTTGCTGGGGACTGGATTTAAGTGCCTTTAGGTGCTTTTTGGTTATCTCCTAGTTCATGTTTGCCTCGTCAGCAGTCACAGCCTCGCAGCCCAAGCCAGTCCTGACAGCGCTGATGGGGCTGAGGGACAGCAGAGGTGACCAGGGCAGCCACGCTCCCTCTGGCATCGCTGCAGGGATGCACTGAGGGTCTGAGAGGAGCTTTGGCCTGCCCAGATCTCTCCTCTGGCCATGGGATGGAGCCAGGACCCAGAGCTGGTGGGTCAGCGCTGCCCACGATGGACAGGCTCCCCTTGCTCTGGGATCAGCCTCGTTTGCTCCGAGTTTACATTTCAGCCTGTCTGCTTTGGATTTTACAGCTGCATTTTCAAAAGCAGACTAAGGCCTTTTTTCCTCTCTCATCTCTTCTTTAACAGCCACTTGAGCTGTGGGGGACACTGGGCACATGTTTACTGGTAAAGTGTTTCCCACTGCAAATCGCAGGAGAGTTACTTGGAAGTGCTTGAAGATAACTGTAGCTTCTCACCTCAGCTCCCCTCTGCCCCTCATACCTCACACAATGTTGCAAATTTTACATTCAGCATCCTAAAATTTAAATGCACATCGTATATCTGTGAGTTCTTGAGGGACCCCGACTGTGAGTAGCACTGATGGATGTTGAGTGCTCAGCATCCTACGAACCTGGGCAAAACAAAACGGACACGAGGGGTTTCTGCTTTGTATATTCACATGCAGGCCAGTGAAGAAAGGAAGAACTCACCCTCCTGGAAGGGTTTCATCTTTTGAACAAGGCACATTAGCAAAGAAAACACACTAACATTTGCGTGCATTTGTTCCAGTACAAACACACGTGTTCCTCCACAGCAGCTGTGGGGCGGCAGGGGCAGCCGAGGAGCCGCGCTGAGCCGCCGTGTGCGTGCTGGAAGTACTTAGTTCTGCTTTATTACCACCCCTACCCCCCCAAAAAAAACAAAAAGAAAGAGAAAAGAACATCTGCTAATGTGTAGCTCAGAAAAAAAGCTGCAGAGGAAGGGCCGCTCGCTCGGCTGGCGCTGAACTCGGTGAGAAGTTCAGGGAAGGCGCCGGGGCCGCGGGCGGGCGCGGGGAGCGCTCGCTCCCAGCCACAGCCACAGTGCTCCTCGTGGCTCTGCATGTTGGGCTTTATACGTGCTGAAGGTTTCTATGTAATAATAGCATATGCAGATTAATTTTTAATAGAAATCCGTAACGGCTCACGGTGCTGGAATATGGTGTCTGTGTTGACAACTGCTATTTTTGGAGGAAGCAAACCCTGAGGCCTTTGCAGTGCTGCTGTGTGTTTATACACTGCTGTCTGCAGAGGGGAAGCGGGGTTTGCAGCAGCTCCGTGAGCAACGGGATTCTTCTCTCTGATGTAATGGAAAACTTCAAAGTCAGGGGTTTGGGCTAGTGATTGCAGTAGTTGGCTATTAAGTTCCTTTTGGTCTCCTCATCTTTTTAAGTGCATTTAGCTCCCAAGTGCACAGATGGGGGGGAATGGGAGCGACTTAAGCAGAGAGCCCCCCTGCTTTTGGGTGCTTGCTCCAGCAGAGGTTTCACTGTGAAATACTGGTCTCAGAATGTGTCCAGGAATGCGCTGGGGATTGTAAGCGCACTGTTTTGTTTGGTTTTGCAAAGGAAGCTCAATTTACCTTTAATTGTTTTGTGCATATTTCCAACAGATGCAGTTTATTTTCTTGTCAGTGGCTGCCTGTGCCGGGAATGCAGGAAGCTGGGAATGTGGCAGGCTGGATGCTTCCATGTCCTAGGCCAGAGCAAGACCTGCCTTCTCTGCCTTCTCCCAACACTTAGCACATGGCTGGTCCCCAGAACTAGGCTGTTTAATGCCTGGCTGTTAATTGCTTTAGAAATCGTCACTTTCAAGCTCTTGGTGGGGGACTTCTGATTTTTATGAGGCTTTTTTGTGGAGAGCAAGGAACTTTGATGTAATTTGAGTGTGTTGGTGCCAGGTGCTGGGCATTGCCTTGTGCTCCTGTTTTCCCCCAGGTACCCAGAGCTGCCTGTTCCCGTTGCCCAGTTGTATTTGTAGCATCTTTCTTAGTGGTCTTTCTGGATTCAGCTGGCCAGGGGTGGGTGGGAGCAGGTTCCATGGAGGGCTCCCACATCACTCTTCACTGTCCCCAGGTGACCAGGGTAAATAGACACACAGCATGTTATTTATGCATTCAGTAATTGCTTGTTCTTTTGCCTTTCCATGTTCCAGCTCTTACTGTGTTTCAGTGATTTGTTCTCTTTGCCTGGAAATGAAATTCCTCTTAGCTGTTTTTCTAGGAATTGTTTTCTCCCTCTTCCTGATGACAGTGCAGAAGCTGCTGGAGGCTGATACCTCTAGAGAATGTGTGGCTGTTTCCAGACGCTTCAGCCCCTGCAGCAGTGGCTGCAGGGAGTTCTTTGGTTTCTGCTGGGGCTGTGCAGGCCCAGCTTTTATTTTCACCCTGACAAAATTCTGCAGGACCCTTCCCAAGCGCTGGGAGCTGGTGCCAGCAGCCACAGTTCTGCTGCTTTTCCTTGTGGAAGGGTTTGAATCTGGGTTCCACTGACTCCTCGCTTCTGCTCCAGCATTGCTGGAGAGAAGGGCTGGCACAGGAATAATGGATGTTTCACGGTGAAGGTGAAGTTTGCAAGTACCCCATGTGCATGTAGCTGCGGCTGTCATTTATGAGTCTATCAAGAGGGTTTGTTTTCCCAAATAACCCTCTGAATTATTCTGTGTAATTAACTCATGAACTTATTTAAAATGATAACGGGGTAGGGAGGAGGAGAGGAAGCGTTGTGGAGCTTAGCAGACCGATAGGATTGCATCACTTTTCCCCACTGATCGCAAGGTCGTCTCCAACAGCTGTTCCAGCGTAATTACCCAGCCCAGGCTCCATGGTTGGAACAATTGAAAAATTACAGGGGTCACTGGCTCGGTGTCTTAAATTTTAATAAGTACATAAAAACAAAGTGCTGACTTATTAAAAATTAATCCTGCTAAGCGGTTGTTTAGGCTTTTTGGAGATGGGAAGCCTTGAGAGTGTCCATTTGTCCACGGGGGCCGGAGCGGTGCGGGTGGTTATCTCTCCGGCCCGCGCCGCTCTCCGGCAACACTTTAATGGGAATGTTAAGTTTGATTATTAATTTAATCAAGGTCATACTTTGTTTATGCAGAAGTAGAATGAACTGTGGCCCTCAGTAATCCTTTCTCTCCTCGCTAGCTCAGCCTTTGTAATTCCTGTAAGCTGCTCACAGGCGCGGAGTTGGGATATTCACACAGTCGAGTGGATATTGTGCAAGTGTTGATTATCGCGCGCGGCTCCGGCTCCTCCTAAGCACAGAGATGTTCTATTAGCACAGAACGTAAATCTGGCAGCATTAACATTATAAGCCTAATTTTTTTTTTCCCTCCTTTTGGGGCTTTTGAATCCTGGTTATAAAACTTGGATCAGAGCTGGGAGCACGGCGAGTGAGTGCTCGCTCTGCTCTCCGTGCGTTCTTCACAGAGCACTCAGCCGTGGCGCTGCCACGGGAGCGCGTTTGGGAGCTCCTGCTCGGGTTCTGCAGCTCTGTGTGTGTGCAGAGCCACGAGAACTTGCCACAAAAGAAAGCTGAACCCCTTCCCCGGCCCACCTGGCATTGTTTTCCGAGGCAATTAAATATAAAGGGCATGCAAAGCAGGGAGGATAGGCTGAGCCTGGGGGTGGGCTTTGGAATGAGACGTTTATTTCCTTAAGTTGTGTGCAGGAATTTGTAAAGGAATCCAGTAGGAATATTTACTTTTATTTAAACATAAATAAAGAAGATGCAGGCTATCTGGTGCCCCAGGGATAGCTAGAGAAAATCATGAGGGGCATTAGACATATAATCTGAATTTTCAGATAGCTGTAGAATAGGATATTGGGTCTTTTTCCTCCATCCTGAGCACAGGCCTTTTTGTTAGCCAAGGTTATTGCTGGCCAGCTTTCCAGGCTGCATAATGGGACTTTTTTTTATATAGCAGGTCTAAAACTTCCCTGAAAAACAGTGAAAACTTTGGGGACCTTTTGGCTAAGCTGCCCCTTGGAGGAGGAGAGCTCTGAAGGGAGGGACATCCTCAGGCTGGAGCTGAGCTTCACAGCCCTGCTCTGCCCCCTCCCAGCATGACCTTGAGCTGCTGAAATCCACAGCCAGGAATATTAAGATTAAACTGATGCTGATCTTCATTTTCTGTAATTCACTGGGCTGTAATTTATGGCTGTAACTCAGAGCTGAGCAGTGACCACGAGAATCTGCTGAGAGCCGAATGGGGGGTGCCCACAGGCAGCCTCTGTGTCCCCCCTCTTTCCCGACACCCCAAAGAAACTGTGGTGGGTTTTTCCCCTCAACTCTTTAGTAAGGGCTAGAGGGCAGGGCTGTGCAGGGAAGGCTGTGGACCTCTTCCTCCTCTGGCTGCTGTTGGCATACAGTCCTTGGGGTGATGGAGGGGTGATTGCATCCCTCTGGAGCTGGCGTGGATCACCCACAGCAGTGCTGCTCCCCTCAGCCTCCTGCACAGAGCTGCCTTTCCCTGTCTCCCCTTTTGTGAGCAGCGAGGTGAAAGAATAGCAAGAGCCTTATTAAGATGTTTTTGGATAACGTTTGCTCAGCTGTGAGATGGCAGAAGATTTTTCAGAGTCTATTAGGCAGCCAGTGCTATGGAATCTTAAGGTTGATTTGAAAAATTGGCACCTAATGGTTTACAACTGGAATAAATTTCCAGAAATTGGACCAGGGAGAGAAACTCCTGCCTCTGTGCGTGTGGTGTGGTGAGCCCGTGCCCCGGCGAGGGGCCACCGCTCCCTCCCAGCACTGCCCAGGATTTTTCCCTTCTAATTAGGGAATGTGAGGAGTTCAGATCAGCTTCTATTCATTTCTCTGTTTTGACAGAGTTGTTTGATGAGGAGAGGGCTGCTGGGGGGAGACTTTCCTCCTGCCTGGAGTCTCTTTCTCCCCTTTCCTCCTCCTGCCGCGTTTTGTAAAGGCCAAAGCCTGAGAATCCCTGAAAAATTAATGGGGCCTCAATAGCTGCTTTGCACCCACTGCTCCCCCCTCTCAGCACCTACTGCTGGTCCCTGCTGAACAATCTGCAGGGAAACAGCCCCCAGCAGCTGCTCTTTTGTATGCAAAGCTGACCTAGAGCAGCGTGGGGAGCCCTCGGTCACCCCGACCGCGGGCTTCGGTCCCGGAGCCGCTCCACCGAGATGCTGCAAATGTCAGGGCAGCTGTGTCCCCACCCCGCTCCCTGGGTGCCACCATCCAGCACCAAACCTCATCAGCGAGCTGCTGAATAATTGAAAAAGTTGCCTCAGAGGAGCTGGGCACAGGGGAAAGGTCTCTGCCTTCAGAAAACATAAAACAGTCTCTCATTTTGGTGTTTGAAATATTCAGAGGGATCCTGGAGGGTTCTGAACTCATAAGCACCTGCTTTTCTGTCATTATAGAAAAGCCCTCTGTGGTTTTCATCATTATTATGCAATTTCCAGTTAGCTGGTGCTTGTTTTCCAGTCTGGATTTAGAATGAGAGGTGCTGGAAGGCTTAATTTTTAGGTTGGACCTGGCTGCATAGGTCATCTCTTCCCATTCTGTCTCCTGAGGTCTCAGGCTCTACCTCTTCCTACCAGGACAGAGAGATGCTTGCTTCCCTGTCCTGGTTTGGTGCCTGGTTGAGAGTGCTTAAGTATTTTCCTTGAAAACTTTGAAACATTCCTAGTTTGCTGCAGCAGTGACTTGTCTCATGCAGAGAGCCCCCAGAAGAGCAGAAGCCCAAGCCTGAGTGCAAAGCCGTGTTCATCTTCCTGTGCCCTGCCCAGCTGGGATGGGGCTGTGCTCCTGCATCTCCTGGGCTTCCCTGCCCTCGACCTTCAGGATTCCCAGAGAAGGTCAAAGGCCTCCCTTTTTCCCTAAGTAGGTTGGGGTTGTTTTTATTCCCTTTGTTAATGGAACACCCCTGCAAAGGAAAAAACAAAATAAAGTGAGAAGTCTTCTCCATTTGGCGGTGTGTAAAGGCTTTTTAAAGCTAAACAAGAAAACCAATTATTTTTCTAACTGCTTTACTCCTTCAAATCTTTCACTGTAATGGAGATTTAGAATCCATCACTGTTTAGCTATTATTTCTGTGTAAAGAGTCATGCCCTATTGCACCGAGCAAACAGTCAATTTTTTCCATTATACTTGGCTGCAAATAACAAGGGTATGGAATAAATGACCCATTTTGGAGCAGATCTCTCTCCATGTTGGTGCCTGTGTCCCTGGAGGAGAGCAAGGAAGGGTTAAGGCATTCCTGGGTGCTCTCTCCATCAGTGGGAGCTGCCACAGGCAGGGGCTGCTGCCCACACCCTCTTAGGATCATGGAATTGTTCAGGTTGGAGAAGCCCTCCCAGACCATCCAGTCCAGCCGCTCCCCCAGCACTGCCAAGGCCACCACTAACCCGTGTCCCAAGTGCCACATCCACACGTCTGTGCCAATGCCTGACAACCCTCCTGGTGGAGAAGTTTTTCCTGGTATCCAAACCTAAACCTGCCCTGGCACTGTTTGGGGTCAGAACCTTTCCTAGAGGCGCTGGAGGCAGCGTGTGCACGGTCCCTTGGGAGGGCTGCCCCGGCTGGCTCGGGAGCAGGCGGGGATCAGGAAGGTGATTCTTCATTCTCCCGATGGTTGTCTGACTTTGATTTAAATGCAGGAGACTCGCAGGCGGGTGTGTGTTGTGTGAAAGTGTACTGCACAAATATGTAGCCAGCAGCTGTTTTTTTAAAATTAAACAGACACTTGAGGTTAAAAATCCCCAAGTTCAATGTAAACTTCCTTCTGTGCTATTAAGTTTGGATCACATCCAAAAGCTCGATAATTTTATTTTATGTCATTGAGTCTGTTTGTTTACATTTTGCATTTCATTCACATTTCACTGTTGGATTTTGCTTCCCAGCTCAGACTTTGCTGCCAGGGAGCAGCGCTCGCGTTGGAGCTTTTGAGGGGGAGGGCACGGTGCGAACACAAAAACTTGTTTTTATTTTACGACTTTTGCTCTATTTCAAGGCATTTTAGTGGAAGCAGTGTCTCTGGCAGCTCTGCAGGGCTGGGCAGTGACCGTGGGTGTCTGGGGCACTGGCTGGGTTCCGGTGCCGGGGGCTCTGGTGACTCGGAGCTGCGGAGCATCGTCGGTGCAGAGGAGGATCCGGCTGTCTCACAGGAGCAGCTGGAAATGACAGTGAAGGCTGAAATAGGAAAGTGTGATAAATTAATGGACTAAAACACCGTAAGGGACTCGTTAAAAGAAATAGCTTTAGGAGGAGAAGCTGTGAGGAGGACTGGAGTGTGAAGGGGAGCAGGCTCTGCCAAAGGCCCGGGTGTTTCTGGGAAAGAAGGGGAAGTGCTGGTGCCTTTACACAACCTGATCATTAGGAGAAACTGATCCTAATTGGGAAGTTACAGCTTTTAAGATGGTTGAAGGAAAAGGGAGGAAGCTGGAAGAGTGATTTAGGCTGGCAAGAGGGGGGTGATGCCTCTCTGAGTGTCTTGGGGTTCAGCACCTGCAGAGGATTATTTGACTGAGGAGCAGAGTCAACAAGGGAACCAAAGGAAATAAAATTAATAGATTCAGCCTGGAGGTTGAAATTAAGTTTAAGGCTATCAGTAAGTGAAAGGAATAGCATGGACTGTTGCTTAAGACAGTGAAGGTCTATGAGACACAGGATGTCCCCTCCAGTGCCATGTTCCCAGGATTTTCACACTCAACATTTCATTCCTCTTCCACAGTGTTTGACTTGCATGACTAAGTAAAGACTTTTTTCTTTTTCCTTCCCCCCCCCCCCTTTCTTTTAAAGCTATTTTTTATATAGCCTGTTCCCAATTGAGGCTTTTATTGAGAAACAAATGCTTCTGGTTAGCTTCTGTATGGAATCTGTCCAGCTTTAAACCATTGCCATGAGCAAAATTCATTGGCAGGGAAAAAAAAAATCAAAACAAACATTCCCCAACATGGGGCACTTCTTTAAAGGGGAAGAATTTTTATATATTTAGGTCTGTATATAATAGCTGCACGTCCATGGCACACACAGACATTCCAAGCAGTGCCCTGGGGCTGTGGCCGTGTGGGGAGGTTACATAAAGCCCAGCTGGCTGCAGGGAGCCAGGGAAGTACCTTGGTTGGGAAATGGGAAAATGTGTGTTGGGTCAGTGTGGTTTGCAGCTCAGGAAGGGCAGGAATGCTCCCTCCTCCTGGATGGGGCCGTTCCTGCATGCCGGCCCCGTTGGTTTGCTCGGGAGCTGCCGCGCTCCGAGGGACAGAGCGGCTGGGGAAGAGGCTCTGTAGTTCTTTGGTGATGTGGGGTTTGTTGTTTGTTTGTTTGTTTGTTTCTTCAGCTGCCTTAGCTCAAGGGAGCACAATTAGAGTCAAACTGGAATCTCCTGGGTAGCTGTGTCCTTCTCGTGCAAGCCCGTGTTCGTCTCTTTTCCCTTCCCTTTGGGCAAGAGCTTGTTCCAGCTTCCCTTCCACACTCTGCCCCCGGCAGTGCCTGCAACCCCTGCCTTTGCTCACAGCATCCTGTACCAGAGAAGGGGAAAGCACTGAACAGTCTTTCTTTCATCTACCAGATGTTGTTTTGTGCTCTCACTGACCTTGAGCAAAGCCAGGTGCTCCGGAGGCAGAGCCCAGCTCAGATCTGTCCCCTGGCAGCGCCGTGGGCCCTGCTCCGTGCTGGCCCTGGAGGGAGGATCTGCCCCAGCCACGGTGGCTCCAGGCAGAGGAGCTGGTGCTGTGGTGGGACTGGGGTGTCCAAGGGGAAACAAGAACTAATGGAAGGCTGAGGAGAATCTCCTCTGGTTTGTGAACTTCCTATCTGCCAAAGCTCAGTGCTGGACAGCTGCTTTCTGCTGCTGCTCTCCTCCCTCCCACCTTTTTTTTAATTCCAGAACAACATATTGAGGGGTTTGATTTGTTTTTGTTCTTGCTTTTGTTTTTCCAAGGCAGTGAATGTGTTTTAGACAAACATAATGAAACAATTTAGAAAAATAAAAGGAATGGAAATAACCTCGTATAAAGCAGCAGAGAAAAACCACTCTTGGCATCATCAGCTGTGCTCACGGTGAGGCACAAACTATCTCAACATGTCAAAGACACTTAAATCTGCTTCATCCAAGAAGCCCTTCATGGAGGCAGCACTGCAGTGCATCCACTGCTGGTGGGGTACAGAGAGGCTGTGGTGACTCCTGGTTTGGTTTGGTTTCTCACAGGATTGTTCTGGTCAGAATTTTGTCATTTTTTCAGCTCTGTCGGGCTTCTGATCCGTCCTCTTAAAGGTGTAAAGAAGCAATAATTAAAACCCCAAAGCCCCCACCAGCCTCCCAGCTCACTGTTGAGTTCCTTCATTGAATGGTTGGAAGAACTGGGCTCTGTAGGTGGCTTTGTCTTGCTTTGATTTCCAGAACAGTGGTACCTCTGGAACGCTGGGTTTGGGAAAGCTTGTACATTTGGAGATGTTTGCAGTGTGGATGTTGAGCCCTTGGAAAGAAGATCATTTTCTGATCTGCCTAGAGAAGCAACTCTTTTGTCATGATTATTGCTGGGGAGTCTTAATGAACTAAAAGACCTCCTGTCACAAGAGTCCTTAGCAAGATGTTTGTATTTTTTTTAAAGGGAAGAAAATTGTTTCTTCCCTTTTTTATTAAACAGCAGTGCAGGTTCAGATTGTGTTCTGGTGAGTCTTAATTGGCACAAAAGGGCAGTTTAGCTTCATCTTAAGGAAGAGTTGTCAAACAAGCTGGAATTGTTTGGCACTCAGAAACATGCTGAGCAACAGGCCGTGATTTGCATCTTCTTCTTAAACATCACATAGTGCTGGAAGTTACTTCATTGGCGTGAAACGAGCCTCTAATGAAGACACTTCTCCAACGCTGATGCTGCCCCTGCAAGAAATAGATTTCTTGTCAGAAATGTAATTTCTGGGCTGGAGAAGGCAGATTTAACCCCCTGTGTGTTGTGGCTGCAGGAGCTGACTTGGCAGGAAGGTGTTCCCTGGAGCAGGGACAGAGGGGGCCAGACTGGAATGTGCTCCGTGTTAAGGCAGCCCAGGCCTGTGGCGTGTCCCTCCCCTTCTCCATCCCCTGCATCTCTGAAGATTATAAACCCCCAGATCTTGTTTTGATCAGCGTGCGGATGTTCTGGAGCATCTTGAATTGAATCAAAGCAGCAAGAAATTGGTTTTTGCAAAGAAGCTTCTTAAACGAAAGAATTGCATTATGTAATTTTTTTTTTTTTTTTTTTTTTTTAAATCCATGTAATAATTCCTTTAAATTCTGCTGTGTATCTTTTGTATAACATAGTGGTTTGGGCCATTACTGGAGCATATTTCATTAGCATTGTTTTCCACTTCCTCAGTGTTTTCTGGGGCTCCTTCTCCTGGCTGGGAGCTGGTGCTGTCCTGTGCTGCAGGCCCTGGTGTGGGTCAGTGCCGCTCAGGAGGGGCAGGTGTGGTGTTTGATGGTGAAGGATGCACACAGATGTGCTGGAGCCGGGTGGAGGTGGCTCTGGGGAGCCCTGAGGGTCCGGGGTGTGCCCCACCATCGGGCTGAGCAGCACTGTCAGGGTGAGGGTGCCAATACCAGCCCAGGCCGGGGCGTGATGGCAGAGTCCTGCCCAGTGTAAACGCTGCTTAAACCCGTCAGAAACCGAGGCAGTTCTCGGCCACGCTGTTAATTTAACCTTTTGTTCTAATCCCTTCTGTGGCGCTCAGGGTTTAGGAGAAGCCCAAGAAGCCAGGGCAGTGCTGTTGCTCTCTGCAGGTCAGGCCCAGCGGTGCCAGCGCGGGGTAGGAGGGAGGAGGCGAGGGCAGAGTCGAGCGGGGACGCGGCGGCCGAGGAGAGCGCCGGGAGTGAAGAGGGGCTGCGGTCAAGTGGCCACTCGTGGCAGGCGCTCTCCTCACACTGGGTGTGCACACGGGGCCTTCTCGGAGTAATTGCCGAGACTGCTCCGTTTTCCTGGGGATTCCTTTTCCGCCGGGCGTGCTGCGGGAGCTCATTAGAGCGGTGCTGCCAGCACGGGGCCGGGTGGGTAATTGGCACCACAGACCTCGGGGCAGCCCCTCCTGCAGCCCCTCCTGCAGCCCCTCCTGCAGCCCCTCCTGCAGCCCCTCCTGCAGCCCCTCCTGCAGCCCTTC
>VZTH01008744.1:108372-171232 GCA_013397815.1 Aleadryas rufinucha
ATGCAGCCCCTTCATGCAGCCCCCCCTGCAGCCCCTCCTGCAGCCCCCAGCCCTTCACACCCCAGCCCTGGACACTCCCGGGGATGGGGCGGCCACAGCTTCTCCGGGCAGCCTGTGCCAAGGCCTCGCCACCCTCACAGGGAGGAATTTCGTCTCAGTGTTGAGTCCAACCCTTCCCTACGGTTTGTGAAGTGCTCGGGAGTGTCTGTGGCAAGTGCTCTGCTCCCATCACCCCACTGAGCTCCTGTGAGTGTGTTTTTGGCTGGCAGTGGGGTGTCTCTGACAGCCTGAGCCCTGCTTCCCACTGCCAAGAGCGCTGTGATGCCCGCCCCGCGATCCGGGGGGATTGGAGCTTTGGTTGGATGGAGACAGCTTTTAGGTCTCGGGTTTCATTTTGTTGTTGTTATTGTTGTTTTCCAAATTCCCTTCCAATCCATCTGCTCTCCTGACATCCTTTTTATGTTGTTCGGAAGACGGGGAAGGAGTTGCATTGTGAGCGTGGTCAGGTCAAACTCCTCACTTTTATCTCTGCTCTCTGGTAGGTGATGGGCATTTGGGGAATAAAACACTAAGAACAGGGTTTAACCAGCCTTTGTTTGCTATTGTCCAGCTGGGCTTGAGACAGCAACAGAGATGGGAACAATAAACAGGGAGAGGAAGGAGAGATTTTAAACAGAACTGTTCTTTTTCTTCCTATTCCGGTGTTCTGGAATCTGACACATTTTGCTTTTTAGTCCCAACTGTATTAGTAAAAATAACACACAAGCAAGGTATGTTCGGTGCAGCTCAGCACAGTTCTGGTTTTTGCTTAGTGTTTTTTTATGCATTTATCTCCATCTCTGTGTGTTTGTGGAGGGTATCTGTGTGTTCTGAAGGTGCTGAAAAAGAAATAATTACGTTTTATGACTATCCTGCCTCGTGTCGATGGATTTACCTCGTAATCCCCCGTGGTCCCTTGGGCCATAGTGGTTGTCATGGGCCTTTGGGATCACCATGCTGGAAGGGGCTTCAGAGCTGATCTTCTTCCTATCTCAGGGAGCCTCATTGTGTGGCCTTTCCAAAACCCCTGTAGTACTGCTGAGGTGATGTTGGCTTTTTTTACCTTCCCTAGTACTGCTGAGAGCTCGTTTGACTCCTTGCTTGTGTGATGGGCAGGATCTCACCAAATTTATCCTCTCATTTTCTTGGTGGCTGTTTTATATCCGCTCAGTTTGCTTGCAGCTCTGTGGGAGGCTGGACCCCTTTGTTGAAAATCCCATCTCCACGAGTCGTGCAGCAAATGCCACAGTCTCCCCTTTTTTCTCCTTGCCGCTGGTTAAATCCGTGTTCAGCACGGTGTGAGAGGTTTGCAGGTTGGTTTATTGGTTTAATGTTATTTGTGAGGATGTTTGCAGAAGGCTTTACTGTCTCAGGTCACTGTTGGGAATTTTTTTCTACTTAGTTTTTATCATTTGATGTTCTGTGTTTTTGGGGGCTGGTTTCTCAGTCCCTGCTCCAGCCCTGTTCTTTTCCTTATAGCAGGTGACTAATTTTCACAGCTGATCAAAAAATGAGGGAGTCTGGCAGAGAGCAGCGTTGTTGGGGCAGTTTTGTTATGCTAAACAGCTTTTAGTCTTTTACATATTGTACTCTCCTATTTCAACCCTTCTTCCCACAAGCTTTGGTCTCTCTTTTGCTCCTCTGAGCACTCTGGAGCATCCCTGGGGATCACAGTGTGAATGGCCAGGGATTGCAGCCGCAGGGTCCTGCCCCCTGTGCTCACATTATAAAACTCCCGTGTGATGAAAGAGAATTTCCTCCCCGGTTTTGTTTCAGATCATAAGTACCAAGTAATATACCAAGTAAGTAATACTGTGCTATCCCTTTCTTTCATCTTTTTTAAAAATTCCAGTCTCCAAGTGATGTGCCTGTTGGATGCCTGTGGACTCTTGGGGGATGTTGTTTGTGCTGGCACCACACCCCCGTGCCCTGCTGTGCTGTCGGGCACCAGGCACCTGGGAGGAGTTTTTGGGAGGTGCAGGTGAGGCCGGGCTCCCAGGCAGGGTTTGCCTCCCCCCCTCCTCTCTGGGCTTCATACCCACCCACCCCGTGGGAAGTTATCTTTGGAAATCTCCACCTCCTTCAGAAAGGCTGTTTTTAATAGCTGCACTGCTCTTAATTTCTAAACCTCAGGAGTAGCTCTCCAGTAGGAATAGAGCCTGGAAAACAAAGCAATCAAAGGAAAGCTGTCCTGCTCTCTGGGCATGTTTGGTTAGCAGCGTCTCGGGGGATGCTCAGTGGAGCTCTCTGCAGTGTGAGAGGGTGGGAAGTTGCACCCGCAGCAGCTCCAGCTCCTGTGTGTGTGTGTGATGTGTCTCCAGTGGAGATACCCGTCCTGCTGCACTTAACAACAGCAACCCAACCTGTTCCACCCAAGTAAATAACTCTGGAAGTAAATCTCTTGTCATACTGCCTTCGTAAATACCTTTTAAATTGAGGATGAGTGACAAGACGTGGTTGAGTCACTGGAAGGGCATCTCTGATAGTGGTGGAGGAGGCTTTTCAGATCTGTTTTATACCTGGTTGTCATTGCAGCCGTAGGAACTGCGCTGCCCTTCGCTGGCTGCAGGTCTTAAAATGACAGCTGGGAGATTGAAGGTGGAGATACTTGTGGGTGCTGCTTGGAGCTTCCTTGACTGGGCCTGAATCGCTGGGATGAGAGGAGCATCCCCCTGTGGGGGAGAGGAAGGGGGTGCTGGCACTGCCTGGTGCAGGGGACCAGGGGACAGCCCGCAGTGAGCATGGGAGCTGGCACATGAGGGCACACGAGGCTGCACATCCTCGCCCCAGAGCACAGAATCTGGATGTGCTTATTAGATTTTCAAATGTTATTTAGCTTGATTGCAGCCTTTTTACAAAAGGAGTTAAGACATGGATATAAAAGATAATAGAACTATAAATTGCAAGTCAGGTTCTTATGAAATCAGTAAATTATTCATTTAGCAGTTGTGTGTGTGCTAATTTCATGTTGCTATGGTACCTCGGGGTGGAGCGGGGAGGTCAGCCCGCGAAGCGGGGAGCTTTGGGGAGGACAGAGAGTGTGGCACACAGCCTTCAGCTGGATGATAAATTGCCTCTTTATCTGCTGTTGTCCAGGGAGAGCCAGAGCAAGCCACTGAAAGAGGTGTTTCACACCAGGTAGCGTTTTTTGGAATTAGACCAAAAATCACACATTTCAGTCTCGAAATTTGTTTAAGTGTGCTTTGTCTTTGTGACATCCCTGCTCGGCCTCTCCCTGGAGACAGACAGATCACAGCATCTCAACACCAGCTTTGGGGCTGCCTCCCTAGTGTAGTGGAAGGTGATCTTTAAGGTCCCTTCCACCCCAAACCACTCTATGATTCCATTGTCCTGTGATCCCTGCTTACGTGGTCCTGCCTCTGCTATTGCTGGGGCCAGCAAGAGCTGCCTGTGGAAAATGGATTTTCTTCCAGCTCCAGTTTTCATGGAGGGACATTGTTTTCTCTTGGCAGAGCTGGCACCAGCAGTGGTGGGTGGCCAGGCAGGTACTGACCGGTCTGGGATGTCCTTGAGGACAAAGTAAAACACTTCAAAACGTGGCCAAGACTCTTTCATTCCAGACCCAGTGTTTTTGGGAAATGAGAGTCTTCTGAGCTGTCCTGGGTACAGCAGCCGGGGAAGACAGGATTTATGAAGTGAATGTATCTTAACTGAGTGTTTCCCAGAAAAATGGGAGGAAGGAGAGCAAACCCCCCAGAGTCATCCAACCAGGTATGTTCAGGCAGGGAGCGAGGGCTCCAGGCTGTTCCAGATAAATTCCAGGCATCTCTAAGGCCCTGAAGCAAATCTGGTAGACTTTGGTACAAATGACCTGTGAGGCTGCATTTCCCAGAGGGCAACAACAGCCCTTCCATACCAGTGGTACCTGTTCTGCTGTGCCTGGTTAATTGAGCCCACTGTGGATGTTCAGGAGCGTGGGTAGCTAAGGTGTTTTTTTTTCCTGGGGACACCAAATGCAGGGAATCTGTGCATATGGGGGAATGTTTGTGGTCCTTTGCACTGGGTAGTCCTCAGCCTTCCTGCTGGCCCACGTGCTAAGTGCTGCTGCACTCAGGTAAGGAGATAATGATCACATCATTAAGACACCACTAAAGCTGGCATTACTTGTTAGGTCAACATATCGATCTTGACATTACGCTGCAAGATTTTTTTTAGATAATGCCTGTCCATCCTGCCTCTTGCTCCAGGAGGAGGAAAGAAGAGGGAGAGAGGAAATGCAAAACTGAAAGTGTCTTGACACAGATCTTTCCCCCGGAATAAAAGCACTTTGCTCCTTAAAAGATTTGTTGTGCTGTGGAGACTCCAGCCTTGTTGCTGCTGATGGGATTACTGGCAGATTTCCTTTAAGTCCATAGAAATCCCGAGGTAGCTGCTGGGCTCTGGGCAGATGACTTGGTCATTCTAAAAAAAGACCCTCCTTTAGCCTTGTGTGTTTGGGTGCCCAGTGCCTTGCTGGAGGCAGGTGGGTTGTGGGGAGGCTGGGCTGAGCTGCCCTGGGGTTTGGCCCCAGTTCCCCATGACCATCCACCAGTAAATGTCCCATCAGTTCACTCCCCAGATAACCTCTCTGTCATGGTACAGCTTTCCTTTCCAGCTCAGTGTATGTTTGCACTGTACCCATCCTCTGAGCATATTGGAAATCTTGGAAATGCCTTTTCTGTCTCCCTGCAGAAGAAAACACCTCTCACTTTTTAATAAATTCTTGTCTCGTTATCTTTTCTGTATTGAAGCTGTCCAAGCCAGCTTTTCTCATTTCATTGGGCTCTTTATATTGTGCTACTTAAAGGCAATTTGTAAAAATAGCAGCAATTTTACTTTATATATGTATGTGTGTGTGTGTTTGCTATCACTAAAGCTTTATTTGGTATTTTAATCTGGGCTTACTGACTGCACTTTTAAGGACTTATGAATCAAAAGTGATAGTTCCAAAAATGCATGATGTTTTTTAGTCCCTGACTTGCAGAGAAGCAGCACTTACACCAGTGCTGAGCTGGTTCACTATCCCTCTAAATATATTTCATTAAGAACAGTCCATATGGTGTGTTAGGGAGAAGGGGAGTGCAGAGCAGAACCTGTGTCTGCCAAAGAAAACTGTTTTGATCTAATGTTGAGCATAGTACAACTTTGGGGGAAAAAAAATAAACATTGTCAGATGGGTCCTGCCAAATTTCATGATTTATCAAGAGTTTCAGGCTGTTCAGTGGTATTTTTTTCCTTCTGAATACTCCAGTTTCTGGAGTCTTGTGATTTACACAAGACTGTTCATTTTCATTTTTTAAACATGTTGTAGGAAACACCCTCAAAACATGGAACCAGGAAGCTGCAGTGTCAGCAGGTTAATGAGTCCTTTGCTGTATTATATTGAAGATCTGGTGGGTTTTTAGTGCCTCTGGTGATTTGGAAATGGTGAGCTGTGGAACTTCAGGGTCTGGGTGAAAGAGGAACCGGGAAAAGGTAACTTCTTAGGGTGTTTGGTGTGTGGTATTTCCTCAGGTAAACCCATCAGACTTGTTCTCCCATTCCCTCAGAGCCTCACTGCTTTCACATGCTGCTTCTGACCTCCCAGTAACACCACTGGGTGAGCTTTGAGCCTATTGCACTGAAGTAAATTTTACAGGAGTGAGATGGGGGGGTTGCAGTAGGAAACGAGCAGAGTATGAAGATGAGGAGGAGTCCAAAGGGCCGGTGTCCTCCAGCTGAACAGCAAGGTTAAAACCTGACTGCTCCAGCCTGCCGTGGATCTGGGTGTGAGATCAGCACTGTGGCCTTACTTATGGAGGGGGATAAATCTAATTTCTAGTGCACTTAAAACTGGGTTAGCAAAAGCATGAGCAAAATGCTGTAGAGAACATTTGCCTCAACCTTGTCGGATGCGACAGAGCCTTCCACTTTCTGTTAAATCCATTTCCCAGCTTGCAGCCACCACTTGGAAATGCCCAATTATAAATTTGTGAGTCTTTTCATTGCTTGTTTCCAGGTTATTTTTCTTTCTTTCCTCTTCTTTCCCCCTTTTTTTTTCCCTTTGCCTATTTTAAGCCTTGGCTCCAAAATGAACGCTCTGCTTCCCACAGTCCTTCATCACGCAATGTTTTCAGCAGACACTCAAGAATTAAACATGTACAATTTCCATAATACTGATTATCCCTGTTTAAGTGCTATTTTAGAGGGTATTAATTTCTGTTGCAGTAGCAGGCGCAGCACTTAGCACCACCAGCCCAGTTTTCCCTCTGTGCCTTAGGCTCGGCTTTGGCATGAGCTGGGATTTGGCTGGAATTGCTCTCCAGCGCTTTTAGCCCCGTTTTTAGAGAGAAGGGAGGGTGGCAGAGCCGTCCCAGCAAGGAGCTGGTGCTGGGCTGGAGGAAGGCTGCCTCTGTCACTTTTGATATTTTCTGGGTTTTGTATGCAGAAACACAAAGCACAATTAGAATACAGTTATATATCCTCATCGTTATTAAAGCTTGGATTAACATGACATAAAGTTTTGTCTGGGGAGCCTTTTGCTATGGCTCAGGGAGCATTTTTGTGTGACAGTAATAGGCTACAGTTAATATACTTGAATGATACCAGAATCTGTGTAATAAGACAGAACAAAGGGGGTTTATTTGAAGCTGAATTACAAAGGTGGAATTATCATTGTGAACAATCCACCGAGATCGCAGCTTAATTATTGTATCTGGCGTTATTTCGGAGAAATAATGTGGAGTCAGGGAAGCGGAGTTAAAAAATGTCTGTCTCCCATCTCGGAAGGACATCTTGTCAGTCAGAAAGGATTGATGTGTGGACCTGTCACCTCATTCTTAACACCCAAATCCTCTCTTTGCCCGTTTTTGCCGTTTGTTTGATTTACCGAGCCTGTTTGCCGTGATTCAAGAGGCTCTTGTCGCGTTTCTAGGAGAGATTCATCACTGGGACATAATCCATTCAAATAGCTTTTGGGCAAGAAATAAAAAGTGTTTGAAGCCAAGAGGTTTCAAACAAACCGTTCAAAGGCAGCTGTTGGGCCCTGTGGAGAGGGAGGAGGGAGGGCGGGATTGTTCTCCAGGGCCTGGGGAGAAAAAGGAGTGAAAAGGTGGGAGCTTCCCTCGGGAACGCTTTGCAGGGAGGCGGAATCTGGGCACTGGGGAGTCTGGAGTAGACAGGAGGAAAGACACACGTCCTGTGCATGTGGCCACCACAGGTTCAACACAGATGGAAATGGCACCTTTGGAAAGCTTTGGGCTATTTTCACGTGTAAAGCATTGTTCGACCATCTTGCGTTTGTACGGACAGTTCTCCCTCTGCCTGTGCCTGGAATCCTCGTTACACAGATAATAAGTGTGGGGGAGGAGGATTCTTTTTTTAATTTTCATTTGTAAACTGAAGAAAATTACTTCTTTCTCACAGAAATCACTTTGGTGATGTCAGTAGCTGCGGGAGGTTGAATTGACTTCACCAACAAAAAAAGCCCCTCTCACAACAGAAACCCTTGTTTTTTCTGCAGTGGGCTTTAAAAGAGGAGCACTGTGGTTCCAGGGTCCCGGCTTCGGTGATTACCCTGTAATCCCCGTGCCGTCCAGGGGTAATTAAAACTTGCAGCTGAACCTTGGTTTCAGATGCCTGGGTGAGGCTCTGTCAAGCTGATGAGATTTGGTGTTGTTGACACGTGTAAAAACTCAATTTACCCAGCAGTACCCGTCGTTCCTGGGCGTTCAGTCCCTCTCCAAGCAGGATGGCACCGGGGCAGAGCGGGATGTACACACCTCCAAGGGCTGGGGAGGAGCTGTGCCCAGCACAGCAGCACCACTAATTGCTTTCTTTTTAATATTATATTCAGCCTTAATAGCCTGCTCTCCTGGAGGATTGCCTTTCCCAGCATTTATTGTGGCTCGCTCCAGAGCCCAACCGGAGAGTGGGAAGGGGTGGAGCTGCAGGGAATAGAATCGAGGGGTACATTAAAATCCCATCCCGGCAGCCCAAACTGGTGTTCTGTCTGAGTGCCCTGATTGAGCTCGGGTGGAAGGGCCAGGCTGCAGCGAGTGTCCCGAGGTCCTGAGTGATGGAAGTGGCATTTCATGTCCCGTGCTCCCCGTTCTGTAAACCGGGACCGCGGGGCAGCGGCGGCGATTGCGGCCACAGTTACCATAATGATGATTTCTGCCCTTAAAAGGCTCATTCCCTCAAGTGCTTTGGGCTCCTGCCCTCTCATCAAGACTAACTGGGGTATTTTAAGAGGTAAAGAAGAGTCCAAACCCCTGAACAGCAGAAATCAGAGCGAGTGCTTCGTGTCGGTAATTTCTCCTCCCTCGAACTCGCTCTAGTGTGGGTGATGCAGGGATGTGCTGGGGCTCTGAGCTCAGGGAAATCCACATCCCCGGCTCTGGGTGTTTCATAGCTCTGGTCTGTCCAAGCAGGTTCTGAAAGCAAAGCCAGGGACTTGTCTTCTGTTCTTATCATTAATTTGTGGCAGTGGGAGAACCACTTCTGCTTCCTGTGCGTGGGCGCTGTGAGCTGGCGGAGCGAGCAGCGTGTCTGTGTGGGGGCACTCTGCTCCAACAGCCCGAAAGTCATTTTTAAAAAGTGATAAATCATCAGTGTAATGAGTTTGGTGTGAATACAGTTCTCTGACCACTCACCCTGTCGGCAGCCTGCACAGGGGGGAGGATTTGGGGTGTTCTGCACAGGCAGAGCCCTCTGCTCCAGCCTCTGTTCTCTGCCTGCTGCAAAGCCAGGCTTGGAGGGTGGGCTTGGACCCCCAGGCCAACAAATAGCACCTTCTTGAGTGCAGCATCGTCAACACTTGTCACAGCAAGGGTCTGGTTTGCAAATGGTTTTTCCGTAAATTAAAAAATCCCTAAATGTAGGGAGATAAGCTGGTTTTGATTCGGAGTGGGAAAGCAAGGGAGGACAGTTCTGCTTAGAACAAACAGCCCTGGAAAAATATTCCTTAATATGCAAGTCAGTCTATGAAAAGAACAATAAAAGGAAAAAGAATCCAGTAGGAAATAAAATGAAACTTTTTTTCATTACAGTCAAAGAGAACTTAGATGAGTTTTCCTTTGCTAATAAACTGCAGTTTGATTCTGCAGCTGAGCCTTTAGCTGGAGCTGGCTGTGGCAATTGTTCATCCTTTTCTTTTTTTCAAATCTGGGCAATAAAAAAGCCCTTCATGCATCAGGAAGCCTCGTAATGCAATCCTTGTCTTATCTTCACACTTATTCAGCAGGTATTTACGAAAGGGCAGCAGGAAGCTCTTTAAACCTGATCCCGTTACTTTGCTCAGGATGTCTCTTAATCAGATCTGTGTCCCTGAGTCTGGCCTGCCCTGGGACTCTGCTGCAAAGGCATCTGTGAAAACACCCTGGTTTCTTGTGAATAGAGTTTTTCTCAGGATTCTCAGTAGTAGGGAAGGCTCTGAGCTGGGTTTCTATGCTCTATGGCTTCAGGGCACTCAGTGAAAGCCCACAGGTTATTCATGAAATCCCAGTATGGTTTGGGTGCTGTGGCTGCAGCAAAGCCCGGGAGAGAGGCAGAGTCTGAACTGGTGCTGTGATTAAATGCGATGACAACGTCCCCCTTGCTGCAGCCAGAAAGGAGGACCCGTGTTTAAACTGGCTTTGCAGGCAGTGGCACTGCTCGGTGTGGCTAAAGCCCATCACGAGGGGAGGCTGCCCCTCCTCTGGCTGGGGCTGGAACAGCCCTGGCACTTCCAGAATCAGCGCTGGCCAGGCCTGGTGGGCAGCACCTCCGAAGTATTGTTTGGAAAAGAAAACAGATTGCAACTTTGCAGCGCTAATATGCAAACGAGCACTGTGAAGGGAGGAAGAATTATTTCTGCTGACGGCGCCTAATGTTCCGTGAAAGTAAAATCACCAACGCCTCGCACCTGGCTGGCTGGAATGCTGAAGGAGCAATGTTCCAGCGATGGCATTGCCCGTGCTGCCGGAGGGGAGGAGAGGAGAGGGGTCCTGCCCTGCCCCACGGCACCCCCGGGCAGTTACCTGGATGGGGAGACGTGGCCTGAGAGCACCCGAGGGAGTAAAGGAGCTGAGCTCCTTTGAGCTTTGGTGTTGTCGGCTCTTGTGATATTTGATATATTTAAGCTTCAATTGAGCGATGCTGTTGCATGGAGCTCCCAGCCTTTGCTTTCCAAAGAGCAGGAGTTCTCCAGCCTTTCAGCGTTAGAAGCTTAAACCCGTAAAACGCAACAGCTCCCATGTGAGCCCCAAAAGAGCAGTTTAAAATTATTGTGCATGCATTTAAAAAGTACCCCATGTGTGGGTTTGCCTCGGGTTTTTATCTGGTGGTGGCTCCTTCGGGCAGGTGGGGAGGGCACATGGAGCAGGATGACGGAGCTTGGGTTCTTCGTTCAGTTGTGGATCCCACAAGAAAACACTGTCCAAAAGTTGTTCTCTTGTTGGGGAAGTTTGTAGAAAATAATGCACAGTGTGTACATGTGCACATGTGCAGGGAGATGGGGGCCTCAGTAAACAGATGGAGAAGGGTGAGTGTGGGAGGGGGATCCCCCGATGCAGACAGGGAACCGAAGGCAGAGTTCCAGGGTGGTGCTTGGCTCTGGGGCCACGTGCAGGTCACTAAAACGCCTGTAACTCAATTTCCCTTCTAGTCCCACCCTCTTCCTTGTCTGTTGGATGGGTAAAACACAAGGATGTTTTGAGGCAGGGTGAATTAAGTGTTTGTAAGGGAGCCTGGATGCTCTCCAGCAGATGTTTGGAACAGGATTCTGTTCTTGCCTCTCTGGGGAGGGGCGGCAGCAGGAGCTCCATGATTTAACCCCAGTTTCAGATTGAATGACTGGTTTTAGCTGCTGTGGCACCTCTGTCTGTGGCCAGGTCAGTGTGTCAGTGTTACACTGATGGGTACAAAATGTGTCATCATGGCAGCCCTTGATTTGCTTATATGACATGTGCCATTTGTGTTACCATCCAGAGCTATTTCAGGCATGTGGGAAGCCCTGGATGGGGGCACTCTGGGACCTGCTGCTGTCCCTAGAGACACTGAGGCCGTGAGCCTTTGGGCAGTACCACGTCCCTGCCTGTTCTCAGCAGGACACTGCTGTTCTGCAGTGAAATCTGAACTTTGCTGGTGCAGTTCCCCATCGGTGAAGAGCTCTAGCAGCACTGGCAGGTTGTTCTTAGCCTGTCCTTGGGGGTTTGTGTGTTTGTAGTGACCTCGAGGAGCTGAGTCTCAGGTCCTTGCTGCAGGGTGGTCTAGTGCACCCCCCGTGCCCTCTTCCCTCAGGATCCCAGAGCACTGGACTGCAGTGGACATTGGCTCCCTGCAGCTCTGCTGGCCTGGGAGAAGGGCAGGAGGACAGGGATGTCCCTCCGGCTCCTGCGCTCTCCGAGCCGCGGTCTCGGTGCCGGCTCCTGACTCTCTTAATCCATTTCAGAGATGCAGCACTGGAACCTATTTTCCCATCAAGCTAAGGAGACCCAGGGGAGAGCTGCCTGTGCTGCGGGCAGGGATCGTTCTGGGCAATTAGACCTGGCTGCAGGACTTGATTGCAGAGTCACCCCCGCCCCGGCTCTGCTCTGACGAGGCAGCTTTTCTGTTCCCTAAAAGCACAGCCAACAAACCCATGCCCTGCAGCTGGGAGAGAGGAGCTCTGGCTCTCTGTGTTGGCTTCAGCTTGATTTCCATAGTGAAAGGCATCCCTGGAATACCTGGTGTTGCAGGTAACTGGGAGATGAGGGACACCTCCTCAGCACAGTGATGAGCTGCCTCCCAGGGTGGTTTGGTCTCTGTCCCATTTTCTTGCAGGGTGTATCCTTTTGGAGAAATGTCCCTGGGAGTTTATCCACTCCCAACCATTCTGCTGCTGGAGAGGTCATCACTTTATAGCACTGGCCTTCCTTTTTTCTCTACCTCTTCTCACCACCTTCTCTGCTACAGGCCATGGTGCTGAAGAAAGAACTGTTTTTATGTTTCTGAGTTGTTCATTGATTTGATGGGGTTTTTGCAAGAGCCTGTGTTCCTTGTCGGTGTTGTTAGCTAACAGGTGCTGGAGATCTGGGGGGCACAGGGGAAGCTCTCAGCCAAGACAGCAGGTAAAGGAACACTCCAAGAGTCCTCACATAGTTTATAACTTGATGGGAGCTTTGCTTTCATCAGTACTCCATGTTATTAATGCCAGAGAAGGAATTAATGAGAAATTGTCTATGAAGTCATGTTTAATTTGTCCTGCTGTGGAAAGCTGTTTTTTCTGGAGAGCGTTAGTCATTCTTACATCCCCCTCAGTAGAGTAAGCGTTGAGTAACGTGTTGGTGTTTTGCAGGAGCATTTTGAAGTCCAACAGTAGCCACAGTGCTTTTTGGCAAGCGTTGGGGATGCTCTTTGCCATGTCACGGCTGGTGAGCAAGCCCTGAGATTAACGTGATTGAATGACTGTTTTAATTTCAGCCCTGATGGAGCAAAATTAGTTACAATGATATGTGTGTGTTGAATAAAATTGTAGTTTTATTAGCTATAATTGCTGAAGAAGACTTTTTAAAGCCTTGACTGCTGGGGGGAAAAATTGCTAGCACTGGAATTTGTGCTTGCACAGTATGGCATTGATTGTTATCGTGGTGCATAATCTGTCAGCCCGCGGTCGGGAAGTTGTCACCACGGCACACTGGGGAGGGCTCAGCCAGGGACCTCACCCTGTGCCTCCAGCACCCCAGGGAGCACAACCCACATCGTGCCTGGTCCATGGAGGAGGTGAATCCCTCACCAGGGAGCTGGGAGCCAGGGCTGCCTCGGGAAGCTGGAGCGGCTCTCCCAGCCTGGAGGTCCCGGCTTCGCTCCCTGGAGCCTTGGCCAGAATGGGACCAGCGTGGTGGGGTGGTGGCAGAGGGACCAGCCACGCTCTGGGCTGGGTCTGGTGTGGTCATCCGTGCTGGGACACAGTGCAGAAGGAACCTGGGTGATGGTCAGGGGGAGCCTTTGGGCAGGAGACAGAGCCGTGCTGGGAGGAGGGGGAGTGTGTGTGACAGAAAGAGGGGGGATAATTTGTTTCTTTGTTTAATTCTGTTGTAATCAAGCCCAGAGGCCTGGTGTGGGGGAGCCATTTCAAACTGTCTGCCATGCAATAGGCATTTGTCTTAATTTATGTGGGGGGAGGTTGTAAATCTGCAGGAGCGCGTTGCCGACGCTTGGATTTCACATGCGCATTTAAAATAACAGCACCTGACAGTTCACTGGCAGCTAAGAGGTTTTTCTGCTTCAGAAAACAAAATATTGGAGGAGTTTGTGCAGTGTGGATAAATAATTTGAGGAATTAGACCAGAATATCCAGCACACCTTTCTTGGGAGAGCAGAAGAGGCGATAGACCTGTAAAGTTCACAAGTCGGGGATGGAGGGAGTAGAGGCACAACCGAATTGTGTGGGGCTGAATGTTGTCCTTCGGTAATTCCTTCCCTCCCCAGACCCAGCTGGAATTGCCACCGTGTTCCATTCCAGGTGTAATTCCATTTGTCTGCCCTAATTCTTCTTCACCTTGAAGGGATGGAGAACACGGTGCCAAATCTGCTTGGGAGTGTTGGAAACAACCCCTCCACCCCGGGGGGGCACTTGTGGGGAGCACAGGAACAGCTCGACCTGCTCTGGATGTGTTGGAAACTCAGGGTTTGGATCAGGAGAAGCCTTCCTGGGCTGGATGAGGAGGTGTAAAGGCTGCTGTGTGTCCCTGCAGTGTAGTTATGGTTTCACTGTGGAAGTTTTACTCAGTGAGTAAACTTGATTCAAATGGAGGAACCAGAACACCGAGGTGGGGAGTGGTGGTGGGTGTTGCTCCTGTGCACACAGGCACCTTGGCTTCACAAGGAGTGTCCGTGGGCACCCCTTGGCTCTGTGTCCGTGCAGGCATTGCACGGCTGGAGAGATACAGGATGAGGCTCAAAGTTTTCCAGAAAAAATCCTGATTTAGTCCTTCCACTTTCAGTGGCAGCACCACGCTCCAGTTTCTGCAGCACCATCCTACAGATGCTTCTGGAACTCTACTGCTGGGTTTTGCAGGGCACTCAGCCTTTTGGTTACAGTGTGAGTGACTATGGGCTGTGCTGGGTCTGATCAGCTCCTGCTGCCTTGTGGAAAAGAGGAGTTGAAAATCCCAAAGAGGAAAGTAGGAGGAATGACTGGAGAATGCTGTGTGTTCTTGTGCTGGGCTAGATCACTTGCATTAAATTCAGAGCCTTTCTGAGTACAATTAATAGTCATTTTATTTAGGTCACCCTGGTTTTGTTGCTTTAAATGTATGCCTCCATTAAAGTGGAAGAAAATCAAATACATTTATCTCCGTGGAGCCTTTTGTGAACTGGTTGGGCATATTTTAAATAACCCTGGGAACTGTTAGGATTATTAAAGCCTTTGGCTCCTCCAGGTTTTTTTTCTTTCCTCCTATTCTCCCTTATTCCTCCTTCCAGGCAGTGAGTAATGAAGTGGTAGAGCCCTTCCTTTTCTCAGAGCCCCAAGTGGATTGGAAAAAAAAGAAGTTAAATAAACTGAAGCCCATTAGTTAGGCTTTATGTAAGAAACTGGGTCTGCATTGGCTGTATGGATGGGCTGTGCTGGGACAGAGGAGTCTGGGGGCCTTAAGTGTCCATTTGTAACCAGTGTTCACTGGCAAGTCTTTGTCTTCTTTTTTTTTAGTTACCCTAAGTCCTAAGACTGTTCATTTTGTACCTCTCACTTGATGCTCAGAATGAGTCAGGATTAATCAGCTCCTTTAAGCCTCCATATCGAGCTGTACTCCGTGTGAGAGAGGCTGGGGTTTGCTGGAGGTGGCTCAGCCTCCCCCTCCTGTGCTGGGGCATCCAGGGCTTCGCTGGGGGCTGAGGGTGCAGCGGGCAGCGCGTGGTGGGTGATGGCCAAGCCTTGCAGGTGGAAATTCCATCCTCCAGTCCTGCTTCTGACCCTGGAGAAACCTTCCTTGTCTCCTGTGTGCAAAGTGTGAGCTGCGTGTTTTGAGCTGAGACCTGGAGCACTTGCAGCTGAGCATCTTTCAAGCACTGGGCGAGCAAGGGGCTGGAGGAGGGGGTTAACTTGGGCAGCCACAGCCCCTGAATGTACTTGAGTTTCGGCCGTGGGTTGGTTTTTTTTCCCTTCCCCTGAAATAGGGATCAATTTGCTTACTACAGGGTTTACTGCCGGTTACCTTGACTGTGTCCCTTATTTCTCCTTGATGAAAACTTGAACAAGCCGCTTGTGTTTGCTTCACAGAGAACCGTGAGAAACGGGCTGTGTGTGTGAGGCAGTGTGGTTTGCTCATTCTATTCAGCCCTTTGTATATTCAAATTCTTCTAGTTTGAGTTCTTGCTGTTCTGCCAGATTTCCATACCATTGATGGGTTTTCTGCATTAATAAGTTTCTCTCCCCCCTCCCTCCCATACCCTCGCCACCTTTTTGCAACTGGTGAAAAGTTTTTCTAAGCGCGCTGCCCTCTCCATATTGATTTTCTTCTCCTGCTTGTCTCACCAGCTCTTAGATGTTTTATTTTGCAAAGCGTTAATAGAATTTTCCTTTTGCCACTGCACTTTATCTATTCAGGAGGTTTCAAGAAGTCTCATTGTGTCACCGGACTATGGAGGAAAGAGGCTATTCTTCTGCTACAATGGCTGCCCTAAAAAATAACGCAGGGTGGGGTAAGCACAGAAAGGGCAGAGACGGAGATAAAATGTTCTGACCTTAGGAAAGAGAAAAGATAACCAATTAGACATTGTTGAAAGGGCACCAGCTGGCTCAAAGAACACCCCACTGATTATTTTTTCTTCAAGGCATACTTGGGCCACGTCTGAACTCAGCTGCAGAGACGCTCCCCCCGTGCAGGTTTCATATGTGGAGTGTCAGGGCTGACCCTTTTTCAGGGAGCTGGTGCCCGGCCCTGATCCCAGCAGTTGGTGCTGTTGGAGGGGGGAACAGCTCCAGGGTGCCTGTGCTCCTCGGGGCCCCAGGAAACCTCCTCCTGGATTAGCCCCTGCAGCCCGCGCTTGTTACCGCTAATAGGGATTTATTTGCATAAAAAAGATCTCTGCCAAGATCATCATTCCAGCTTGGTACACATGGCACAAAGCCCTGTTTGCCCAGAGGACTGGGGGGAGACCTGTTGGGTTGGACAGGTGGGAGAAGGGACGGGAACTGCAGAGCCCGGTGTGAGCAGGGGCTGCACCCAGAGCCCCTCACCCCTGCAGTGCTTGGTGTGGTGCCAGGACCAGCCCCTCCCCTGCCCCGGCAGCTCTTGGAGGAGCAGGATGGGGCTGCACAAGAGGTTCAGGGCTGTGGTGCTGCTGCCAGCAGCGGCTGAGACATGGCCGTGCTGAAGTGAGAGCAGAACCGTGTTGTGCCTCACCTGACATCTCTTCTCCCCCTAACCTACACAGCAGCCTTTTTGAAGTCCCCAGTAATGTCCTTGCAGGAGCAGGTGTCATTTGGCAGGACAGTGTGGGTCCAGCCTGGAGAGCCTCCACTCAGGACTGGGGGACAGGGAACCTCCTTGGGCTGCTGGGTCTGTGCTCCTGGGCATCCAGGAGCTCTGGGTCTGTGCTCTTGGGCATCCAGGAGCTCTGGGTCTGTGCTCCTGGGCATCCAGGAGCTCTGGGTCTGTGCTCCTGGGCATCCAGGGGCTCTGGGTCTGTGCTCTTGGGCATCCAGGAGCTCTGGGTCTGTGCTCCTGGGCATCCAGGAGCTCTGGGTCTGTGCTCCTGGGCATCCAGGGGCTCTCTGGGCTCTGGGATGGGATTGGAGGCAGAAAAGTTCCGTATTAAACCTTTTGCAGCAGGGATTGAGTGGGGACCGAGGGTGGCTGGCGCAGGGACCGAGGAGGAGCTGCGATGCCCCAGGAGCAGCAGCAGGTGCAACATGTAATTTTTGGTTCTGGTGAGGCCAGGACCTGTGAGAATGAAAAATAAAGATTGCAGAGCAAACATAACCCTGGAGCAGAGATAAGCAGGGTGAGGGGCAGCCTGGTCCTTATCTGCCTCTTGGTATTGCTCATCCTGGTGAGTTTTCCCCCTTGGAGGGAAGACAGACAGCAGGACAAACGGCTCCGTGCTTAATGCAGTTTGGGTTTTTCAGTGCATCAGCGTCTTTAGGTCTCAGCCAAGATGGGTATCAGGAGACCTGCAGTTCTGCACCGTCTCAGGCCGTTGCTAGCACTTTCTGCAAGCCATTTTGACTAAAACAGTTAAGAACAACTTAAGCAGAGACAGGTTTTCAGGTGAATTTTAGGCATCATGTAAAGTTTTGCTGCACTACTTTTTTTTACTATGTCCTGGAACATACTTCAGTCCCTCAGAACCTCAGGAGGTTCAAGCTGTGTTTTCACCACCTTCCCAAGCTCTTTCTGCCCAGCCAAGGCTGAGATGGTAATTTTTCACAGACATAGGCTGGATGTCTGTCTGCTGCCTAAGAGGACATTTTTGGGGACAGGGAGACCTTTGGTGGCACTGTGTGACACGAGGAGAGCGTGTAACTGCGTTGTAAATCACTCAGCTAAAACAAATGATTTATAGAAAGCCAGAATACAAGCACAAGGAAGTATAGAAAAATTACTGGTGGAAAAAAAATCCAAAAACCTCAAACAAACAAAAAATACCAAAGCCACACCCCAGCCAAGCAGCAGAGTCCTTTAGAGGATAAAGCCTTTTCTTTAAAGTTCTTCCTTCCTGCAACACCACCTGCAATTCAGTGTTACAGGTTTTCATCATCCCTGAGTTTACAACAGGGAATTGCAAGTCTGTAATTTCATCTCAGAGCTTGCCCGGGACGTGTCCAGTGGCACAGGGGACCCACCTGCCCCCACTCCTGCAGCCTCAGAGCGCCAGCTCGAGGTGTGATAATGCTGGGAAATCAACCCCAGCACAACATCCTTGTGCAATAAGTGCAAAATTTTAGGTGTGGCTGCACAGATTAAATGGAGGTGGAATAAATCATGCAAATCCTAATGAAAGTTGAAAGCAATTTGGTTGCACTTCAATACGTTTCATCAGTCATCTCTCTTCTGAAGTGGAAATGCTGAGCCTGATGCGAATTAAACTTTCTCCCTCCTCCCTCTTTCCTCCAGCTTTTCAAAAGCCCTTTTGAAAACCTCTGAATACCTTTCTTGGCTGACCAAATTTTACCCTGCTCATACCTCTTTTAACCTAATTCTCAGCCAAGACAGTGACTCTAATTTGGAGAAGCCATGGGCTTGATTTGCATCCACAGTTCCTCCCTTGGCCCTTCCTTGTCTCCCTACAAAAGGGAGATGAGGCACGGCCAGGGGTCGATGTGAAATGGAAGAGCTGCTGAGATATTTGGCTGTTTAGGGCCGACACTTTTAGTGGTCACTTTTCTGCTTCAGGATCAGATGTCAGCCAGGGCAGGGAGGGGGAAAGCAACAGGTTTCCAAAATGAGGAGCTGCCTCTGGCCAAAACCGAGGAGTTCTGCTCCATCCAGGCAGCTCCTGCCCGTGTCCCCCCTCCCTGGTGTGTGGGGTGTTGGAGCTGCCAGCGTGTGTTAAAGCACAACTCTCCCCTCTTTGTCTTGCAGGTAGAGGATGCCATGCTAATGTTTGACAAGACGACCAACAGGCATAGAGGTAAGAGGGGCTGGGAGCCGTGACCTCGCAGTGTGTGGCAGCTTCTGCTTGGGGGAGCAAAACCCAGATTCAGTGTGATGAGCTGGTGGCCAAACCCATGGTGCTAAATGCCTGTGTCCTGCAGGTAGCAGAGGAGGGGCTGGTTGGCATGGAATGCCTCATGCACGTGGATTTTCTTGTTAGAAGTGACTTTCCTGCTCAGTCTAATGACCTTACTTTGGGAGGAGCGATGTCAGGCTCCCTGGAGAGGGTAAATCCCATGGAGCTGGACGTGCTGAGGCTGCCGGGAAGCAGTGGGTTTGTACCGAGGTGGCTGGCATTAGTTAAGCTGGGCATAAGGCCAGTTAAGCTGAAATACCAGGAAATGAAGGTGCTAAAGCCATCCACTGGAATTTCAAGCGTGCTGGAGTTCTGAAGCTGAGTGAGGGCTGCTCGTCCTCTGGTGGTGGTAGCTCTGAGCAAGCAGGATCTCCAGAAGAGGAATTTCCCTGCACGTATTCCACGAGAGAGACGAGGTTTCATCATTCCTTGTCCAACTCTGTGAGAAGGAGCTGAGGGTTATTTCCCCTGTTACGGCCGTTCTTTTCAGTGGAAATGAACGATGCTGCTGTGTCTCTCGGGGAGCTGTTCCCATTCCCGCTGCATTCCCGAGCTCTGGCAGCGCTGCGTTCTGCTGGGAGCAGCCAACAGGAGCTGCCCTGGGGACAGCCCCAAGGCCCAGTTCCTGCCCTCCCCTGGAGATGGATTTTCTGCCGTGGTGCTGGGAGGCAGCGGGGCTCCTGCCCCTGTGCGACAGCGCGGGCTCAGCGCCGGGGCTGCCGCTGCCTCCGGCCCCTGGGCTCGTCTGGTTGTTGTCTCAGGCACGGAGGTGGCAGCTGCTCTGAGTGGTCTGGGGAGGCTGCCAGGGGGTGGGAAGGAGCCTGTGCCCATCCAGGATGGGAGCCCCGGGCAGTGGAGAGGGGGGCAGCTGCCTCCCCTCACCTCCATCTCCGCACAGGGTCGGCAGAGCTGACCCCAGCGCGCTCTGAGCCCTCAGTGCTCTGATGTTTGCTGTAACAAGAAACTCGGTGTGAGCAGATGGCTGGGTGAGTCAGGCCAGCCTCCGGGACAGCGTTCCCCCCTCTCCCTCCAGCAGCTCCCTCCCAGGCACCGATTCCTCTCCAAAGTCAGGGATCGGAGTACCCTGGAAAGTTCAGCAGTGAGCAGAATTATTGCTCAGGAAGATGAGCTCTTCCGAGCCAGGGAGGGTGTGGGAGCAGCCAGTGCCCATCCGTTTGTAACAGGGACCTGCTCAAAGCTCTTAGGTTGAAAAGTTCAACCCCTGACAACTTCCTTTTATATCCAGGGAATTTTCCACCCTTCTCCACACAGTCACCCTTAAACGGGCCATAAATACTCTTCTCCATTCAGGATCTTGGCACGTTGTTTGTTGCATTTAAAAGCTGCCTGATGTGGAGCTTTGGTGCTGGACACAAGGGCCCCGTGCCCTGTGGTCTGGGGGCAAGGAGAACTGGGGGGCTCTGGTCCCAGCAAGGCATGTACTCAGCAGGTTTGGCCTCTGAGACAGATGGAAGCAGTCTCCATTTGCTGAAATGTCCCAAATCCTGGGGTTGGGTTCCCACCTGGCTGTGCCTACAGTGAGCTCTGTTCCTGCCCACTGTGGTCACAGCACCTTGTGCCTGCTCTGCCCAGGCTCTGCTGCCGGGGTGGGCAGGAGGCTCTGCAGGGGCATGAAAGCAGAGCAGTGGTGTGTGAGCCCTTCCTGTGCTTTCTGCAGGATGCTTGTCTGGTGCTCCTCAAGGTGACCCCTGCTCTGTCCCCCCCGGTGGCTCGGTGCTGCTGTAAGCACTTCCCGAGGCGGGAGGGCACAGCAAGTGTTGGTGTCTGTGCTCTGCTAGTGCTGAGCTCTGCTCTAGCAGCCCTGGTTCAGCGTTTCTCTGCTCTTTGGGGAGGCTGCAGGTTTGAATCTGGGTAATGAGCCCCGCAGGATGGATTCCTTGTGCGAAAGCATCTTTCCACTGACTTGCTAGGAGTAAAGGTCTGCTGGAGATGAGGGCTGCAGGTCTGGGAGCACCTTAGTTGCCATGAAACCTTTTGGGTTTTCCACAAAGGGCTTTTTCCTCACTCTGTGTGTTGAAGATGAGAGGCAACAGGTCATCCTTTTTTTTTCCCTCCCTGGGAATTCTGTGAGTTTCTTTCATTGGCTAATTTTTTTAATAGCTTGTTTTTCCTACATGCAAGCCATGACATTTTGCTCTCCATTAACATCCCTGTATAAGTTCCTGGATGAGATCTAAATGGGGAGAAACTAAGAGCCCCAAAGAATGAAAAGCAGGCTCCAAATGCCAATGTGATGTTACCCCACAACCTCCCCTGTGCTCCAGGGCATCAGGCTCTGCACCCAAGTCTGTCACTCTGGGGACTGGGTGGGCTGGAGTCCCTCTCCTGGCAAAGAAGGGAGTTCTCTGGCACCCAGGAGAGTGAGCTCTGTTTGGGAGGCTGTATCCCAGGGAACAGGCATTGCTGGGTGAAGGACAATGCTGCTTGTTTGCTGGGCTTAGCCAAAATTCCTGCGAGTGGGGAAGCCTGGACGGTGCCAAGGGGCAGCACAGCTGCCAAAGGACAGAGAGGGCTGAGCTCCGGGTCCTTACCCCTGCCAAGTACAGGTGGAAGGAAAAATCAAGTGTAAAAGGCAGAGTAAGAGTCCTCCTCATCGTCACACTTGAATTTATGCAGCCTTTTGTGGCATTTTTTCCTGCTCTGTACAGGTAGCTACGCTAATCAGCCTAATGAACTGGCTCGGGGCTGTGGTGATGAAGTGAGTTCTGCCCGATAAAATCACCCCAGATTTTACAAATTGTGACACTCTGATTGTGTTGGAAGCATGTTTAAAATGCGGTGGTGTGCAGCAACAGTGTTAATGGCAATTCTTAAAACCACTTGTGGGTTGCAATCTGTATCTTCAAATTAGCCACGGGAAAGAGAAATGGCAGATAAAATATCCGCTGTGGTTTGCTGTCGTTAGTCTATGCCTGGAATAATCATCGTGGGCACGGAAAGGGAAAAGGATTAAAATTCACTCCTTACTGCTAGAAGGAGAGAGAAATTTCCTTGCAAGCAAATCGAGAGGGTTTGTTGACACAATTCTGGCCACGTGTGTGTTGCTCCTGCGTGTGTGTATTTGGGGAGTGTGTAACTCACCTGCACCAGCACTGCTTGGTGGAAATGCAGGGACTGAACCAGGCAGAGGAAGGGGGATTTTTGAAACTGCTCACCCTGGGTTGAAAACCCCACGCAAAATAAAACTTCATGCCTGGCATGGAGCATTTCGCCTCTGTGGTGGGCTTGATCTTGGAGGTCTTTTCCAACCTTAATGATTCTGTGATTTTATAGCCTTAAAAATGCCATCAGGCCAGTCATGCTGTGCCTCTGCTGGAGTATTTTAATGTCCAGCTATTCCTGGATGTTTTCTAAGGAAAATGGGACTCAGCTCTTGCATTTCATGCTGATCTGTTTAGCTGTATTAAAGGCAGGGTGCAAAATCTGAGTGCTTAATTGGAGCAGTTAATTTTTGGACTGTTGTAGGCACAATCCCTAGAATCACTGGGATGTCTCCTTCCAAGGGTTCTCCTGGCTGTAACAGTGGGCACACAAGGAACCAGCAGTTGATAATCAAATATCCCTGGGTCAGCTTGTTTAGGTGCCATTTGTTTTTGGAAAGAAAGTGTTGGTGACCCTCTATTTCTGTTCTACTGTATTTCTGCACTCCTCTAAAAACCACACACAAAAGTTCTCCCAACATTCTGGCAGATCACTTCTGTCACTTTCTTCACTGCCTAAAATTTCATAGAGCTGAAAATTACTGGGTCAATCTTGAAAGGATTCAGTAATTGGAAAGAAAGAAAAAAAAAAAAGAGGGTGGTGTTATTTTGTTACCCTTGCAAAGTGCAGATAAAATCTGGAGTTCAGCATTAGTTATTGATCTTTGGGGGTGGAGGGAGCCTGGCAGGATGATGATGTCCTTCTAACTTCATTATGGAGAGGAGCTCCAGGAAGCATTTCAATGTGCTGGGGTGGGGGCCGTGCCCTTGGGCTCTGCCGCGCCGGGCGATCCCGATCCCGATCCCACAGCCAGGGAGGGTTTGTTGTTTCCAGCAAAGCTGAGAAAAAGCACCGGACACAGCAGGCTGCTTGAGGAGGAAGAGGAAGGAAGGGACAGTTAGATCAATGGAGGGGTGCAAGAGTGGCCTGCCCTGAGTTGATCCCAGCGTGAGGCAGAGATAAGCCAGGAGAAGGGGGTGCAGTGGTTCCATATCTCAGTGGGATGCTCTTGGTCCCAGCCCCGAGTGATCCCTGCCCAGCCCGTGCTTGTTCTGTGAGTGCCTGCAGCCTTCAGCCACCCCAGAAGCTGTCCAGGACCTGGATCACAGCAGCCCCACGTCTTGGACTCACAAGAAGCCTAAGATGTTGAGTGACTGCATCCCCCAAGCTGTAATTGCAGGTATTGAGTGTAATACTATATGTTTTTCAAAGCCGTCCAGCCCCCAGAGTTATTTTCATATCAATTAACCCTCTTGCACAGTTAAGGATGGCAGCAGAGAGAGGAGGGAAGTGACAGCGTGTGATTTGGACTCCTTTAATCTTAAAACTAAACAAAATTAAAGCGAGGCAGGCTGTCTGCGGGGTGCAGACGACATCCTACGTGTTAGGGGTTAAAACGTCTCCGGAGACAGGCGCTGATTGCGGCGGAGCTCTGAGGTCACCGGGGCTTTTGCAGGTGGTGCAGAGTTCTCCTGTTTCCCGTGCTGCAAGGAGGGTGCCCAGGCAGGGCTGGGTGATGGCTGAGCATCCCCCACCGTGCCCTGAGCGAGGCACCAGGAGACTGCTGGCACCTGCACGTGGCATCGTGGACACTGCTGTGCCCAAGGCTGGGGGTTGATCTAAACCCACAGAACTCAGACTGAAAGGTTGGTGCCCCCCATCCCACCAAAACCACCCCCCAGAGCACAGGGGGGCTCTCCCATCCTTCCCACGGGCTCTGCTCTCAAGGAGGGCAGGTGAGGGTCAAGCTTCATGTCTGTGCCATGTCCATCCAGCAGATTTCAGTGCCTGAAAGTGATTGTCCAGGTGGAAGCAGTTGGTGTAATGGTTGTGTTTATTGGGAGAGACAGGAGTGGTGCTGTTAGAGAGATATTGGCTGTGCCTTGGCGAAGGAGGCTTTTCTGAGGAGAAAAATAGCCTTTTGTGTTCTGTCCGGCTGCCAAAACCTCAGTTCTGGAGCTGATCTCTGAAGTTATAATTGACATTTTTATAGATGAGATATAAATATAATTAAGTCACTGCAATTATTTGTTTATCGCCATCTCCCTCAAGTCAGGCAAGGTCATGTGCATTTAAAAATACGTCCCCAGGCAGTTTTGAGAAAAGAGTAGTTAAAATATATAGAAATAATTGCCTAATTCGGTCATTTTGAGCATAGCTTTTCTTGGCAGCAGCCTGGCTATAGCACCGAGTATCCTTAGAAGTGCTCAGGGGGAGCCTTCCCTCAGCTCACAGATTGTGCTTTTCAGGAGGATGGGGCTGAGGGAGAGCTGCTCCAGCAGGTCTGACCCACAGATTTGGGGAAAGCATCCACAGACACGGTGATGATGTTTTTTCAAAACATAAAGTGCTTTAAGGGCTTTGGATGAAAAGTGTGACATAAGCTATAAATGGAGGCAGTGTTATTGTTATTGCTTTCCGAGATGAGATGGGCTTTTATTCCCCTGTCAGCTGTATCACTTCATAAATGGGACTCCAGAGAGTGCGGTTGTTCTGCGGGAAGCGCTGGCTCCACACCGCTCCCTCCCCGTGAAATCCATCCCGGGGACCTGGGGCTGGCAGCGGAGAGATTTAACCCTTGGTGACAGAGCTGAGGAGTGTTTGTCTTCTGCAGAGGATCAGGGGAGCAGTAGCTGCACACAGGGGGTTTGGAGCGATTTTTAGGCAAATATTTGCTTCTAAACTTCGCGTGAGGGCTGCGAAGATTCATTAGTTAATATTATTTACCATTTACACACCTATCAGTGAACACCATCAGTCACACCTGTCTGTTTGGATTGCAGCAGTGACATGTGCCATGTTAATATTTTATATGTGTGTGTTTTTAATATTACATCCCCGCTTATAAATATTCATTTCTTAAACACATTAACGGCTGCAACGCTGCAGAGCAGCGCTGACATCTCTGCTCCGTGTCACCGGTTCTCCTCCAGGCTGGGGGATCCAAGGTGGGAGCTGGGATTGGCAGCAGCATGAGGAGGGCTGCTCTGCTCTCGGGGCTGGGGGCCACTTCCCAAGTTTCCCATTTGGCACCAGTTTGTCCCCCTTAGGCTCTCACGGGGCGATGGGGACCGTGAGTGTCCCCTGGGGTAGGGTGACGGCTGTTCTGGGGCAGTGCTGTGCCCGTGGCTCGCCCTGCTCTGTCCTGCTCTGTCCTACTCCCTGCTTTGGTGTTAATAAACACAAAACAAAAAGGAAAAGCTGCCAATTCTTGGATCCATCTCCCTTGTCTTTTAATTTCCTGGCCGGTGCCGATGGCTGCCGCGTCGGGGCACCTGACGTGAAGTGTAAAAATAAACACGGTCAGGCCGGTGCGAGCCCCGCATCCCAGCGGGCCCCGTTCGGAACAGCAAATCAGGCTCCTGGCCACGCTTCTCCAGGCGATTATGGAACGTCTCGGGTGGTTACAGTCATCCTGCCCCTGGCCTCACGCTGGATAATGCCACCTGAGGCTTGGAATAATTGCCCGGCTCTGTACTGTCTGTCAGACCTTATTGCTTAATTTTATACCCGTAATGAAAATTCTATCCAGAGGATGAGACGGAGTGAGCAGCTGCCCTGCCCAGGATGCACCCAGGAAGAGATGTCTGTGGATGCTTTCTCTGAACAAGGGGAGAGGCTCCGCTTGCAGCAGCGCTCAGGAAAGGGGCTGGTGGTTTTATTTTCCTGTTTAGCAAACAAACTGCAATAGTAATGCTAATTAGGGAAAAAAATCCCTCCAACCTCCAGTAAAGGCTGCAAACTCAGCCCAGCAATTAGTTTGGAACCTCCAGTATCAGAGACTTTACATTAAATACCACCTTAAAAGCACATTGTAAAGGACAGTCAGGTTGTAAACTCATTTGTATCTTGTCTTCATGGCCAGCACAGGTGAGGAAATCACTTAATTCTCTGTGCCCAGAAGGAGAGCTCTGTGCAGCCTGACCCTTCTGACCTGGATTTATCCAGCATCCCTTCAATCAGCCCTTGTGCAGGTTGAGGAGATGGTGGCTGAAGGGCTCAGTCCCCAGCTCTCACCCCTCCCCAGGATGGAGCAGCTCAGGAAGGAGCCTCAGAGCCAGAGTGCACAACTGTCTGGGGAAATGCAGCATCTTCTGTGGCCCCTGTGCACAGGAGAGCTTAAACAGCTTTCCAAATATCAGCTGAGGTTTCGGGGGTGCAGTAAAGGATGGTTTTGCAGATCCAAAGCTGATATCCTGATGCCTTAGGTGGGAAAGCAGAGGCACAGGGATGGGAGAGGGCAGTGCTGCTCTTGTAGGTGTCTGTGTTGTCCAGGGCAGGACCACGAGCAGGAATGAGGCATTTCCTTCCCATGGAACTATTGTTCGTGGTCTCTGTCTTGAGGAGAAAAATCTTCATTCGCTTAGTCCTGAAGTGCATCAATAACAATGCAGCTAAACCACAGTTGTGCTGGAGAGGGCAGAGGAAATCAGCAGAGCCACTCTGGTCTCTGCAAGGTTCTTCAGGAAACACGAAGTGAGCGTTGTGCAAATATTTCAGAAGCTTTCTAAACGATGATCATGGTTCTGTCACGCTCGCAGGGGGTGAGCTTGTGTCAGAGACACCACGTCGTGTGCCCGGCTGAGGCTGCCTTGAGGAGTGAGGTCATTTAATACGAGCTCAGTTTGCCTTCTCACTGTCACTGCCGAGCAGCCAGCTTGAGTGACGGAGAAATTAGCACAAATCCTGATGGTCTCTGGGCAGAAAGAAACCCTGAAAGCCACACGTAAGTTCTTGCTTATGAATCTACCCAGCTGATGAAACGCAGCCCCTTTTGCTTCCTGAATGCAGGAGCCAAGTGATTAGCAGGGAGCACTCTGAGCCTTGTGGGACTGTTTGGAAATGTTAATTGAGGAAAGGCCAGAAACGAGAGGAGAACAAAATACAACATTTCCATAGACGGGCAGTCTGCATACAACAGGCAGAATTAAAATCAGCATGGTGACCTTGAGAAAACAGGCAGCTCCTCGCAGCGTGCCCAAAAATGTGATATGAAAACAGGGAGAGGCTCTGCCTCACTCGCTCCCCGGTGTGCTGGTCCCTTCTCCCAGTGGGTCACTGGGAGCAGACCGGGCGAGTCCTCTCCAGCATGCACATTTTGTTTTTCACAGACCTGTGCTTTCTGTTGGTTGAGTTTGATAATGAATCTTTTGGAGCCCTTGCAGTGGAGGTGAGGAGGATGTCGCAGAGAAGGGGCTGGTTTGTCACCCCGCAGTGAGTGGCCTCTGTCAGCTGCGCTCGGGCCTTGGGTGCTGCTGAAGCCTTTAATTGCACAAGGTCATTGCCATATGTAAAAGCTTCCTGGTGATCTGTTTGAACAGATAACACATCCCCTATCCCCTGAATCTTGAGATTCAGCAGAAACAGAGGTTACCCAGATAACGCTGGTAACAAAGCTTTTGCCCCTGAGCCTCTGTCAGAGCAGGCTCTGCCACTTGTTCTCCCCGTCCTCACGTCCCTGGCTGTGGTTCTCTTTCTGGGCATTTAAAGTGTTGGGAATTCGGGGGGGATGCTGATCCAAGCTCTGGGTGCACCTGTGCAGGTACCTGAACACGTGCTCAAGCGTGTGTCCCTCCCAGGGGAGCAGCAATTGCTCCCAGGGTTGTTTTTGCAAGGCAGAAGCTCCAAGTGACTCTGCTGCCGAAGGAGGGCTTGTCAGGGGGGTGGAAATGGAAGATTTCTTTAATTAGTTTGATTAATATGTCCTGGCATGGAGTGGTTTTGCTTATCCTGTGTGTTTTTTGTATATATAAGCTGAAGTAAGAACATCTGGCACTTTTCTCACTGGATCCGATAGAATAAGTTGAAAAACGGCTTCTTTCAGAAAACTGCAGGTCGGCACATTTGGGTTGTGGGCTTTATCTTTTTAATTTATTGAATGTTTTCTGGACCAGAAAACTACCTTCAGCTGGAGTAGTAATTCAGAGATTGCTCCCCATTTTAAAACACCTTCCCAGTGCTAAGAGCTTCCTGAATTCTCCGGTGTGGGAGGAGATCAGGAGTGAACAGATCCAGTACCATTAATCCTCCTCAGCCCTCCCGTGAGTGATTCCAAACCCCTTCTCAGCTGTGTAGGGAATGGAGCCCTGCGTTGTCCCGGTGAATCCCAGGTCAGGTGTGGGAATGGGAATGCTGAGCGTGGATCTAGGCTGGGTCCATGGCTCACACTTTGACCACAGTTACTCTCCATGTTTACTCTCCCTGGGACCATTGCCAGCCCCAGTGTCAGTCAGGTGGGAGTTGTGAGGTTGACTTCAGTCACAGCAATGCCCTGGTGATGGAGATCTTCCTCCTTTCCCATTGCAGGAGTCACACGTGTTCCACAGAGCACTGGAAATTAGGGCAGGATCCCTAGGGAGAAGCCTGGCAGGAGAATTTGCTTTGTTGTGGCAACAAATATTCTCCCGTCAGCTCACAGGGAGTTTGGATGAGCTAAAATCACTTTAAATCTTGGTGGGGGCTCGGCTTTTGCCATTTCTGTTCCTCTTCTAGCAGCTCTGTCCCTCTTCACCCTAAACCCAAACTAATACAGAGGTAAAAATATTTGCTTTTGTGCTGCGTGGGTGCAATTGCAGGAAAACAAAAAAGTCAGATTATGGAAATGTGGGATTTGTTTCCCATTCCCCCACTCCTGGTGGTATCCCACAGGTTTTCTCCTGGCCCTTTGGCTTCATTCTGCTCCATCCTGACAGGGCAGGAGCACAGGGCCGGTTCCATACCTGTCCCTGTGGTGCAGGAGGGTTTGGGAGCAGCAGGAGGGTGGTGGGAGCTGGAGATGGGCTGCAAACCTGCCTGGCTGCCCGGGGAAGGAGCAGCTGCAGAGGGAAGATGGGAGCAGCTGTGGGTATGAAATTAGTCATTCTATGAAGAAATGGATTTGATAAATAATAAAACAGTGGTATTAACAACAGATGCTTTCCAGGTCAGATGACTTTGATAAAAGCACCCAACAGCCGTGGGTAATGGTATGAAAAATATGTATCTATATTTATAGATCTATTTATATGAAAAGGCATATAAATAAGTGTGTGTGTATATGCTCTCTGTAAATGTACCTGACATTTTATTTCTGGTTTAAAATGACAGTGGAAGTGTCGCTGCTCCCGTTCTTCACAGGCTTTGAGACTTGTCAAGAAAACCTGAAATTTGATCAATTCCCCGAACCCAGAGCTCCCTCCCCTCCTCTCCACAGCACAGGCTCCATTTGTTTTTATATTCATACCTTTTCATTTTGATAACTGTTTTGATTTGTAAAATACTATGCCTTATACAATGTTTCCTTTATGATGATGTAGTGTGCTCTTCTTATCTTTCACCTTAAATCTTTGATAAGAGCATTTTAAAAATGAAATTGCTACCTGGCACCATTACACACTCCTGGCTGCCTGCCAGCAGAGACGGAGCTGCTGGAGGAGAGAGGAGAGGAGAGAGGCTCTGGAGAGCCTTCCCGAGGAGCGCAGGAGCTGGGTTGGGATGGAGGAGGCTGAGGAAGGGGAGGAAGCACGGCAGGACTGAGCCCTGCCCTCGCAGCTGGGTGCTGTGTTGGCATTGGGAACGCTGTGGCCTGGGGAGCACCACACCTTTGCAGGGGTGGAGGTGCTGCCAGGGGTCAGTACCAGCCCCACTCCAGCCACGCCAGCGGTCTCTGACCGTTCCCCTCTCGTCCCTCCCTCCTAAATCCCGTATCAGCCCAGTGACCGTCCTCGCAGCCACGCTGGGGGCACAGGGAGCCCACTGGGGTCACTTTATTGTCCCCTCGAAGCTGGCACTCTGAACTTGGGGACTGTGATGTTCTGGTAGGGTAACCCAGCACTGCTGGAGTTTTCCAGCACGTCCAAGTAATTGAAATGTTTTTGGATAACTGCTGGTTGTGCTGCGGAATGTGATTTATCGGGGGAGGCATCAGCAGCGGGAATATCAGTAAATAGAACTGTCTGACGTGGCAGGTCATTTTTATTTTAATGTGGTAGATTTAATGAACTCTGGTTGTTATAATTCATGGCAGTGGTGGAATGCATCCATCCCCTCCTGATGACATTCGGTGCTGCTCTGTCCTTCGTTAGTGCCGTTGTTATGGCTGGAGAACTCCTCTCTCTCCCTTACATTCCCAAAGTGCCAAGGGGTGGCTGATAAATTGTTGCCTTTTACATTCGGTGCTATTAGCAATAAACGTAGCCAAAAACTTGCCCAAGTAGTTCATGCATGATAAATGATTATTATTATTTATTGAATCTCTCGAAAGGGCGTTTGCAGAGGCTGGGGGGTGTTCCCCAGGTGTTGGGGACGTAGCTGTGGCCATTCCTGCCCTGACACCTCTCCAGGAGTGTCGAGGTCAGAGCCAAGAGCAGCCCCCAAATCTGCTGTCAGGTGATTTAATAGCATTTGTGTCCAGCCTAACCCAATCTTTCTCACCTCGCTGAGAAGGAAAAAAAAAAATAATCCTGCATCAAAATTACTGCTTTTGGAACTGTCTTGTCTCTTTTGAGTAGGAACTGGAGACAACTAGACAAGCTTCAATGGAAGCGAATAAAGAAACGTTACTTTGTGAACACAATCTTCTGGTACCAGTCACTTCTCAACAGCCATTCAATCAAAATGCTAATGGCAAAGGCAACAAGGGAGCGAGGTTATTGTAATCCTAATTGATAGGCTGCAGGGATGGGGTTTGATAAGTGCTGTTGAAGAGATGTTTTTGAAATATGATTCCCTTTAATTACAATGATACTAATAAAAACTGAACAAATGATTTAATGATAGTTTTCTAGGTAACGGCCTGAAGATTTTTGTTCCAGTTATTTTGGAAGTTTGTTTTTTTCTTTTTCTTTTTTAAACCAGAAATTATGAAAACCACCTCAAAAATAAAGCCGTAGTGGCAGGTAGTGACTTTATCTCGACTTGCGTGGCTACTTTGCATCAGAATTAATACTGTCACATCCGAAGCTCTTGAATAAGAAATCCAGTCATTTATTTATACAATAGACTTTGCTGAAAGCCCACAGTGGAAGCCACATTGTATGTAGGAATGCATTTAATATCTAATGCTTATAATAATTAGGATCAATTATGCCAGCAAGGATTTGAAAATACATTTTGAGGGAGGGGCTGAGGGGTATTCACAGGGGTTTTACAGCGCATCAGGAGCAGGGGTTGGATCATATGAGTGGAGATCATTGGCATTCAGCAATGGGAAGCTCCAGACTTTCCCAGGGCAACAGCATTTTCCATGTCCCCTGATGGGTGGGAGAGCTGTGCCAGTGCTTCATGTTCTGTGACTTGCATCTTGCCTCTGGAAATGGGAACACAAAGAGAAAGGGGAGATCTGTCACTGACAGGCAGCCTCTGTCTCAGCTAATTTTTGATGATTTAATTGATAACAAAACAAATAATTTTTTGGAGGGGGTGTCTGTGTTTTGCTGTTGTTGGCATGGGTAGGGGCTCCTGGGACAGGGAGGATGCTCTCTCCTGCCTTTCAATTTGTCAAGCTCTCTCTCAAAGATCTGCCAGAGAAGAAAGGGTAATTAATAGGCTTGAAGTCATTTCCGATGTGTCAGTATTTCTGCCTTGCTTCCAAGTGATAATGTTCGCTGGCTCGAGGCCTCCAGGGAGCCTTCCATCTTATTAACTTGTCTAGGAGAAACACTGAGTGGGGACAGCTTGGGCCAGTGGGTGACATGAAATAAGGATTTGTGCTGCAGCGAGCTGTAAACACGGGGGCCAGTTGAGTAAAAAGTGGAAAGGAAAAAAAAAATAAAGGAAGAAAAATATATTAAAAAGGCCACTGGTCACAAGTGCAGCTGATGGAGGGGGGATGTGCTTTATTTAGGGCAGCCTGTACTCAGCACGTAGAGCTGGAGCCGATATTGTGCTGTGTCACCCATGGCCAACTTCGGCAGTGCCAGAGCTGGGTCCTGCTTCTGTCTGGCTCCCTCCGAGTCACCCGTGGTCCATCGTGTGGCCTCTGCTGCTGGAAACCCTCGTGTCAGACGGGCTGTGCTGGGGTTTTATTTTAACCAGAGGTAAGTGTGGAAATCCAGGGCTGTCCCTTGTGTTCGGTCCCATCCTGCTGTCCCTGCGTGGCCGGGGCACACCGGAGCCACCGCCCCGAGCAGCTGCGGCCAAGGGCCCGCAGAGCCACGAGTGGCTTTGGGGTGCTCAGGCTGAGGCGCTGGGAAGGGACCTGTTTGTCAGCACACGAGGGCTGGGCCCGTGTCCTCATCGCTGTGGCTCGCTGCCAGGTCCGTTGGCAGTTCTTGCAGCGTTTCTCAATTGCGTTTGAGAACTTTGGTGTTAGACCGGGGGCACTTGGGTGTGCAGGCGCCTTCGTTCTCGGAAGAACCGCAGGGATTAAGTAATCCTGCATCCCGTACAGAGCCCAGGACACACTGGCACTTGCTCAACACCCTGGTGGAGTTGTGCAGCGCTGACAGGGTCCCTGGTGAGGGAGCAGTGCCGTGCCTCGTGGTCGGAGCGTGGAGAGGGGGGAAAGACCCCCTTATTCCATGTAGTTCAAAACTTGCTCTTTGGAGCTCCTCAAAACCTGCCCACTCTGTCAAGGGAGAAATCAGCTGGTTGTAGGTGGGGTCTGGGTTCCCAGTTGCCTTTGGCTTCAGAAACAGCTGGAAGACAGGCTGGAAAGAGGGACAGAGGGGCGAGGGCAGAGCGAGGAGGGGGTGTCTGGGGGCGGTGTCAGTGCAGCTGAGCCCAGCCCGGCCCTGCCCAGCGCCGCTGCGGCCGCCGGAGCTCTGCCCTTCACGGCAGCTCTGCCCTTACCTAAGGGGTGCTGCACCTACAATCCAACCTTCTTTGCTTTTCTTGGCTCGGTTTTAAGTTCTCCTCCACCGCACAAGCGTGAGAGCGGCTTCATGAGCCGTGCAGGAGGGACCCGGTGGGGACAGCGCCGGTCCCACCGTGGACGAGCTGTTCCTTGGGACTGTTCCTTGGGAGAGCAGGGGTGTGATGTTTTGAAGTAGCAAACCTTGGTGTTTTGGGTCACTGGGAAGGAACAGGATGTCTTTCACGTATTGACAGGTTTTTGTTCCTTCTCTTTTCTTTCCTGATCTCGCTCCTGTTTGTCAAGCTCACTTCTCCTGTTCCAGAGAAGTTATTATTGCCAAACATCTCTGACAGCCTCTTGGCAAAGTGTGAGGTGGCCACAATGAAAACAACAAGGAAGCCACCTCAAAGCTCTTCAGTGATTAAGCCACTTAACTGGCAAGTTCTTGTCTTCCACTGCAGAGCATGTTTCTGCCCAATGGAGTTCCCCTTGCAGGCACTTATTAGGGAGGCTCTGGTATAATCTAATTAAAATTTGGTTTAATATTCTGTGAAAATGAAAACTGAATCCTCCCTGCTCGAAAGAATGACCGTGCATGTATTAGTCCTCTGTTTTGTTGTTGTTGTTGGCTTCTTCAAATATTAGCACTGCCTGCACGCTCAAAATGATGGTTTGTGTCCATTAACAGGGCTTAATTCCCAAATTTAATGATGAGTGATACACAGGAGTTGGTGAAAGCTGCTTGCTGGATATTTTTTATTATGTTTTTTATGCTAATGTTCCTTCCTGGAGGTAAATAACAGGAGGGGATGCTGGGCAATATTATTACTGTGAAATTAAAATAAAGTCTCATTATTTGAGGATGGAATTTAGTGGCTGAAGGTTTACTCTTCATCTGCAGCTTCATTCTGAATTCTTCCAGCTAATTACCTGCTGATTAGTTGAGGACAGGCATTGCTCACCTTGGCCTTGAGCATCAGGTTATCTCCTGGGCAGGGTGTTGGGGTGGATGTATTTGGTACACATGAAGAAGGTAATGACCTCCACAGAATAGGTAACAGCAACTTCCCTGCATTTTCTGGTCAGACTTAGCTCTTCTTTGGGGAAAAGCTTTTTTGGGAGGAAAAAAAATACAGAATTTAAAGCTGGAATTTATTTTAAAAAACACCCAAACCTTTTATTCTTGCATTGAAGATGGGAAAATTACCAGAATGTCAGAAAACCTCCAGCTATCTGAACGTTTCCTTCCCTTTCCCCACCTGTCTTTCTGAACTTGGTTTTAAACGTGGAGATATCTCTCTTCCTGATCTATTGAAGGTTCCCATCAGTGACCAGCAGAAAGGCTGCTCTGGTGTGTGTCTCCTGTGGGCAGAAGATAACTTTAAAAAGCACGGTTTTTATCTGGAGAGAGTGGGGTGGGAGGCAGGAGCCACGGGGATGGATCCCCAGAAACTTTCTCTGCACGGGGAGCAGGGGTGGGAGGATCTGCCAGGAAAATGGGTGAGGAAAATCCCCTCAGAGCAGATGTGGGGATTGCAAAGTCTCTGAGTGGCATCGAAGGCACTTTCCCAACTCGGGCAGGGCAGCCAAAGCCAGCACAGCCCTTTCCAGACCCTGCTCCCTCCTCCTCCTCGGGGACAGGGCACGAGCGAGGCTGTGCCAGGCTGGAGGGAGTGTAACCAGTGCTCTGTTGTGATGGCAACTTGAGAAACAAGGGCTGTGTGGAGTGTTGGGAAGGAGAGCCCTTATCCTTGAGAGTTTAAAGGGAAGGTGCTGAAAGCCACAGCGAGGCTTGGCAGGGAGAGCAGCCTGGCTGTACCCGGGGTCAGCGTGGGGCTCCACGGGGTTACGGTGTGTCCACCCTCTGTGTGAGAGCAAAGAGCCCACAAACCCTGGGCTCAGCTGGTGCTCATGCCAGTGGGATTTCTGCCGTGAAGTCCCTGGTTTGCACTGTCCCCCCCAAGTCTTCACGCTGATGCTCTGCCCACAGCTGACCACAGAGCCCTTGGACTGACCAAACTGGGGGCGGCTTGTGGTGTGAGGTGAGGTCTGGCTGGATGGTGCTGACATCAGCTGGGGTGGATGGATGTTGAAATAATCAAAACAGTCAACAGCTGGTTTCATACCAGTTCCCTCAGCTGATCAGAGATGATTTTGGCGCTTGCCATGAGCGCGTCCGGCCGGAGCAGCGGCCATGCGGGCGCCTCTGGGGGGCTGCGTCACTTCCCAGTCCCTCTGCACTCTGTGGCAGAGGATAAATCACCCATCCTAGGAGAGATGGATGGAACGTGGTGTCAGGCGGGTGTCAGCCTCACCAGGCTGAAACCACCATGACATCATGAAGCAGATCAAAACATTAAGTCTTTAAAACCATATGTTCAATGTGTCATGTCACAAGAGCTTTAGATCCCTGCTGATAACGATCAGCCACGCGTTATCTCTGCTTTCTCGCCCGTACATTTCTTACAAGCTGATAAACTTTGAGCTGGATGAGAACCAAGTGTGCCACGTTGGTAACGTCTGGAGCAGGCTGGAATAGCCTGCCCAGGGGCTGATAACGGGGTGATAACGGGACCTGCTGTTCCAGATGGTTCTCAGCACCTCTGCTCCAGGTCCTCTGTCCTGGTGGTGGGCTCCAGGTGCTGCAGTGATCCTGCCCATGCTCCATAGCCAGGTAGCCACCGTGGCCAGCAGAAATAGATAAATACCAGAGAGTGTCAGTGTTTCAGGAGCAGCATGCCTCACTTCACTTGGCATTTTAATCTCTTCCAGCACTAGGTTGGAATAAGCACTTTTTTAGTGTGCGGTGATTTATTTTGTTAAAAACCAAAGCATTATTCATAATTATGCAGTTTTATGAGAGTATCCATAGCAGTGTTCTTCCTGTGGTTGGCTGTGGGAGCTGGAATAATATTTAAATAAGAGCCCTGGGGAAAGGACACGCTCACATTCGGCGCGGGGCTCAGCCTATTGAACTGGTGTATAATTACCTCTATTCAGCACCACTGCTCCAGTTATCAGCCGGCGTCAGGGGGAAGGCCAGCGCTTCGAAATGACACAGATTGTTAGAGAACATCAAACTTTTTTAATACAGTTAATGATCCTCAGCTATAAATAGCCTGTTCCCAGTGACTGGCACCGAGGGTTTGTGCTGAGCTGCACGGCACCATAGTTTGTTGGGTTTTCTTTTCTCCTTCCACGGATATTGTAGGTCCTTCCACCCAAATGCTTTACAAACGGGGTAAATAGACCCTTTCTGGCTCGGGAGGTGAAGGTCCTGCCTAGCAGGAATTTGCCTGAGGTTGTGTATGAGGTAGGAGTGCAGCAGCTTCATCCTCTGGTCTTTTTGACTCTCGCCCCCCACCATGGACTGGAATGGGAATGGCTCCTCTGGGGCTCCCCACTGGATAGTCTTCTGGGAATGGCCAGGCCTTGGTTTCATGGCAAGACAGGCAGCTTTCATATATGCTGCACCCCAAAATTTCCTCTGTCCTCTCTCCAGTTAAATACAACTGTAGGTTCATGGAAGAGAGTTTGGAGATGGGGCTCTCTGAGTTTGGTGGCCGCTGCAGCCCAACAGCCTGAAACAAGAAGGACTTGGTCCAAAGGAGCCCTTGTCCTGGCAGTGCCCTGCTCTGACCCAGTAAATCCCTGAGCAAGTGTAAATCTGCTGAGGGGAATTGTCTGCAGGAAGCCTGGCCGGGGCATTTCTCTGTGCTCGGGCTGCATCACGAGCAGTTCCTACTCCCTGGGAGTGCACAGATCCCTGTAGGTTGCTTTACCCTTCACAAAATGGGATTTGAACCAGCCAAGAAGTCTGAGAGTGGCACTTAAAAGCTCGGAGTGCCGCAGACACGCTGAGCCGGTCGCTGGAGGCAGCGTGTGAGGCCGGGACGGGGCATCGGGCTGAGCTCGAGAGGGTTTCCAGGCAGCAGCACTGCTGAATATCCCAGCAAAATAATGCCAAAACCCCCCGAAACCCCGAGCTGACTCCTGAACTCCAGCACGGCGATGGAACAGCCGCGTTTCCCGCTGCCCAGAGGCCGCGGTGAGACTCCGCCACAGCTTTGTTCTCCGGAGCCTGCAGGGACCACGGGAAAAGGTCATCGCACAAACACCGCTGCTCCACGGAGAGCTCTTTGTCTGCTTTGAAAGCGGGGAGGCAAAGGGGATTCTCGTGGAATGCCTCCCCCCCTCCCTGCCCCACGTGTTCCCGGTTCCAGCCCAGGCTCAGGTCAGCAGCCAGCCCGTGCTGCAGCTGGGGCTTTGGCTGCTTTTCCGTGCCGTGGGTTTGCTCCCGGCGCGGGCGAGGACGGAGCCGGCGGCTGGGGATGAGCACGGGGATGGAGCTGGAGGCCTGGGCACTGTGAGAACACCCCGGGGAAGGCTCAGGGTGTGTAATTAGTTCCCCGTTTCCTCTGCCTGTGACTGCTGCTCCTGGCGCTTTTGTTTTTAAGGATAAAGATTTCAGCGTTTTCCCCGATGGTTTGCACAAAGGTTGAGCGCGGGGGGAAATCCATAAAACAATGTCACCAAAACACGGGGAGGAGAGGGAAGCTTTAATAAAGCTTTGCCGGGCCTGTGCACCTGGGAATAGGGCTGGGATGGATTGGAACAGGAAGGAGGCACTGGAGAAGGTCACCTCTGAAGGCGGCAGATGACAGAGCGGCGTGGCCGCGCTTCTGGGGGAGCTTTGGCAGGAACCCATCTGTCCGTAGGTGTTTGTTCATCCCATCCTTCCTGCATGTGATTCCCTGGCATCCTGGGGCTGCGCAGAGCTGAGGAAGATGCTTGTGCTTGAGTGGGACAGGGATGGATAGAGGGGAGAGAATTTCAAGGGAACCATTCTCAGCAGGGAGTGACTCGGCTGTAGCTGTCACAGGAACTCAAAGACAGTGGTGAGGCACTCAGTGATGACAAATCACGGATTTTGGATGGCTCAGCAGAGAAAGCCCCTCTCTTTTTACCTCATCCATCTGTGCATAGTCTAGAAAAGTGGCTGCAGGGGAAGGGAAGCACCTGCTGTACCTGAGGAGCATTGGGAAGCCTATTTTAGATGCGATACTTCAAAATTTAGATGTCATTATTAGCAAAGGGCTCTGGGTTTTGTGCTTGTCTGAGCCTTGTTTTCCTTCTCCCTTCCCAGCAGATCCGTTTTACAGAGCTGCTCTGCTCTGTGTGGTCCCTATTAAAAGTTTCCTTTCCCAGGGTGATTCTGCTCCTTTGTTGCATCTGGTTCTTGAACACTTTATGCTATCAAACAGCAAAACTGCTTTTATTGATGCAGCAAAGAACAATGGGATTTCTCCAACAGTGCTCCCAAAATACACTCCTGGCTTTTTATTTTTTTTTTTTTTTATTGCTGGCTTCCAACAGTGGAAAAAATGATTAAGATCTGTTAGGTTTACTCTGGTCACTTCAATGGGAGATTGGTAATATCAACAAACGACTCCATAAATGGATTATCTGCTCTGCTCCGTCAGGGCTGAGGCGCAGACGGGCGGCTGGGAGAGCAGAAGCATCCTCATTTTACGGGAGGGTTGGGCAGAGCTGCAGGCACTGGGCTCGTGTGGGGTCACTGCGGGGTGACGGGGCGGGCTGGACGTGCGTGGTCACTGCTCCCACAGGGACTGGCCCCGAGCCACGCGCGGCTCCCCCGGGTCACCTCCTCTGTCTGCGGGGAGGGACCCACTCCTGTGTGCGAGCTGAGCTTCCCAGAGCGTCTCAGTGCTGGATTCGGGTTTTCCATGTGAGCAGGTGTCGGGATAAGTGTGTCTGCCATATAAAAAAAAAGATTATGCCATATAAAAAAAAAGATTATGCCATATTAAAAATTTGATAGGTGCATTTTAACGGCCACTGTCAGCCTTTGCCCCTGGACATACGTAAAATCTGATCACTCCTGACTGTCTGGAGCTATTACCGTCGAAGCAAAGCTGTTTGCCCTGTTTTGGGGGAGGAGTGTGGAGCTTGGGATGGGAGCTGGGGTTGGGAGAATCTCTGGTGTTAATGAGGACACACTGTGCCAGCTACGAGACCATGGATGGGAGTCTGAGCAGCCTGCTCTAGTGAGAGGTGTTCTGCCCACGGCAGGAGGTTGGAATGGGATGAGCTTTAAGGTCCCTCCCAACCCAACCCATTCTGTGGTTCTGTGTTACCTCACTTCACCTGCGATCCTGGACAAAAGTCAGACATGAAGCTTACATTTAAAAGTGTGTTTTCCCCCACCTCCTGTACTTCTGTCAGAGCTTTCCTGGGAACACACCTGAGCAGTTTGAACTTTTTCTTGTTCTCAGCCCATGCACACAGGGGAAAGCTGGGTCAGCGTTTGCAGGGATGCGTGAGGCTGTATCTCACACCCTCGGTGGTGGTGGGAGCTGCAGCATGCTGGCCTCTCCGTGGTGGTGGGAGCTGGTTTCCAGGAATAGCTGAGCAAATACTTTGCTCTTTACATGTGTATCCAGAGGAACAACTGGTGCGTGCATTCAAAGCATCTGTCCTGGCCAGGCTCTCTCTCTCGCAGCAGTCTGCGTTGTTTGCTTAGGCAAATACTGATACGGTGCGTGAGCAGCAGGGATGGAGTCCTGGCCAAGGATATTAATAATGTCCAGGAATGTTGTGTGCTGCCTCAAGTTTTAGCCCGGAGGGGTCATACTGCACAGCTCAAAGGGATTAGCTTAACCTGAGGCTAAGCTGCTCATTTTTGCTGGTATTTCCCTTGACCCTAGTCAATTATTTCGATTCCTTGAATAGCTTTTTGTTGTTTGGTGCCTGGTTTGTTATTCCTTTGCGTTGTGATATATGGAGGCAGCAGGGCAGTGGAGAGTCGGTGCTGTCCTCCCCAGCCAGGGCTGGCAGTGCCTTGGGAGGCAGCCCAGGGAGGGTGAGATCCATGCAGGCTGCAGAGCTGCAGGAAAGCGTCCCTGGGTTTTGATGCAGCAGCATTTCCCCTGGGTGAGGGATGCAAACCCAGCAGCTAAAGCACAGTGAGGAAAAACATTAATGAAGATGGGGGGCTTTCCATGGGGGTGCACCTGTAGAACGTGCCCTGGGGACTGCAGTGACAGCTGCCAGCAGCGTCACCAGCGCCACTTTGGGAGCCTGTGGTGGAGCGTGGCCTTTCACCTGCCCCTTTATCGTGGCTGGTGCTCGTGTGTTAACGAGAGAACGACACCTGCACGCTCCCAGCAAAGTGCCCTTCACTCTGCCTGCCACGCTCTGCAGTTTGCAGGGAGGACTCTGTCACCTCTGCTGGCAGCCGGGGAGCCCGGGGCTGTGTGTGATCTGGGGGGTGTTCACCGCCCCGGTGCCTCTGTCCCCCCCAGCCCTGAGCTGTCTCTCTGCTGCTGCTGCTGCTGCTGCTGCAGGATCCAGGTAGGCAGGAGTCACCTTGAGCGCAGCCGTTCAGCTGCTGGGAACATCTCCCCCTGCAGAGTCGGTTCTGGAGACGCTGCATTTCTGTGGGGGCACCTCTGGCAGCTGCTGCACCCTGGAATCCACGGTGGGGGAGTTAAATTTCGGCAGCACAAACAAGGGGAAGGTTCTGGGCTTGGCAGGTGCTTGGAGAGGAGCAGCAGGAGTGGCAGGTTTTGGCCTCGTTCCTCCACCACGGAGCTGCCTCGTGCTTCTCCTCCACTTGCTGAAATCGAGCAGAAATTCGTCTTCAAAATCCCTTTTTAGTTTGGAGGGAGTGGTCGGCTCCAGGAACACGGAGGTTCAGGGGCACCGGCTCACCGGGGCAGGGATGAACCACGGCCCTGTCACCACCCAGGGGACACTGATGCACGGTGCCTTTTGGTGGCATGTTCTCTGTGACAGAGCCTGAAACTGGACCCTTGCTGAGATGTGGCACAAATGGGCCTGGGTGGGGGCAAGCTGGGGGTCTGCCCCTCCCAGCCTCCCCATACAAGGCACCCACAAATGCCCCATTGCAGGTGTGCACCCATCATCCCCCCTCTTTGTCACAGAAAAGACAACTTTGGGCTCTTGGTTGCAGAAGAGACAACTCTGGGAAAGAATACTTGCACTTTTTAAATAATCTATTTCTATAATTGAAGGATTTCAGATTCCTTTTGTAAGAGCAAGCGCCTGCTTAAACATGGAGACAAATACAACCAATAATATGTACTTGAAATTTAATGCAGGCTAATTCATTTTGGCACAGTCCCAGATATGCTGATTAAATGGCCTGTGAAGTGCTACAATATCTTGATAATGTACATTCCACATTTGATTATATAATCAATTATGTTGCACCTAATAACATTTAAAATTAGTGGAAAAGCTGTGAGCAGATTGTATCAGGTGCAGAGTGGGTCTTGGGCAGCTTTAAAAAAACTTCTACCAGCGTACACTGCGAAGGAGCAGGCGTAGATGGATCTTCAAATGCTGTTCTTCAGGAAACCAGAGACTTGATAAAATTTCTCTTAATTTAGTGACTTGATTTAGAATAAAATAAGGTGTCTGCAGCTCCCCCAGTTTGCTGCTGGCAAAGGAACTAATATTTTCTGTCAGGAGATGAGCTTGCACCACGCGTTTAGAGCAGCCCCAGTGATGCTGGCAGTAACTCTGTGGTGGTTTTAGCCCCTGGGCCGGACCCAGAGCTCAGCTCTGCCTGTGGGGGTTTTCCTGCACCCACCAGGAACCAGAGCTCCCCTTCACTGGCTCTCCCCTGCTTGGGGAGCCTGAGTGTCCATGGCTGGGGACAGCCGGTTCCTCCATCGAGTGTGACATTTTATTTAAGGTGCTGCCGATTGCAGCTGTGGGCACTCCCTGCTCCTGAGGGATTCCCCACCTGGGTGATCACTGTGATGGGGAGCCCCGAGCTGGCACCTGGGAGCAGCCAGGATCATTTGGCAAATGATTGTAGTTCCTTTTTGGGAAAGTGAGTGCTTTCTGGGTGACTGGCGATGGCAGGTTAGGGGGAATTTGGCCTGGGTTTTATGGCCCTCCAGTAGAAGAGGGTTGATGGGAAACAAATGCGTTATGGCCCCAGACAAGCTGTTGCTCCATTTTTTGTTCTGTTTAAAGCAGCACTATCAACCAGTTGGAATATAGGCTTGGAGTATCGCAGGGAGTAATCTAATTAGTATGAAGTCAATTCACTAGTTCCTTTTGTATCTCGTGATTAAATAAGTGGGAAAATGGCTTGAAAATTAGGTGCTAGAACAACCCAATTACATTTCTGTAGCTTTTTGTATTCAATTTCATAAACAATTTTGCTCTTCGCTGGTTAATCAGTGAATGCCTTTTTCCAGTTTGAAAAGCACTTTTGAAATTATAATGCAATTAAATTGTGTGTGGATGTTCTGGCATAGCGAGCGTGAGGGCTGGGGGCCTGGCAGCCAGCCACGCTCTACCTTGACAGTAATGAGTTCCTGAGCTGGCAGCTTGCTGGTGTCATTCATAATATTGTCCACGCTGGGATGCTGTGGGAGGCAGCGGGCTCCGCTCCTTCCCCGCCGGGGTGGCCGGGATGCGGTGCCGGATCCTCTCCCCTGGGCAGGGATCCTCGGCAGACCCAGCGCCTGGGCACTGGCAGCGGCTCAGTGAGCAGATCAGATGTGCCAACACCCAGTGGAGTTTATCACAAAGTTGTAGAGCAGCTGCCTGTGTGCTTTGGGCTTTTCCTTTTTTTTTTTTCTCTTCCTTATATGAGCCTTTGCAAGGCTGGAGATTGGCAAGGGATGTGGGGGAATTAGGTGTTGTTTTCCTGGGGGGCGTGACAGGGACGAGTAGGAGAACATCTTGGTGTCTTGTTATCAGAGAACCAGAGTGGTTTGGGATGGAAGGGACCTTCAAGCTCATCCAGCGAGAGTTTTTCGGTGCTTGCTTTTTGTGCAGTATTTGTCTTGTGTCCAGCCTGCTTGTGGAGAGCAGGAGCTAAATTCAGCCTCCTGGGGAAGGGTGNGGGGGCCTGGCAGCCAGCCACGCTCTACCTTGACAGTAATGAGTTCCTGAGCTGGCAGCTTGCTGGTGTCATTCATAATATTGTCCACGCTGGGATGCTGTGGGAGGCAGCGGGCTCCGCTCCTTCCCCGCCAGGGTGGCCGGGATGCGGTGCCGGATCCTCTCCCCTGGGCAGGGATCCTCGGCAGACCCAGCGCCTGGGCACTGGCAGCGGCTCAGTGAGCAGATCAGATGTGCCAACACCCAGTGGAGTTTATCACAAAGTTGTAGAGCAGCTGCCTGTGTGCTTTGGGCTTTTCCTTTTTTTTTTTTCTCTTCCTTATATGAGCCTTTGCAAGGCTGGAGATTGGCAAGGGATGTGGGGGAATTAGGTGTTGTTTTCCTGGGGGGCGTGACAGGGACGAGTAGGAGAACATCTCGGTGTCTTGTTATCTATCAGAGAATCACAGAATGGTTTGGGATGGAAGGGACCTTCAGGCTCATCCAGCGAGAGTTTTTCAGTGCTTGCTTTTTGTGCAGTATTTGTCTTGTGTCCAGCCTGCTTGTGGAGAGCAGGAGCTAAATTCAGCCTCCTGGGGAAGGGTGACCAAGCCTGCGTGATCCCGGGATTTACGGCCGAGCAGCACAAGGGGAGAGGCAGAAAGCTGTGTTAAGAGAAAAAGAAATAGTGTTGGAAATAATGACTTGCTTGGCAGGTTTTAACAAGTTCAGTAATGGTATTAGGTGCCCTTGGCTCAAGATAGTAACCTCCTCTTAAATGATCATTACCTGGCTAATAAAGAGCTCGGAGCGGGTCATTACAGCTTAATTTAGACGTAGCATCCTGTTTGGTTTGCACAGCGTGGCCATCTCTCAAGTTGTTGAATCCATTGCCTGGATACGAGGTTGGGATGTGGGATTGCTCGGGTTTGCACGTGGGGACCCTCCCCCAGCCATCCCAGGACACAGGTGTCCCTTCCCACCCTCACCTGGGCGGGAGGAGCTGGTCTCAGCACTGAGTGACCGCCAGTGGAGGTCAGCCAGGCAGGAAGATGTGCAGGAGTGGGGGTCCAGCCTCGTGCCCCCCACACTGCCCCGGCCTCTGCCCCCTCCTGTTGAGCCCTTGTGCTTCTCTCACCCCATTAGCAGCAAGTTTCATGTGCAAATAATTGCAATAACCAACCCCCACTCATTATTAATATTTTGAAGACATCTCTTTGATAAGCCCATCTTTTCAGCCAATTTCCTATTTCTGCTGAAAGCAAAGCATCTTTCCTCCCAGTTTTGTAAATCTGTTGTTAAAGGGAAGAAAAGGAAATGGAAAAAAGGATTCCCCCCCTCCAAACCCTGACACCAGGCTGAGTTCTGCGCCTCCTTTGTCAGCCCTGGATGGAATTATGCATCATGAATAAAAACTGCTGTCAACACGCATTGGGTTCGAAACATTAGAGCATATGGTATGTGATTATCTGTATTGTCAAATGCAATAAAGTGAATTTGGATATAATAAAAAATGTAATATTTCAGAAATTTGGTAATAAACTGTGGAAGAATTGACAGGCAGAGAGTATCTGATGCCTGTGGGCAAACAGATAAAGATGGCAGGACGTGGCACTCGGTGGCTGAGGCGGTGCAGCATCAGGCGCTTGATTTTCTGATGGGAGCCTGACTGGGCTGACTGGCAGCCAGGGTGGTGGCCTTTGTCCCTGCCTGGCTGCCAAAATCTTTAGGTCTCACTAGTGAGTGAACAGAAGCACGAAATTCCCATTCTGGTTGTAGATGGATTAACTGGATTTTACAAATACTTGGGGTTTTCTTCTCTGATAGCAAAAGGAAACCTGTTAGAGTCTGCTGTATTCTCCACCCAGCAGCATTCCCAGCATTTCCATACCTCTGACTCCTTATGGAGCTGGGAAATCTGTACCTGAATAACAGGGAACAGTGAAAGGCTGTGAGGAGCAGGATGGGGCTGCTCCCAAATACTGAGGAAAAAGAAAACGGTGGGGGTAATTTTCTCCTGCAGGATCTCACATTCCAGCCTGATGCTTTAATTCCTGAGCTGCTGACAAATCTGTGCCCACTGAGACAGGGATGTCCCCAACACAGAGAAGCTGAATTAGGAACAAACTTTGGGGCCTCCTGTGTAGAAAATTCCAATGGAAAAGTGCAGATGTATCACACGTACCTGCAATTTTTCTTAGGTCACTGCTAATGCTTCTAAATGATCTGCGAACGCATTAATCGTTTCTGTTAATTAACAATATGATAAAAGTGGCATTTAGTAAGCTCTGCGTAGTGTGCGCCTCAGTCATTATGTACTCAGCGCTTTGGTTTGATTTCAGAACATTAATAAAATAAAATTTTAATGAAGATTTGTTGCTATGAAAAATTTATTACCAGGAGTTCAGGTGCCTGACACGAGCGTGGTCCGTGCTGCACGTGGGGGTCCCTGGGTGCTCCTGCCACTGCGAGGGCTTTGCCTGGGACCCCATCCTGGCCCTGACTGGTGCCCTCTGAACCTGGAAACCTTTGGTCAGAATGGCTCCTTTGAGAGGGGGACACGTCCCTGTACTCTCCATCCTCCCCTCAGGAAAATCCCTCCCCAGAGCCGGTTTGGGTGGATTTCGGCCCTGTTCGGAAGGACAGCTGCCACGTGGCTGCTCACCCCGAGGTGCCTTTTCCTGTTCCTGAGCAATTCTCACTTTGGAAATGCCACGCAGCCGTGGGAGGACAGAGCGAGGAGCCTGAGCCTTGCAGCTGCCCCGGACAACAGCAGAGGAGGGTCTTGCTGGTGCCCGTTGTCCAGCCGTGCGCTGACCGCCGCGCTCCGCTCGCCCGCCCGCGCCTGGGAGCGGGGCTGGGCTCAGGCAGTTGTCTGCTGATTTAATTTTGAGAATTTACTCCCCTGTCATGGAGAATAAACTGACACTTTAAATATCTGCCTGTGTCTGGCAGGAGAACCTGTGTTCCATACCAAGGTGAACACTAACACCCGGTGGATGTGCGGGCAGATCATGTCTTGGTGGGTGTCAGTCACAGCAGCAGGGCTGGAGACCACATGCTACGGTTAAATGAGGATATTTTCCATCCTAGACCACAGGTTTTTACCTCCTCCTTCCCCTTCCATCTCCTGGTGCATCCCTCTCCTGCTCTGGTTATCATGAGGATGAGATGAGATCCTGTTCACCTTGGAGCAGGTGGTTCCTTCAGGTGTAGTCACCAGTCTCCCCAGCAGACCCCTCCTTGGGGATAAGGAGGTAAAATCTGAGACGTGTGTGTCTCAGACTGTGGCTGTGTTCCCTGAATGTGCAGAGTGTTGCTCCTTTGGAAACCAGAACCTCTCCTGTCATGTGTCTGCAGCGCAGGAAATTGGAATAATAGGAAATAACAGCTTTTGTCAGCTTCTGTCCTAGACAGTTTTTGGCTCTAACAAGCTGAGTTGCAGTATGAAAACTCAGAGGAAGGGACGAGGAAGTGAGGGGGAAGAAACAGACCACAAGGGAATATTTAAGTGACTTCTCCAAAGACACAACATAAGGAGGTGGCAAAGTCAGGGCTGAGTTTTCAAGTCCTGGCTGTCGTGTTCTGGGGCTGAGGAATGAATGGCTCTTCCCTGAGACAGGATTAAACCCCCAGGTCCCCATTCCGAGACTCTGGGGGTAATGACCTGTAGTACCTTTGCAGACAGAAGTTAGAAACATCCATGGTTCACTGTCTGGGTAATTAAAATGTCCTGTTCCCTCTGCTCGGTGCGTTCTGTTCATCTACAAAGACAAGATTTGGTGACAGTGATCACAGGACTTGGTTTCACATCCCCCTCTGCACCCCCACTGCAAGTTTATTATTATTATTATTTTTATAAGGCAGCTTGGCAGGCTGGGAGCTTACTAAGGAACTTTTTCCTCTCTGATTACAAGGGATGTGTGAATAAAGTAGAACGGTATTGATTCACACCAATCTATGCATCGACTGTGTGGGAGCCACTTGCAATTCCCAGCAGCACCGGAAAGCTTTGCAACAGGGAGAAATATGACCAGGCAAGTTGAGAAAATAAATTAAACTAGTGTCAACTTTTCTTGTTTCTTCCCTCATTATTAATGGATGGAATGGGGCTCGTTTATCAAGAAGAGGAAAAATTAATTGACACGGGCTTTAATGTTATTATGCCTGGCTTGTCTGGTCACATTTCTTCATTTTTAATTTTTTTTTACTTTTGAAAGGCATTTTATTACCTTTCACAGGACCAGCTGCCAAAACTATGGGCATAAACAAGAAAGCAGGTGCATAAATAATACCACAGCAGGACTGGACCTTTCTCCGTTTCAGAGCTTAAGTAACTCAGCTCTGAGGAGCGGAGCAGACGCGAGCGAGAGGGTCAGGTCCGGAGCCCTGACACAAAGGGGGAGCACAGCCTGAACTAATATTTCCTCATTAGGATGCTGGGAGCTGTGGTGGGTGTCAGGCTGGATATTCCCATCTGTCAGCACAGCCGCTCCTCGGGCGGCTCCCACGCCGGGGCCAGAGGGATCGGGGCCCCCAGGGACCCGCAGCCGGGCTCGTCCCGGCCCCGGCTGGGTGGGACGGGAGCAGGATGGTTCTGTGGAGCACACTGTGTGTGAGGGGGGACTGATCCTGCCCTAACAGGTGACTGTGGGCTGGTTCTTGCTGGGCAGCAGGAGTGAGGTTTAAGCAGAGCCGTGTTGGTGTGATGGGGGCTGTGTAAATCTCCTCCTTTGTCCTCTCCTTGCTCCCGTCTCCTGCCCTTGTTCTTTGGGATTGCTGTGCAGGACAAAAGAGCCTTGGTGATCCCCTTAGTTCCCAGAATATTTTCAGGAGCTCTCTGGTGTTCTGGTTGCTGTAAGTGCAGGATGAGGCTGTCCCAGCTGTCCAGACCCCACAGCCTCACCCACAGCATGGGCACAGCTTGGGCAGAGGCAGCACAGCAGATGAGATCGAGTGACTTGCTCCACATTATCAGGTGACCTGCAGACAGCTTGGGACTTAAAGCAGGCTCCTCCAGCTCTAGTTGCAGTGTGTTCACCCACCAGAGCATCTTCCAGGTGTCTGGGGAGCCCCTCGGAGCTGTGCCTGCCTGCTGAGGTGGGTTTGGCTCAGGCACCGGGCGGTGATGCAGGTGCTGGTGCCTGTGGCACTGCTCTGGCTGCGGCTGAGGCAGGGTCCTGGCCTGCCCATCAGAGCCCTCCAGGGTTAACCCCAGCATCAGCCTGGGTCTCACCTCTGTGGCATGGGATGCAATCACCTTGTTTTCCTCGCTGTAAGGCGAGCACAGGTTTGAGAGCGAGAGCTTTACCCGGGTGAGCTGCTTTGGTGTGATTCTGCCAGCCGGTGACGTCCTCGGCGCGTGCAGCCACAGCTGTGACACGGATCGCTGTGCAGCCAGAGCCGGGGCTGGGGGAATGGTGCTGCCAGCCAGGCAAAGGAGATGGATTTCACAGCCGTGGTGTCGTCATCTCAGCTATATTTTACCAAGCTTGACGTAAAAACTCTCAAGTGATGACAAAAGCGTGAAATATAGTTGGTTTGAGTGCGGAAAAATAACAAAATACAGAACATGGGAGCACTGACATTTGGTATCTTCAGTCTGGCTTCTTAATAGTATTTATGGATTCTGCCTATTATTTTATAGTATTTTAATCTTTTAATGGTTCCAGTCACTTTCTCTGAACGATGTTTTTCTTCCTTCTGGAACACTGTGGCAGAACGTGCTGAGCTGACTCTGTGGAGCCTGGGCAGCTTCGGTGGCTAAACAAGGCTCGGGATCAAAGGAGGTTTTTCACAGAATCCCAGAATCATTGGGGTTGGAAAAGCCCTCCAAGATCCTCGAGTCCAGCCTGTGACCGATGCCCACCTTGTCACCAGCCCAGAGCACGTGGGATGTCAGGTGTCTGGGCTGGCATCATTCTGGTGCCTGTTGGTGCCCATTAACCAGCAGATGAATGGAGTGGGCTGACTCCTTTTTCAGCAGATGAATGGAGTGGAATAACTCCTTTTTCCCAGCAGGTGCCAGAGGAGGGTTTTTCACCTGAAGGTCGTGGATACATGTCTCAGCTTCCTTTAGTGCTGGTGCTTGGCTCAGAGCCTCTCGTTTGGGGCATCTGTTTGCCTTCTTACTTTATTTTTTTCCCCTCTTCTTTGTCTTTTCTTTTACCGAAAAGATTATTCAAATGAATATTCAGTTTTATTCATTTGAATAAAAAACCCAACCGTTTGACTCTGTTAAATGCTTATCTCTTAAATAGAGCTTGTTAGCTTCCAATAATAGCTTCATTCAGAAGGATGCAGTATAATTTCATTTTAAAACGTGTGCTCCTTGACAACCGGAATCCTATTTCTGTCACCATTTTCAACAGCCGCCTTTGTTTTGGGTTAATCTTTTCCATACACTTTCTGAGAACCATTTTTTTGTTGACTCTTAGTACCTCTCAGAAGAAATAATTGTCTATTTAGTCCAGGAAGGTTTCTGAGAGTTTTGGTAATTTAAAAATGAGCGTGTATTCATTATGGGAGCTAATAAGAACATGCATGCAGGGGGATCTTTGTGTGGTTGCAGTTATTAAAAGTTGGAATTCGATATCCAAAAAGTGAAACAAGAAAAGAATCTTAGAATGGTTTGAGTTGGAAGGAACCATAAAGCTCATCCCATTCCTCTCCCTGCCATGGGCAGGGACACCTTCCACTCTCCCAGGTTGCTCCAAGCCCTGTCCAACCTGGCCTTGGACACTGCCAGGGATCCAGGGGCAGCCACAGCTTCTCTGGGCACCCTGTGCCAGGGCCTCCCCACCCTCACAGGGAGGAATTTAAGTGCTTGTGTGCCTGCAGATGGAAATCCTCTGGTTGCTCCCACTGAGTTTGAGGTGTTGGGCATTGCAGAAGTCACCTCTGGTTTTCCTCTCCAGGCCAGTGCCACAGATCTTTCAGAAACCTGCAAATGGCTGCTGACACCTACAGATTGTTATTTTATTGTTATAAAGTCTGGAAATGCAGGAAGCTGGGTGGCCATCTGATTTAATCAGACAAATAATTTCTTGATAAACCTGTGCTTCAGCCATATGGAGTGGGATGAGAGTGGGAAATTTGTTTCCGAGTCCAGACGTGTAATGACTGCAGCGGCTTCCTCGTGGTGTTGGGCATATTAGGGCTAATCTCCTAAATTCCCTCTCCCCTCCATCCTGGCACCAAGACCTGACACAAGTTGAAAGAGAAATCCTCAACTGCAGCACTCGCTAATGAGCTGCTAATGATGAAGATGTTGCTGGTGCTCGAACAATTAATGACTTGTAGCCCCAGCCCGGCCATCTCCTCGCACTGGGCAGAGTCATCCCGGCCTCACTTTGCTCCCAGCTCTGGGATTCCTGGGATGCCACATTCGGGCAGTTAACCACAAAAATTTTAGGTTTAACTGCAGGTCTGTTTAAGGTAGATTTAAATGGAGTGATTTAGAAGGCAAATGAAAGACTTAGGTGAAAAAAATCCAAGCTGCTGCCTGCTCTAAGGGCAAAGCAGAGCAGTGTTGTGAGCCTGGTGTGCTGTGGGGTGATGTGTTACGCCTTGGAGGAGGGCTAGAAACCGTTCCTGGTGGGTTTTCCCTCAATAAGAGGGTCTGAAGTGGGGTGGGAGCGTTCCCCACGGCTGCAGGTACTGGGCACTCCCAAAAGAGCTGTCTGGGAGCTGCTCGGACCTCACCTGGTGCTGCTCTTTCCTCTTCAGCCGGAGGTGAGGCTGCACCGGGGCTGTCCCTGCTCCGGCAGTGGGGCTCAGCCTCCTGCAGGGTTCCACCAGTGCAGAGTCCAGCAGCTTCCAGTCTGGGGGATGGACTTCATCCTGTTATTAGATTCTTAAGGTTTCATTAGCATAATTGGTGTTGATGTTGACTCATCGAGCCTTCTCCAGTGCGTGAGATGGGGGTTTTTCATTAGCCTGAGGTTTTTCTGTTGAGGCAGGAGCAGGGAGCGCGGTGTGTGGCTGTGGTGGGCTGCCAGATTCCTTTAGTGCAGCCCCAGCAGAGCAGACTCAGTGTACAGCTACAGGCAGGCAGCAGGCATCAAACAGCCTAAACCAGCCCAAATCCTCGGCTCTTTGAAGCAGCAGTGGAGAAGAGAGGAACGATTAGATCAGAGGCCTTAAACGTAACGGGTTCCTGGAGGCCTCAGGATGTCCTGATGAGGTATTAGAGGAAGTAATTCAGGAAGAAAGGGACAAATAACCACCTCCGGAGCGGGGCTGACCCGGCACGTGGCACAGGGAAACACAGAGTGCTGCCCTGCGTTTGGGAAGCATTGGGGGTTTTCTCCTTGCCAGGGGTAAATGAGGAATCATCTTCTGTCTTCCTGGATTTTTATGGTTTTTTGGGTCGTGTAATGAGTCAGCTCTAATGGAGAAGTCCCGTGGAATTAAACAAGAGATGAAATCAATATGGTTCCATAGAAATATAATTGGGTTTTGTAGAGATTGCTCTTAAAAACCTGTAAGGTGTAAAAGAAAATACGGCCTTATTGTAGTTTCTGAGCCATCATGTAACTGGGGTGTAACTATCCATTAAATTCTGCAGGATGGATCAAAAAATCCATAAGGAGGTTTTAATTCTCCATTAAATCCTATGGAAGAGCTGGAACAGAACCATATTAATTTTCCCTGAGACAATGCTTCTTCCCTCCATTAGGCTGCAATAAGCTCAGGAACAGCTCCATAGACAGCAGGTGTAGTCACACGTGCCCGTTGTTATGGAAGTTTTCCAAGGTCCCAATGGCTAAATAATGCTTTATTAAAATGAAATTGTTACACTTAACTAATATTTTCCTTCCCCCCTCCCCTTTTTGTATCTTTATTAAATAGGATTCGGCTTCGTAACCTTCGAAAATGAAGACGTGGTGGAGAAAGTCTGTGAAATTCATTTCCATGAAATCAATAATAAAATGGTGAGTGTCGGTGCTCCGCGTCGTGTCGGTGGCAGCGAGCTCTGACCCCGTGTCACGGACGTGTGCCATGCCCGGGGGTGGTGGGACACCCCTCGGGGAGGGTGCTGGGGACGGGGTGCTGAGCCTGGACCACGGCTGGCCCAGCCCCTGCTCTGTCCCCCAGGGGCACAGGCTCCCCTAGGGCTTGAGGAGGGTGTGAGTTCAGCTTCTGGAGCAGCCCTGGAGAAGCCCTTCTCCTCCTCCTCCTCCTCCCCTGTCAGAGCTGTGGCAGCCGCTGAGCAGTGACATTTGGGGTTTGGGGAGGGCAGTGCCCTGGGGTGGCTCTTACCCCCCTGTGCTCCCAGAAGCTCTGCTCTGGCCCAGCTCTGGGTCTGATCCTGCTCTGCCAGGGCTGCTGCCCGCTGGCCCCTGGCCCTGTGGCTCTCTGCCATGGAGCCACAGTCGCTCCCACCCAGGCCCAGCTCAGGGTGAAGTTCCTCCTCAATGGCAGGCAGGTCCCAGGTTGTGGGTTGCCCTGAGCCAGATGAAAAGGGGCATTTGTATTTCAATTGCTGTGGTAACTTTGATATTTTCAGCTAAAATATTCTTTTTCCCTTTGTCAAAACATCCTTTGCTTCTCAAATGTGTATTCAGATATGCATTGTATATTGGTCTGATATGTGTTCACAGACTTTAAATTCAATAATGGAGCTTTTAGTGTGGATAAGATCAAAGCAATCTCCTTGGCATATGCTGGAGGCCTGATTCAATATTTGACTTGCTAATTTTTCCCAGGGCACTGAAATAATATTCCTCGTGTTGTTCCTCCCTGCAATGTACATCTGAAATAAAAGTGGGGGTCCCCTTGGCCAAATGTGGGGTGGGGTGGTGGGGCAGGGCTGGGGCAGTGCTCCTGGTCTTGTGGGAAGTCTCCTGCTCCACTTCAGATGAATGCTGTGGGCTTTGCCTCTGCCCTGTCCTATTGCCCCCCAGCTCCTCCTGCACTGGGGTCTCCTGCCTGTCCCCACAGTGCCCCACCTGAGTGGGACAGGGGGAGGCTCATTCCCTTTATACAGTTACTAAACGCTGTTAATCTGCCTTAAAACAAAAGAACATAACAAACCCCAACCGCCCCCACACGACAGACCCAGCGACAGAAACACTTGGGATGTAAATTTAGGGATTGGCAGGTGGGAGGGAAGAGCTCCCCTCCAGGATTTTCCTACCCACAGCAGGAGGACACACTCCAGAGGTTTAGTTATTCCCCACAACAGGCTTTTCTCTGGAGCAGGGCTCAGGATTGCCCTGGGGAGGTGCTGGGGGGAGCCCCAGGCAGGGCACCCCTGGGAGGGGGGGAATGGGGCAGAGCTGTTGGGAGGATTCCTTGCCAGGTGAAAGGCTGCACAGGAAGGTAACGGGGAGCATGGAGGGTGGGACAGGGTGAAAGCACTCGAGGAACATCACAGAGAGCAAGAGAAACAGTTTTGGGTGTTGGTGTTTGTTGTTGGGTAATTAAAATATCCCCTTCCCACTCCTGTGCCCGCTCAGTGCCCCCTCCAGGTGCCACCATCTCTGAGTGTTCTCTTCTTGTCACTCCTTCAGCACTGATTTTGAAAGCAGCCCACGAGCAAGGGATGAGACATGATCCTGTCTTGGGACTGAGTCATCGCCTTGCTGATGTGTCTGCAGCTGAATCCCAGCCCCTGCGGGGGCCAGGGAGCTGTGTGTGCGTGTGATGGGGAGCTGGGAGTGGCACACAGCTGGCCTGGGGTGGCACACAGCTGCCTGGGGTGGCACACAGCTGGCCTGGGGTGGCACACGGCTGGCCTGGGGTGGCACACAGCTGCCTGGGGTGGCACACAGCTGGCCTGGGGTGGCACACAGCTGCCTGGGGTGGCACACAGCTAGCCTGGGGTGGCCCACAGCTGCCTGGGGGCAGTGTTGGGGCCGTGTCACACTTGGACCGTGTCCCCCTGTGTCCCTGAGCCGCGGAGGGGACGGGCTCTCGCAGCCCCAGCCCAAGGCAGTGGGGTTTGCAGTGGCTCAGTGAGCTGTGACTGGGATGCCCTGTCCTCATCCCCACGTCCCTGTCCCCATCCCAGGTTGCTCAGCTGGGACACCCACAGCTCCCTGGGCTCGGGCTCACCCTGGGCTCGCTCCTCCTCGTCTCCTGAGCGCCGTCATTTCCCCAGGCGCGGGGGCAAGCAAAGGGCAGCGGGGTGGCTGCTCCCCAGCCTATTTCCAGCTCCAGTCTCCCTGGCAGGCTATTTTTAGCTCATCCATTCTGCTTCTGTTGCCATCCGTAAAGCTTAGAATGTCAAATGTAATATTAAACCAGCAGTGGGACAGTGAAAAGAAAATGCCAGCGAGGTATTTAATAAATGGAAGTTGGAATTTACGTGGGAGGCCAAAGATGCTCCAAAACATTGCAGGGGGACAATAAACCCAAACGAGCTGTCCTCGGATTATTGTTCCTTTGACAGGAGCAGGTTGCTTTGCAAAGAGACACCTGTTTCTCTAAGGAAAAGTAAGAGTAGCTGGAAAAGAAACATGATGGGAATAATTATTTTCCCTTAGATCCCACCGTGGCAGAGTCATTCTCATCCTGGGTACAGTGCTGGCAAGGGGGAGTGATGAGCTGAGCCTGGAGTCAAGGTCTGATGCCAGGCTCTTGAGCAGCTGACGGAAATGTTGGGCTGTTCTAGAACAGGCTGTGACACTGCCCAGCACCTGTGGCTCTTCCTTCCTCTCAGGGTGGGGTTTTGCAGGTTTTGTGGGCCTTGGACTCTTCCAGGGATCCAGGGGCAGCCACAGCTTCTCTGGACACCCTGTGCCAGGGCCTGCTCCAGATCCTTTAGTTCCAAGCCCCAGCCATTGATCAATAATTTGGTAGATCAACAGAGCCACGACTCAATGCATTTTTTAAAATAAGCTTAAAACTTCTGCTGCGTGGTGTAGCTTGCCGTGGTGTGAGTGACACGTTGTCCCCAAGGTGATCGGAGCCCACCAGGCTGTGAATCACACGTTGCTGGCACGACAAAGTCTCCTTGTCTTTGGGTGGCTCAATGGGGGTTTGTGCATTGTGGATATTGCTCATTCTGCTTTCCTCAAAATAGCCCTGGTTTCCCTGGAAAGCTGTTAACCAGGGGTTTGTGAGACATCCCGGGCTGAGAGCTGACAGCCTGTTTTGTTGTGCTGGGTATAAGAGGCTTTTCACTCCCCAACTCAGCCCTCCTGGGTTCCCGTGGCTGAGACTGCTCCGCTTGACCCAGGAGTACCCCAGTGGAAGGTTAATTCTCCAAACTAGACTAAACAAAAATAGTGAATTTTAGTTTCCCTGCCTTTTTTTCCTTTTTTTTTTTTTTTTTTTTTAGCCTTAGAGTTAAACCTTTCTTTGTTGGGCTGCTGAAAGTGCAGCACATCCTTGTACAGGGAGGTGGAAAAAATCTGGAAATTATTAAGATGCTCAGAAACGCTGAATTGAAAGTTTCAGTGAGGTCCAGATGTGTGTACAAAGACCCTTATCGGGCAGCTCTCAGGGGCAATTCAGTATGGAGCTGAGCCCTGACTCAAATCCCTATACATTCCCTCTTGGAGAAGCCTCATTGCATGTCCTGTCACATGTGTGACATCCCTGCTGCCTGCAGGGTTGCATGTCCTGTCACATGTGTGACATCCCTGCTGCCTGCAGGGTTTTCCCCTTGCAGTAACTGTGGCTGTGGAGTGGTTATGGCCATTTCCATCCCATTCCCCATAAGGAGAGGGCTGGATTCTGGCAGAAGAGCAGCCAGGCCCCTTTTCTTTCTGCTTTAGCTGTTGATGAAGAGGCACCATCCAAGCCCCCTGTGGATCCACTCTCTGGTGCTTAAAAATCAGAAGAGCAGAGTTAGAGGCACAAAGCTCAAACCTGTGGGTTCAGCCCTCAGCCCAGCGATGCATCCCCACAGCCCCTGCAGTGCTGGGCTGCACCACTGCACATTACCCTCTTGCTCGGAGCAGGGACTGAGCTGTGGAGCCACAGGAATGGGTTGGGATAGCTCCAGTTAGCTCCAGACCAGCTGACTGGTGCAGCTGGGGGTGGCACCAGAGCCAAGGGGAGCACAGGGGCTGTCTGCTGGGGGCACGAGATGACAGTGCCTGAGCAAGAAGCCATGGAGAAGGGCTGTATTTCTCCTTTCTCCTGGGAGAAGGAGGGTGGCTGGGGGTCCCACTGGCAGCAGGGCTGTCGCTGTCTCACAGGGCATTGGTGGAATCGCCACGTGGTTCCAGTGGCACTGAGCGACTTCCAAAGGCAGCAGGAGTAACTGAAAGTGAAAGAATGCAGATCCTTTATTAATAGGGTTTACAGAAATTTTCTGCTGGGTAGAAATATCGATTCTTTATTCCTATTTTAAAAGGAGCTTTTTGTAATGATCACTGGGAGTCGTTTTCTGTTATCGATTGCAATGGAGCCGTGCTGGAGCCCTCCCTCCATTCATCCCGCTCCCACAAGTGCCGGTTTCCCTTTCAGGAACACGGAACTTCTTAAATCAGCACTTCTGTCATCTTTGGGGGGTTGCAGTGGGTGGTTAAAGAGACACACACGTTTGCTCTTTTAAATCTGGTTACGCTATTCTGGAAGTTCACCTTTGAGCGGGAGGAGGTGTGGGGAGGCAGGCGCTAAAAATAAACCTCCCCCCCCTTAAGTAGATCAGTTCTGCATTTGACATTTACATGGAATTCATTTGCATCTCATTTGTACATGTTTCTGCTCAATAGGTAGAATGTAAGAAAGCACAACCTAAAGAAGTGATGTTTCCACCAGGGACGAGAGGAAGGGCACGTGGATTGCCGTATACCATGGACGCTTTTATGCTAGGGATGGGAATGTTGGGTAAGTGCTGCAGCCACCACTCCGGAGCCTCTCTTGTCTCCCTGATTCCCAAACCCTTAAGCCACAGGGGTGAGCAAATCCCTGCACCTGTGTGGGTGCCAGGCTGAAACTTTAGCAGGGGTGGAGTGAAGAAAATAATCCTGTCTGTGGTAAATGATTAACTCTCCCCCCTGCCTGGAATATAAAAAATTTGCATTTAAATGGATGTTTTAAATAGCCTGTTTTACTCTTACTCGCAAAAATAGAATGATGAAAGATGCAGTGTGTTCATTCTGACTAAAAATGATCTCTCCCCTTTTTTAGAGGAATTGAGTCACACATTATTCCCCTTCTTTTAAAGGTAGCTTTGACAGTTCAGCATAGATAATTGAAAATCTTGCTGGTTCTTAAATGGCATGGATGGAGGAAGAGGGGGGTGCCTAACAGGACAGGTCGCAACAATAATTACAAGTTTCAAGGAGATGGAATGGTATTTTAGTCCTGAGTATTGTGTCCAGAAAATACTAATTAAATGGGATAAATGATATTTAATGGCAAATCCCTATTTGTGCACGAGGTCTATTTAGTTATAATTGGTTCTCATTTGTTTCTGCCTAGATAGTTCTTTCTAAATAATGTGACAACCCCCGATAGTCTGTCCTCGGCCAAAATGCTGCTGATCCATTGCCAGTGGTTTTTTGTAAAACACCATATATTTTAAACTTTCTGCTCCCTTTGTGTCCCTGGACTTTGCCTCAGTTGTCACCTCCTGTGTCCATGAAGCATGTGGGAATGGAAGGGCAATCCGGAGGTGTCCCCAGGCAGAGCCTTTCCCAGGCCAGTGTTCCCCTTTGGGATGCTTTGACTTTCCTGTCCTGAGTTTAGATGATCCCAGAAACTGGGAAGCCTTGGAATCTGGGTTGCCCTGAGCTCTGCTGAGCAGATTCAGGGGCTGGCTGAGATGCTGAGGACCCCAGAGCCCCTGGGGCGGGCGTCAGGTCAGAGGATTCGGTTCCAGCAAGGATCAGGCTGTTAGGCTGAGGTGTCTGACACCAGGCACTGCTTGATTTCATAGGAAAAACTTCCTGCCATGTTTGCTTTATCTCTGAATTAATAGTACTGCTGTTCGTGTGGCTGGAGCGATCCATTTCTGGGATGTGTAAACGGGTTATTTCAGCTGATCATCTGTTTTGCTGTCCCCACGCTCCACCGCCACCCTGCCCCATAGTGTTTGGAAATCACATTTTATGCTTAAAATATTTATCTTGCTCTAGTCAGTCCGTGATTGCATTACCTGTGTGTTCCCAGCGTGCCTGAGCCAATGTACTTGGTTCCTGCTGGTTCTCTTCCTTTTCCACCCGTGCTGCCTGAGGTCGGGGTGGTGGAGGTGGAGTGTGGAGGTCTGTGTGCCACAGTGCAGGCCAGTCCTGCTGGCTGCAGGAGCAGAGAGTCCAGGTCACCCTGGGAAGCCAAGAAAATCCACAGCAGCATCATCCTCCACCGTATGGCCTCAGCCTTTTTCCTTGCAGCTGGGCACAAAGTGAATGGAGCTGGATCCACCCCAGTGTCCTGAAGGGAAAATTCAGCCCCCGGATGCAGTGTGAGTCTGTTCCCACCGGGGCTGTCTCTCTGGAAAAGGATCACCTCAAGCTGTGAGAGTTAAGGAAAGAAGCCCTCAGTGAATGGATCTGCACAGAGGGAGAGATGGGGCACCTGTTGGTCCTGGTGGGGCTGGGTCACCCTCACCAGTGCAGCTCCAGCCGATCCCACACTGCTCTCCCTGCATTTGGGATCAGGGGGACTTGCTGAGCATTAGTGATTGATCCATGGTGAAGGCCAGATGCTTCATTATCCACTCGAGCTGGTTTTTCATCTTCCAAGTTCCTGCTTGCTACAGTGGCACCGTGTTAAATAATTAAGTGCTAAACAAGGAAATTGCAGCACAGAAGAGCAGAGCTGCTGGATGGCCGTCAGAAACCCCCGGTTTCAAAGGCTGCAGGGCCCATCCCTGCAGGAAGAGGGGCATAATTAACCCATCAAATGATCAGACACAGAGTTCCATCGCTGCTGCTGCCGAGCGTTCCGCGGGGTCTCACGAGGCCGGGTCAGGTCTACCCTGTTCCTTCTGTTCTGTGCCCAACTGGGCTGAACCAGAGCAACTGGGGCTGCTCTGGAAAGATTTTTATACCTGTTTGCAGAGGCCCTTGCTCAAGGTCACCTTCTCCAGCTGCTGTTCATGGGCAGAGGAGGGAATCGGAGGAACGAACGCACGAGACAACCCAAAGGAAGGAGCGGGGAGCAACTCCCTCCAAAGCTATTAAGGAAGTTGGTCTTTTTCATTAATCACAGCCTCCCCAAGGAGCCTGCAGCAGCCGGGGTCTAAAGGTGCGCAGGCAGCCGCTTCTGTGATGATTTGGTTGATTGGAGCAAAATTAAAGTGTTCTTCTGAAAGGATTTTTTGACTCTGAGAGCGCAGGCAGGCTGAGCCCTCTGCCAGGACGGCGGCTGGGCTGTCTGGGGCTCGGGCTGCTGGTGGGACACGGCGGTCTCAGGGAGAGCAGGAGCACTAATGAGCCTCCCTGCATAACGAGTGGAGCAGATTCAGTTCCACTGATCTCCCTGTCAGCCCAGCCAGCAGGAGAAGCTGCTCCCCAGCCCCGTGGATGCTCGTGGACAGGCCCCGTGTGCCCCATTGCACGTGTCTGTGGCTGAGTGGGAGCAGTTTGGTGACCAGGAAACTCGCCCTGTGCCTGGAGCCTCACGCTGGCACCTGGCCCTGGTGCGCCCATCAGGAGCCCTGTCACCCACGGGCGTGTGGGTGTCACAGCGTTGTCCCACAGCTTTTTGCCCTCTGTTCAGGTCTGTGCCTGAAAACTTGAAGAGAGGAAAGAGGAGAGCAACAGAGGAGCAACATTAGGAGATGATCTCCCCTCCCATCTGAAGCTGCTCTCTGTGTCTGGGACACCACAGCAAGCACAGCAGTGACACGTGGCTCTGGAGGTGACCCTGAGCTGGGCCCCACAGCACTCATTTCTCCTGATGATGGGCATCTTCCTGGTGTTTCATGTTAAAATTGGGCTCCTTTTAGCTTGCAAACCCCTCCAGGGGTGGGAGCACTCAGCCCCCAAGCTTACACCCCAGAGTGCCGGGGTGATGCGTGGTGGAGCATGGATTTCGGAAGGTCTCTGCCAGGGCTCTGTGTTCCTGCACACGCTCAGTCTAGGTAGGCTGAGCTCATACATAAAAGAAGCTTGTGCCCTTCAAAGAAAGTCATTCATTTTTCCACCAGACACTGTTCAGTGGAGTAGCAGCTGCAACTCAGAGCAACATTTGGAGACAACTTCCTTGCATTTTCTGGAGCATTTGAACTGATTTTGCACAGGCACCTGGCCCCTGTGTGCTGTGTTCCCACATATTGACCATGAATTTTGTCCACCCCATTACCAAATTTTAAAATGAAAAGACATTTCCACAGCCTGGACAGGAGCTGGGTGGAAGAAATGGTGTGAAAGTGGTTTGGCTGCTGGTTTGAGTTCTGCTTCCATGGACAGGGGAGTCTTGCTTTAAAGGAGGTCATCCAGTCAAAACTTGGATTTTTGGTTTAGCAACAAGGGATAATTCAAGGGATTGATCATTCCCTAGGACTGCCAAGGCAAACCAACTGCTTGGTGCCCATTGCAGGATGAGGATGGCACCTGATGGGAGCGTTGGGTGGGTCAGCATGGCCATCATTTGGCCTGATGAAGGATCCACGTGGGCACGGTGTTAAACACCATTGATATTCAACCAGGCAGTGTCCCCATGAGGATCAGGCTTCGAGTCGTTAGAGCAGAGCTGGGCACTGCAGCAGTAAATGAAGAGGAAAATTGAAGTAATGTTGTATTATAAATTTATGATTTCATCTGCCTGACTTGGAGAGCGCTGAGCGCTGGCGGTGCCAGCAGAGCCCCCGGGCAGCTTGGCTGGTGCCGTGGCCATCAGGCACAGCCAGGTTTGGCCAGGGGCAGGAGGGCTGCAGCAGGGGTGCCCTGGGGTCGGAGGCAGGGCCATTCCAGGGCAGGCAGCAGGGGAGGTGGCATCCAAACCACTGTGGGCAGCTGCCATCCCCCGGTGTGCCAATGCAGCTGGGGCCGCAGGTACCACACCTGCAGAGCTCAGGTGCTGCCCAGCACGTCAGTCCCTGTGCCCTGACGGTTGTGAGCTGACAGATCTGCTGCAGAATTGTCTGAATCAGAATGAACTGAATTCTTCCTCTTGGCAAGGAGAGAGGGGCTGCGGTCGGACGCCGCAGAGCGATTTTTCAGTGGTGTTAATGGTGCTACTTACTTAGCAAACAATCCATTTATCAATAGTGTTGTTAAAAAAAAAAAAAAAGGAAAGGAAAAAACGTTTGTAAAGCTTAACTCTGAAAGATCTGATTTAATGACAGAGGTGATTAATTTCTAAGGGAATCCAGCTGTTGAGCTGTGAAAGGAGGGCTAAAGCAGTGTGTACATATCGCTGAGCACTGCGTGCTGTCCGGGCGTCGCAGGGCTGCCTTCGCCTGGCACTGCTTAATCCCATAATCAGAATTCATCCAAGCATTTTTATCTTCCAGTTTTAGATTATGATTAATAGTACGCTGCATGTATATATAAATCTGATCGGAAATGGAGGGACTTGCTGCGGCAGGAAAAGAGCCGGGTGATGGATGAGTGTATTAAAGGATAAATAAAAGCACAGATAGGAGCCCCCCAGAAGAGCCATTCGGCTGCTGAGCGTGTTCTCAGGCTCCAGCCCAGCTGCTGCCAAGATTCCCACTGACTTCAGACAGCGGGAGAAAACTTTTCCTGGTGGTTTCTTGGTCTGGAGAGGCCTGGGTTGATGCTGAGGCTCAGCAGGGACGTTCTGTAGTGTTTAGTGCACTGGATTTGCACGGGGTGGTGCCTGTTTTTAAGAAAACGGAGCGAGGAAAGGTTGAGGATCAATGTGAGGTTAGAATTTTAGGAAGCCCCCTGAGTGTACAGGACACCTCGGGACATTGGCCATGGGGGTCAGAGCAAATAGCCACTGTGGGACCAGAGAGAACAGCTGTGCTCTGTAAGGGTGGGGAAGTTAAAACAGGAGGTGGCACAGTGTGTGACCCCATGGCTGCTGGCAGCCCACACGTGGCCAGGGACCAGTGGGACATCCAGCACATAGAGACAGGAGAGTGAAGCCCCCTGCCCAGCCTGGCTGGTCCTGGCACACAGGCACCGTGTGACGCAGGGAGACTTCACCCAGGGGTGGTACCAGGGTCCATCAGCACCCTCCCTCCAGCCCCTGCTCCCTCACATTCCAGCTGCTCGTTCAGCCAGCAGAGTTGGCACTTTGTGCCTTCACTGAGGTGTTTCTGTTCACAGAATGCTCTCGATCGTGTTTTTCTCCTAATAACCCTCCCAAAGCAGCCCGAGGTCGGGTGTGCCGCTGCTCTGCCTCAGGAAGGGCCTTCGCAAGCACCTCGCACAGCTTCCTTTTACTTTCCTGAAAAATCAAAAGCTCTTTGACTCCCTGGCTCGTCGCTGTTGCTGCCTCCAACTCTTTGATGTGTTAACTGTTGTCCTTCACACTCCCGGGATAAAGAATTACTACTACCTTAATCTCCAACTGTCAATAGCTCTGAAGCAAAGTACATTCATTGTAAGCTCTCCAAATGTCAGAGCAAACCCGTGTTATGTGTTTAGCCTTAGCATTTGGCATTTACTCTTCCAGCTAACAAGTATGCACAGTCCTTGGGCTCCAGACACCAAAGTGCATGTTAATTACCAGAGTGACAGGGCTCCTGCTCGGAGCTGGGCCAGCGCCGGCAGCTCGAGATGTTTCTATTCAGGATAATGATGAAACCTCTCTGCAGTTTGGCATGAGCAGAATAAATCTGATTTTTTAATACCTTCCGTAAAATTAGGTCTCACCCATCCTCCCTGTCATTGTGCATTGTATTAAAAAACAACAAAAAAAAAACCCTTCAAAAAAAACCTTTCATTAATCCTCAAACTTCTCTCTCTTTTTTTTTTTTTAACATTTCTGTGATCAAGGTTACCCGAATTTTGTTGCAACATATGGCCGAGGATATCCTGGATTTGCCCCAAGTTACAGTTATCAGTTCCCAGGTACGTACATTTCATTTGCAGATTTGCTTTATTTCCCCTCTTTCCTTCTTTGTTTTTTTGGTTTTTGTTTTTTTCCTTTTTTTAAGTCCGTAGCTACAAGCTGAGACAGGCAAGTCTGCAGGGAGCATCTCACACAACAGCAGTTTTTTTTCGTTGTTGTTTTTACTACTTTAAAACAGACATTTATAGCGACATACTTTCAATACATTTTTCCTAATGCATAAATTGGTACTGGTTATTTGAAAACAAACTTCTTAAAATTAAAACATAAAAGCAAGAGAGATCACCGAAGAGCTGCTACCCTCCCTTTGATGGGTTTTTCCTTCCGTAGATATTGTAGAGCTACACACAGACACGCACACGCACA
>VZTH01008745.1:1941-135012 GCA_013397815.1 Aleadryas rufinucha
GGCACCGCCCCCCCCCCCCGATGTAATAATTTCATTCCCCTTTCATTCCCCTTTCAACCTCCTGCTCTGAACAGTTTCTTTAGCACAGCTCATCCACACGGATAAGCAGCAAGGAGCAGTTTGGAGTGAGCCCACTGCAAGCAATGCCCTCTGCTTGCAGAACAAGAGAGTGCACACTCTGTACTGGGCATGAGCAGGAGCACTGAATGTAGGGGAGAGGAAGACCAGGCTGCCTTGGTGACACTGTATGAAATGGCTTTATTTTCTTTTTGACATTAGTACCCACACGAAGTCAACGGTACCCCTATGTATCTCTACGAAGTGGCCACTGAATCCGTCTGTGAGTCAGCAGCCAGACTTCTGTTCATGAGCATCAAGTGGGCCAAAAGTGTCCCAGCCTTCTCCACCTTGTCCTTACAAGACCAGGTAAGGCATTGGCAGTGAGAGTGGCATTGGCCTGGCCTGCCTGTTAAAGAAGGCTCAGACTTCACATTGGGTCCTGAACTTCCAGCCCTAGACCTTGAAATCCATAATGGACTTCTGCAGCTCTGAAGTTCAGTGCAGAGTTTCAGTCTGTCCCTGAAAACCAGGCAGTGATTTAGAAACTACTTTCCTCCAACTTTTATCTCATGAAGCAAGTGAAAATCAAGCCAGAAAAAAGAAATCTAATATAAAATGAATATTATGGAAGGACAAGTGCTAGAGGAGAAATCACCAGGCTGCAGACCAAGCTTAGCAGGCCAAAACTGCTTCTCTACTTGTAGGACAACTTTTCCTTCCATAAAATGGGGAACAGCATCTTACTTTGCTATTTTGGGATGTGAAATGCTTAGTTAAACTTAGGTCTCAGGATAGACTGAGATAGTTTCTGAAGACCAATTTTCCTCCTCCTCCTTTACCAGTTCTTTCTCCTCCTCCTGCCCCCCCTCCTTCTCCACCTCCTCTTCCTCTTCTCCTCTCCTCTCAACTGTTTACACAGCCAACATTTTTTTCCTTATTCACCTTGGCTTACAATTATATCAATATGGTGGAAGCAGTATTCAGCCAGGCCACAATATTTTTTACCATCAATTAAAATCTTCCCTAATGTGTTTTGTTTTCCTCTATGATAATTCGCCTTTGCCTCAAGTAAATCATATGTGAGCCATACAAGATGAAACAATTTCTTGATGACTTGATTCTTGATGAGGACTCAGTGTGCTTTGTACAATGCACCAATTTTTAAAAAAGTAATCAGATAATTGTAAAATGGAAGGGCGGATATCTACACAAAGCTCCAATCATAAAAGACATCTAATACTTTGATATGATTGAGCTAATTTACCAAAACGGTAGCTAGAAAAACTGTGCCATAGACGTTACATAGCAGTCATCAGAGGAACTAGCTCCTCTCCCCAGAAGCACATTGCAAGTGTTGCAGTTGATACGCAAATATGTATTTTGGATTAAAAGAAAAGAGCTTCTTAGGAAACCAATACTGTTTTCTACCTAAAGGTAAATCATAATGGACACAATGTGTTATAAAGCTAAGGCATATAAAAATGTTCCTTTTCTAGCACCAAACCCACATTTTGAAATCTTTGTTGTGAACTTAGACAAAGAGGAGTGCTCCACCTGCAGTCCTGGTACGCAGTGAGGATGAGGGGAGCAATGAGACGGCCTGGGAGGTCACACATGCCAGTAGGAAGACAACAATCACAGTGTGGCATCCTGCTGCTCTCTAATTGTGTCTTCTGCTGCCGCTAATCCTGTGGAGCACTGGGTCTGTCACACTGTGCAACCAAAGAAACAGGCCCTAGTGTCAAGGACAAGAAGCAGATGTGCTGCTCCAGCAGCAGCCCCAGCACATGGGAGGAGACTGGGTCCATCTCTAGACCCGTGATGTCCACAGGAGGCTCCCTAGGCAAAGGCTTTATTTGACATAATAGGGAGGCATTTCCCACAACATCATCTCTGTTAGTGTGCAGAGGAGGAGGCAGCAGGATCTGGGAGCAGGGGAAATCTCCATGGCATGTGATCAAGTATGCCTCAAACAGCAAGACCTGCTTATCTACCATAGATACCACAGTGCTTCCATTAAATAACCCACTACCTCTTTCACTAACATTAGTGAATAACATATTAAAAACCCAGCCTTTCTTTAACATCACTCACACTTGCTATACCTCATTGCAAGTCAGCTTCCTCAAAACACAGAGCTGCTCAGCTCGAAAGCTTTGACTTGAGCCTCTTTCTGCATGATTCCCCTGTCATATTTAGGAGAGCTGGAGAAGAAATAACTCTGATTTTAATCACCTTATTTCATGAATAATCATACAGTTGATTTTTATAACATTGCTATTGCATTATTTAATTTGACAATGGCCCAGCTGTAAATGTCTGCATTTCTCTTTTTGTATCCCTGACATCTGGCTGAGGAGAGTCTAAAATCTTTTCCTGAATTTTCTTCTTTTTTGTGCTCTTCTTAAAAGGCGAGTGCACTGTAATTTCAGGACTCTGGGACAGTTTTATCTTGAAGGCAAGGAAATAAATAGAAACTAATTTGCTGATAAAACACAAGTCTGAGCATTGCTGCATCATTTACCTCTGGTAAACCAGAGGCTGTGTCTCTTCTCTAGATTCATACAGATAAGTCCATCTTGAACTGGAAACCACACAACAAAAAATGTCATGCTTCTAGTTCTGCTGGCCTGCACACCTGCCTACTTTATCTGTGAGACAGGTTGGCCTGATGTAGGTCACCAACAAAAGGTCACACTAAGGATGAGGTTGATTAAGAAGCAAAACCCAGTTGTTCAGAAAGCCTGGTATTTGTTATTTCTTTGAAGAAGGAAGGCTGAGTATGACTTCAGCATGAATTTTAATTGGTGGTTTTACAGACATGCATAGGCATGAAGAAAGCTTTAGCTATTGGAATAGTCTCTTATTTCTAAAGTCTTCTGACTTTAAAGACTTGGTGGGAAAGAAAATATGAAATTGATATCTTCCAGGAACCACCAGTCATTACCATTGTATCTGCATGAATGAATGACAAAAAAGTTTTACAAAAGCAAATGAAAGGCTGGCAAATCATTTCCTATGTCATACAGACACCTGCACATCCATCAGGTGGGATTATCCAGAGGAGAGACTGGGTTTGCAGGCTGCAGTGGTTAGGAAACTTAAGAGCAGATTCATCTGCTCTCAGAAGAAAGCTGAGATGGGCACCACACTCTAGACACAACACCCCCTCCCCATCTCCATTTCAGACAATAATCTGGGCATGTTTTGGTACTGTAAAATCCAACGTAAGTGTTTCAAACAGCAACTGTATGCAGAGACACAAGTACCTTCCCATCACAATTTCCTTAGGTTATGTAGAAGTTCTTCAAAGCACACAGGGCAAAAAAGCATAAAATGGACATAACCCTACAGTGACGAGTTGAGAGCAGAGACTCTGAGAATTCTTCCTTCCATTCAGATTGGAACAGGGTGGTTTAAAACTCGTAATCATGGAATCACAGGAGGGGTCAGGTTGGAAGGGATCACATCTGATCCAACCTCCCTGCTTAAGCAGAGTCATCCTAGAGCACATTGCACAGGATTGTGTCCAGGCCGTTCTTGAATACCTCCAGTGAGAGAGACACCACAACTTCTCTGGGCAACCTGTTCCAGTGTTCAGTGCACAGTACAGAAGTTTTTCCTCATATTCACGTGGAATTTCCTGTGCATCAGTTTCTGCCCATTGCCTTGTGTCCTAGTGGCTGGCAACAAGTAACACTGTCCTGAACAGCAATATTGTTAAGAGTTCGCACATAGATAAAGGATTCACTTTTACTGATGCTTTCTGTATCACCTACTACTTTCACACATCTGATTCCAAGGAAATCATCATGAATTTGGTACAGCATCTTTTTTCACTTTGTTCTTCGTTATAGACTCTTTACATACTTAAAATACCCTCTTTCCTCTTTTCCTAAGAAGCTAAGCTGCTGATAGTTTCAGGGACCATAGCAACATTAATGATTGCAGGTTTTGGGGTTTTGGTTTGGTGGCTTTGGTTTTTTTCTGCATGAGTTTTGGGCAATCTGTTTTCATTGCATGGAGCTGCTAGAAGATATCTCCTGAGCCCACTACAGTTCTCACCCCTTCAAACCTCTGCCACCCCATTGTGTGACATGAGGTCCCAGCAACATGTACACACCACCACACACTCTTTGGCCATGAACTTCAGCTGAACCGGAGATCCTCCAAACCTCTCTTAAGAGTTGGTCTGGGCTAACAATCCACAGATGCCCTCAAGCTTAAACATGTCTGTTCTGGGTTTGCCATCCCACATTTCCAGAAGTCTTGTCTCCTCTTCAGATGCACCATTGCCTCTTCAGGGAAATCATAACCATTGCCTCAGAGAAAACAGAACAAAACATCCTCCATATAGACACGCAGTGTGCAAAAATTGCAGAGAACTAGCAATTCTGTCAGCATAGGTGCCTGGATATTCCCATCTCTGAAAGGAAACAGCTCTTAGTGCCTGGAATTTCTGAGTGATTTTAAGCAAAAAAGCAGAAAAACAGGTGACACTGAGAAACTGTATGTGTGTCCAGGTGCTGTGCTTGACAGATCTAAAGACTTGCTTAGTAAGGAAGGGGTTATAAGGTGTGCTCTAAAGCAGTGCTCCCTACACTGATGCAGGATGTTGTCCAGGCTTTTCTTCACAAAATCCTGCCTTCCTGAGGGAAAGGAGTGTAATCCCCAGAGAGCAAGAGGAAAGCACTCATCCAGCCTGCCCTAGAACAGCTATATAAGTGCTGAGGGAGAGGAGAAGAGAACCCATAATATGCTGAGAAAGCAAGTGTGTTCATGTTGTGAGCAAATGCTGTGGGGAAAGAGTTCTCCCTCTCTTTTTCTCTTCCCTTTTGGTCCACAACATGGTGCACAGTGAGCCAACCCTCAGTGTTTTTCTGCAATGCATAGACTTATTTCTAGACACCTTCTCAAAAGGCTAAGAGGAGAGCTAATGAATGCTGTGGGGGAAATACCATGACAGGCATTTAAAGTAGTTTTTAAAATAACAGAAATTTACATATTTAAATTGTTTATAAATCTATAAATTATACACTATGTTATATTGTACATCTATTGTATGACAGCTGATGCTTTTGGAAGATGCTTGGAGAGAACTGTTTGTTCTAGGAATAGCACAATGGGCCATTCCAGTTGATGCTAACACTCTACTGGCTGTATCTGGTAAGAATTGCACAATTTAATGACTTTGTTACAAAAATTACCATAAAAATACATTACTGAAAAAAGAACAACATGTAAAGAATAACAAATTCCTACTGAACAATAGAGCATACCTGTCATTTATAAATCTATATTTAAATGCAAATAATGTTGTTTTGTTGTATTCATGACTGCTTGCATTGTCATTTAAATGCAAATTACTGTGTTTGTTATCATCCAAGAGTGGATTTTATATTAACTTTCATACAATATAGTCAGTTTACATGGAACCAGATAGACAAGTGTGACAATAGAGAGGACATTGATACAGAGGATTTTGTCAGAAATCAATATAAAATAATTGATTTAATATTTCTTTAATATTATTTATTTCATCTGTTTCTGTTTCAGGCATGAACGGTGACAATACAGATTCTCAGAAGCTGAATAAAATTATTTCAGAAATACAGGCTTTACAGGAGGTTGTGGCTAGATTTAGACAGCTTCGGCTAGATGCTACTGAATTTGCCTGTCTCAAATGCATTGTCACTTTTAAAGCTGGTAAGCAGAAAGGATCTCTTGCTTGTCTGGTCTGATAACTGTGACGTTGCTGCTTTAATGCGAAAATGATGTTTTAAACCAGGCATAGCTTTGTATTACCCAGTAGATTTCCCAGTATTGAATTCCAATAGTCATTGCTGCACTTTGAAAGGCTGACAGTGGAGTGCTGGGGAACTAATGGGAACATTTGATTTCCATTGATAGCACTAGCTGAACTGTTTTGATCCACCCAAGAGTCAAGCTGAACTAGTAACTGATCTGCTTTCCAGTGCCCACACACAGTGGTTCCGAACTGAGGAGTTTCCGAAATGCTGCCGCCATAGCAGCCCTTCAAGATGAAGCCCAGCTCACCCTGAACAGCTACATTCATACCAGGTCAGTGGTGTCTTCTGTCAGTGCTTCTGGCAGGTGCAGGGGTAAAATCCTGCTCTCATTGCACGGAAGGTGGCATTTGCACTGACTGAAATGAGGACCAGGCTGTTACAGAGAGAATACATTGGCTGTTAGCCTGCTGCGATTTGGCATTTCCTGGTGAAATAGAACCATAGAAAATGTTGGAAAGGACCCTTAAAATCATCCAGTTCAACCATTAACACTGCCAAGTCCTTCATTAAATCATGTTCTCAAGTGCCACACCTACACATATTTTAAATACTTTCAGGGATGATGACTCCACCATTTCCCTGTGCAGTCTGTTCCAATGCTTGACAACCTTTTTGGAAAAGAAGTTTTTCCTAAAACTAAACCTCCATTGGTGCAACTTGAGGCCATTTCCTCTTGTCCTACTGCTTGTTACTGGGAGAAGGGACCAAAACCCACGTCACTACAGTTTCCTTTCAGGTAGAGAGTGATAAAGTCTCCCCTGAGCCTCCTTTTCTTCAGACTAACAACCCCAACTCCCTCAGCTGTTGCTCTAGACCCTTAACCAGGCCTTGTGCTCTAGACCCTCACCAGCTTTGCTGCTCCTCTTTGGGTGTGCTCCAGCACCTTGGTGTTTTTAAACAAATAGAAAAGTGCTAAAAGGAGAGCTCTTCCTCTGGGAAGTGATACCGGCTGTGCAATACTTTGCAGTTCAGAGGGCTACATTTTCCTCTACATTTTATTCCATCAAATACCACTAAAAGTGATGCTCAAAACATTCCATCTCAGACTAGTATGAACTCTTTTCACCCATGATCTCCAGTTTCCATATAATCTCCTCCATTTTGCAGACACAGAAATCAGGGCACAAGGAACTTAAGCGGCTCTTCCAAGATGCTGCCCTGAGTCTGCTCAGGTTGAAAAGAAAACCCCAGCATTTGTAAATCCTGTTGTAGTGCTGCAGCAAAATCCTTTAGCTGCAGTGGAGGTCCATGAGACTGAAACAGTGGGAGATGGAGCAGTGGAAGAGGAACTTCTATAGCATTTTTTCCTTCTGAAACTTCGATTTGCTGTCATAGCAGCTCTGTCAGGCAGAAGTCCTATCAGTATCAGAGATTAGATGGCAGCAGACTTTGAAGCACTTCTATTAGTCTACAGGGAATGGCCTGCACTGGGGATGGAAGTAAAAATGCAAATTCCATCCAGTTATGGCTGCTTCAGAGCAAAAAGAATAACTGCTGCATAGCAGTCTCTTCCTGTTCTCGGGGAAGACCTTTTCCATGAAAATTGCTCCCTGGAGACCCTAAGTGAGACAGGAGAGAAGCTAGGGAGAGAGAAGCTAGGAGGAATACATAGCCACAGCCTCCCTTCCAAGCATGACAAGATTTCCACAGCATTTCTGTGTGGCTGGAAGTATTTACATACTGTGCTACCCAGTATATGTTGTAAACAATATCCTTTTACAAGGGAGAAGTGCAGTCCACTGACAGGACTCTCACTCAGACTCCACTTTGAGAGGGCTTTCAGCCTGTGAGTTTTCATCCTCAGGCTTCAATTTACCCTCCTGCCAGTGTCACAGCAGTATCAACCCTTTGATCTCAGTGGAGTCACTCTCAACAGGATGCAAGGGAGGGCAATCTGGAGAAGCAGCGTGTTTCTCCAAATAACCTACACTTTCCTTTAGGCAGACCACTGTAAGCAGAAGTTTGAGAATCACTGGTGTAAAGCCAGAAAAAGCACAGCTAGAAATGCACATCCTATGCTGTGTTGGCTTCAAAAGCTGGGAGAAAGGATGGAAAATATCCTATACACAAACACATTACCTGGGGAAAAACACAGCTTCTTTAACAAAAACTTTCCTTACAAATGTCAATTGGTATTCAATATATCTGCCAACCAAAAGGGGATAAAGTAATTACCATGACAATCCAGTTAGTTTTAAACTGTATTTCAAATGACAGGGTAGTTATTACCAGTCAAGCTCTTCCCTGAACTGCATCAAGAACATTGTTGTGTGAGGGACACATCAGAGCAGGTCCAGTCTCTGCATTGCTACTGCTCTAGCAGAATAAACAAAGGAGCTAAACAAAACTCAGAAACCTTGTCCTATATTCTGCTGACTGCCACAGAGAGTTTTCCATGGAGTCAACTTTCTTGCTCACACCAGTACAAAACACAGGGTTTTGGCACAGCACCACCCGTGCAATTTAGTAAATATTGGTATTTTTCGATAAAATTAAGTTCTTCCTTTGAAAAAATACTTTAAAACTTCAACAAAATTCTTATTCTCTCTGTCTCCCAGGTATCCCACACAACCCTGTCGTTTCGGAAAACTCCTATTGCTTTTACCAGCTTTACGTTCCATTAGTCCATCTACAATAGAAGAAGTGTTTTTCAAAAAGACCATTGGGAATGTACCAATTACAAGACTGCTTTCAGATATGTACAAATCCAGCGACATATAAATTACCTTAAAATAAACAATCAGGATGGACAGTTTGAGAAGAACTTTTATCTATGGAGAATAAGCCTCAACTAACAAAATCTACAGGAAGCATAAGCCTGGGAATGTTTAGTCCTTAAACTCATTGACAAAAAATACTCCAGTAGATATGATTCTGCTGCTCTGAACAGAGTGATTTAGATCATGGAGAGAATGCTTTGTTCTACAGAAAAAGTGAAAGTGGTTGGAATTTGGCTGCTATTCCTGTTACTACAGGATGGAGGCAATTCAGATGCCAGTCATAGTTAACAAAGACTCTGCTATGCTCTCATTTAACTGGCAGATCTGAGACAAAATGTGAAAGAAGGTACTTTAGTTTGTTCAGTATTTGGAACCGGGTGACCAAACTTGGCTTCTGCTGTAACACAAGATGTGGTGGCCTTCAGAATTGTTTTAAAAGTAGCCTATGTTGGGAAAATGTTTTTAATACGATAGGCAACATTTGAGACCAAGTTACCAAAACATTGCTTCTGCTCTAATACATCATGAAGTGGCCTTCAGAACTGATTAAAAGGTAGCTTATGACGGCAGCTCCATTCTTCCTACAAAATGAACTGGTGATCTTTGACGTGGATGTCACCACAATTTGTTCGGTTAACATCTCAAAGACAGAAGAGCTTTATACATTTCCTCCCCGACCTTCCCTCCTTCTTCTTCCACACACACAGACATACATTCACACACACACACACCTGAAAAGAGACAACACAAGAAAGGAAGACTAAAACAGCAAAACCAAATACAATGGAGATGACTGCTTCAGTGACCTGCTGGCTGTCCCGTTGGCACAGTGCTGAAACCAAAGGCAACGGTGGCCAAACTCTTTGTCGATGAGATGTGCAGAGAAATGAAATGACTATAAAAAAATCAATGGAAGGAATTTTATTTCAAAGAAATAAAGGTTGTTGACTGATACAATGCTAACAATTTCCAAAAGACTCCAATGCCTTTTTAGAAAACTCCAGGTTCTAATTTTGAAGCCTTGATTGCCTACACCCTCTCACACACAAAAACGTTATAAGCTGCTTATTTGATGTACGAAAAATGTAGAAGAAAAACCATTTAAAGATAGCTGCTGTACTTTTCAAAATTTGATTTGTTATTAGGAACTAGCACTGAGAAAGATCAGCACTTGGACTATCATAGAATGAGTAAAACTTTTCCTGTACAAAGTGGATTAACCGATTTGTGAAGTTAAAAAGTTGTACTCATTGTATTTACAAAGAATAAAAATATATTGAATTTAAATTACTTTCTATTGTTCTTTTAACCGTTGTCCTTTATCAGCTTTTTTCACTGTCCTCCACTTACAAAAGAAATATTCTTTACTAAAATGGAGTGCCTTAGATCCTGTGTAGTGTCCACCATCACAGGTTTTTAAAAACAGGTTATGCTAACATTAAAGGAGTAGTTTAGGTGATCCTGCCTTGTGAGATCCTGCATAGAGCTATTTTCTGTAATCCAAATAAATACCAGCTCTAAGGTTTCTTTCTCAAGAAGGTGACACGTAGCTTTTTCTAGGATACAAAACTAAGTGCATCAGAGGTCTACCCCAATATGTGCATTCTGCTGCAAGTTATTACAATTTTTAATATTGGTGAATTGTGCAGCTAACAAAAGGTGATGAGTGCAAAAGTACTGCTTCAATTAAAAAGACTGAGGTTTTATTAAGGTGTCTAACTGCATAATCACACCAAAGAAAGAAGGAAACAACTCCCAATCAACAGAACAAGTTGGCAATAGTAGGAGGGAAAAGTATTGTTCATATGGTAATGAGTAACCAAAGAATCATGCATGCTAAAATGACAGGTGGAAATATACCGTGTGTATTGATGGCTCACTGGTTTGCAGTGTCAAGGAATACAGGTCACAAGTGAAATCCTAGCTCTGTTGACTTCCAAGCTGAAAAATCTCACATGTTTCAGAGGTCAAAGTTTTGACCCCAGCTCTCTTCCACTTGTAGTCTGCTGGGTCTCACATTCTATCTTTTCCAAGACAGCCAGACCATAAATACACAAGATGAATCACAGGCTATGGGACCTCCAAACACCTTCTATACAAACTAGCTCCGAGCACTTAAGAATGCACTTACCCCAGGGCACAGCACATTCTTAGAAAGAAACCAACAAACTCTTTATAATCCATTCTTCCTGCACCTGTAAAAATCTTCAACCATTTTCTGTTCTCTACACTGAAAAGAACCTGATAGGGCAGAAAAATCAATTGTGGTTCTCCACTCTGTGACAATTCAATTTATGAGCTAAAGAAGTAGAACCCAGTGCTGCACAGAACCCATCACAGAACATTAATTTCAGTAAGATTCATGCTGCTGTCCCAGAGCAACAACAAACATGAACTGTATCCACCCTGCTAAGCAACCAGGCAATCACAGCCTGCAGTTTGCTGTAGTCCCAGTCCCTACATCACCCAGGCTACAGGACAAAACAGAGCATACTGGCAAAGCAGGCAGTGCAATGGGACCACACCCATATCTCATGCTCTTACCTCCAAGACCTAGCCCAGCTGCAGAGCAGACTCAGAAGCTGGGAACAATGCCCAGATCCTTATGGTTTAGGCACAGCTAATCTCAGACTATGTCCTGCTCCCACTACTGCAGATTGCACAGAAGCAGAATCAGTTACACTACACTAGAATTAGGGTCTCTAGCAAGCTTTGAAGGACTAAAGGCCAGGGGAGATCCCAGAGTGCTGTGCAAATGCCCTATAATTCTAAGGGAATAATGCTCCAAAGTCCTCACTTTGACATCAAGTCTGCGGCTTTTCCCTCTTCATCTTAAATATTTTGGGTTTTTTTCATGGCAAATGCTAGAGATTGTGTCATCTTTCAGTTTAAGATGTGGCATTTCCTTTCATTTCTGAAATAAGTTTTTCTCAGAAAGTAACGTTTGAGTAAAGAAAAATAACAACTGATTCTGTATCTAAACCTACATAATGAAACTTCAATGCATTTAACCCTTCTTTCCCCCTTTTCAAGAATAACTCAACTTTTAGGGGTGATTCAACAAGGACAGGGAAATTTGGAAATTATTTACATTATCAAAAACATCTTGAAAAGCGACAGCCCTGGGCTGCAAATAGACTGTCGGTTTTGGTCCTTGGTTTCATGAATAGAATGGTTAGAGAAAATCAGCACAGTCTCAGTTACGTATGAGGTGGAAAGAGCAATTATTCAAACATCTATCTATTCAGTGTAGCTAATCACTAGTACTTCGTGTAATCCAGCCAGCCACCGCTGCCTTGTCAGTTCAGTCTTTTACATTCAGATTTCCATAAGTGAGGTTAACGGTCTCAGTTAAAAGAAGCTACTAACTTTGCCAACAAGTTTGTAGGATGCTCTTTATAGAGTTAAGTGTCATAAGAAGGAAAAAAGCAGCATAGCTGAGTCTAAGCCAACAAGTAGCTATGAAATAGCATAAAACACTAGAGCAGATTGCTACTAGAGTGTTCTGGAATCTGCTTTCAAGAGCATTTGGATAGGTAACTTCCATTTGGAAGACTAAGGAAGCTTCTCTAGCTCACTTCCTTCTCATATAAAAGACAACTTCAGCAGTGCTGCTTGTGAACTGCAGTTCAGCCATCCCGCATCTGCATTGCAGCAGTGGTCAAACCAGCACAATGCTACAGCTCACCCCATCTTTTAGTGCTCAGAGACGTGGTCTATGATCACATCTTACAGCAGACCTGTATGACTTCATGTTCCTAATTCTATTTATAGAGTAGAGCTACTTTAATCTAGGACTGATGCTATAGTGTAGGTTATGTAAAAATTCCCTTCTCTATAGGATGGCATCGTTTTCACTAGCTAGTTGAAGCTAGATTGATGCTTCTCATGCCAAGTAGAAAGGTACTCTTTCCCCAAAGTTATTGAAGTCACAGATCTGTTGACTGCCTACCATGAGTGGTATTCCAACTTCAGCTCCACAATACACGAACAGCCTTTAATACCTTTACATGTTCTTTAACACTTGCAGAGTGAGTGCTAGCATCTAAGGGTACTTAGTGCTGGCTGTTAGTAATACAAAACTACATTGTGGAAGAGCATCACAGCAAGGCTGTAACACCAGTTCACTTAGCATAGTCAAGCCCCTCCTCCTCAGAAAGCATGAGACACTCCACACTCAAGGTCAAGAGTGACAAAACATTGAAGTATATTTTCACTTTTATTTCAAAACTTTAGACAAGTTACTTTAGTATATAAATTCGATTTTTTCCTCTTACAGAATATAAAGATAATTCCCTCATTACTTCAGTATAAAGTGTTTTACAAGCTTGAAGACAATTGCATAAGTGTTTCTCATACAGGATATCAGAAATAAAGCAGTCTTTCTACAGACATTCAGACAGGTGACTACCTCAGAAACAGCAGAGCAGTTTAGTCAAATACAAGTGAACACGTGACACTACAGTTGTGAAAGTTCAAGTAAGGCCAAGTCAGTAAACATTGTTAAGTCATTGCAAATAAGAGTGGAAAGGTTTGTGAGACATTGCAAAGGGTGGATGGTTTCATAGTATAATACTCTTAAATCAAGGATTCAGAGGGATTTAGCTAGAAGACAAGTGAGTTCTTAAATGCTATAAAGCATATGCAAAGACCAAGCAGTGTACTGGTGTTAGTGGAGACTTCGTGCCTGTTCATCCTCAGCATGCTAAGACAAACTACAACCTCTTAAAACCAAGCATAAGAACCACTAATATTTGAGAAGATGCTTTTAGAATTCAAGTATGTCTTATTTTGGATGGTGTGTAGTTTTTATCTATTACTTCGTCTTGTAAGAACATGTGAAGACAACGCTCGTTCTGTGCCAGTGGGTGGCCTGCAACCCTGGAGAGGAAAAAAACAAGCATTAGTGTGAACCAATTGAGCCTACTTGCAGCTATCCTGCAGATCAAGGTTTTGTACCAATAACCTATTGTTCTGCACTTGGGCATAGATCCCACTTCCACTTCACTGTTGGCAACTAGAATGCTGTCTAGCAGCAAGATTTGTCGCTCTCCCTCAGATGAAGTTAGTCCATAGGAACCCTGAGCTACCTCTGATCACTTGGAAGCATGTTAACATCATCATCTGTCACCTGTAATTGATGGAACTATCCAAGTAAGTGCTCATTCTAGCATTAGGAAATCTAGAGCTAAGAAAGGCAAGTGGATTTTTTTTTTTAAAAGGTCTTGACACGTTTGCCTCAGGACACCCTTCTAAAGGCCACTTATCCCCTCAGCTGTCAGTGTCGCTGAGCAGCAGCTCGTCCCAGCAGAGCTGAAGCCTGGCTCCAGCAGGGGGTGCAAAGGCTTTCCGAAGGCTCAGGCACTGCTCCGGGCGGCAACTCTCCAGGGACAGTGCCCCTGGCCTGTATGGGCAGCACTGCACACCAGCCAGGGGGTACTGGCCCTTCTGCTCATTGCACATGTGGTAGCCTTCAAACACAGGAGACAGAGCTTGCCTGTTCTAGTGGACACCAGCATCTCTACTGTACATTTAGTTTAGATGTACTAGCATCTATACTGTACATATAAACTGAAAAACCATCCTTTTAACAGTAAAGGAACCGAAATTGAATTAGGAGACACTCACAAAGTCGGAAGAAAATCACAAGGTACTGCATTTGAACCCTTAAAATACCATGCAGACTCCTGTGTAGGTAAAAATCCAGAAGAACCAGATACTTGAAAGTTCATCACTTATGGACACAAATACCTAATGCATGGTTTGAAAAAAACTACATCCAGTTTGGCCAATCAAGACAGACTTCTTCCTTTAGGAGAGACACCGTCTCAAGGGCAGCTTGTGTAAGCCTTGTGGCCTCCATATCTGTCAGAACATTTCTACCCATAATGGAAGGCATCTGGTTGAACACATGTAATACATATTCAGTTCCAATGGCTCAGCACCACTTCCAAGCACGTCTGTGCATCTTCTCCAAATTTATCTATTAGTGTTTATTTCACCACAGAACATACTCACTTGGCACTACTCAGTTGTCATTGAGGGTGACCTGTAACGAGGAAGCTGAGCTCCCCTATTCAGTATTGATGGATTATTTCAAGTGTAGTTATAAAACCCATCCATTTTGCCAGGTTCTAGTAAAAGGCCAACAGTCTCAAGCAGTAGTTCACAAGGATGACAGTCTAGTAACTAGAGTAACTAGCTTGAGTTTCTTACCCCATCAGAATGAAGTTACTAGTGAGGATGAGGCAGCAGCATATTTCTTCTCCCTTTCAGGAAGCCTTGAAAATTGGTTGGTGAATTGCAAGACTAGATCTGACCTCTGATTCAGCTCTTGGTTTCACAGGAATACCTCACTCTGCATTGGCTTTCCCTCAATATTTTTCACCAAGGTGACCCTTACACATAACAGCTGCTACTTCAAGTTTTCATGTATCTCCAAGTCAGGTTGAGGCAGACAAGAGTGTTGAGACATAATCACCCTTGTGAATGTCACTGTATGTAGCATTGATGGAGTTGCCAGCAAACTGGCCCAAGAGAGCTGACTCAAGTAAGCTGCACTGTTGTGATTCAGATTTTACATCTAGAGGGACAAAGCTTCTCAACAACATCCATCTCACACTCTCAGATATCAAGAACTGGCATTGGTGTACCAAGATTTTTGTTGTTCCAGTGGTATCAGTTATCTGAGGGACTCTTTAATTCTAGAAGCATAGATCAGCTTTGATTATGCAATAACGTGAATGTACTGTGCAAAGGACCTTCAGGTCTAAGTTCGCTAGTGCCCAGAGTACTCGGTAAAAGCCTTAAAGCTTCTACATGGTTTAAAATTTTAGTAATATTTGCTTAATGAGTTGGTCATGCCATTAGAACTGATGAGTTACATGGCTGTGATTTGAGCCTGGAAAGCCTTATTCCAGATGTACTCAACTCTGTCACTACATTGGTATCTACAGTAATCTCCTTTTATGTTTCAAAGGAGGAAAAATTAACCAAGAAGTTTTACACTTCCACAAAATCAATTTCTTACTCGCAGTAGGACTGAAAAATGGATATCCATAAACCAGCCATTCCATTTCTGTCAGCTATATGGAGTTTTTCAGAGAGTCAAGGTAAGATGACTGTCTCATATCAGCTGCTTCAGAACACCAATAGCCCTCTTCCATGCTAGAGTCAGCATACAAAACTTTCAGTAAGTGCACTTCTCCCCCATTTAAGATAGAGTTCCAAGTCTGCATGGATAAAGGTTGTACTTCACAGTCATGACTGCCTTGATTTTACAGCATTAAAAAAACCCAAACACATTCCATCTTACTATTGGATGCCTTGGAAGTTCATTCCACTTGTCTTTGAGCAGCAAAAAGAGCAGTCTGAAGCATTTTACCCATTCAGAAACATTAGCAATACTTCTAAATTGAGCTAAGAAGCAACTACGTGAACAAAAATTTCAGAGATTTCATATTTCACACATACTTGTACAAGACAGACAATTTTAGTGAACTAGTTACTTGCAACTCCAAGATACATGCCTGAACTAACAGTAGCTGACAAGTACATTTTCATAAGTTCTGGTGTAACTCACAGGCATCCTCTGTTCCTGTTAAACAGCGTTACTATTGAACAAGATTAGAATGCCAGTGGAACTGACGGGCTTGAACTCTTTGAGGGAGCAGTCCCAAATCTGGTTGGTCTGAACAGCATTGACTAGAGATCAGAAGAGCTGGTTAACTGACAACACTCCTTACTCACTGTGTGGATCCACACTGTTAAAGAGATTAAACCAGCTATTCAGGTCAGTGTACAGACAGTGGTTAGTAGTGTCAGATGATGGAAAAAGAATCATAAGACTTTGTTACTATAATTTCTGCTCACCCTTTGAAAGGCAGTGACAAAATCCAAAGTGTCTATTTCAAACTACGTGTGCATGCCTCAAGTAGTGTTTTCACATCTTCAGAAAGATTCTCAGGATGATTAGAGAAAATATGCATCATTACACAAACTGATAATACCTCACATCTGCAATCAAAGTAAACTGCTGTAAGCCCACGGTGAGCTCTACTGTTCACCCAGTTGGAGGATACCTTTCCAGAAATTATAAAGTAGAACTATTTTGAACACTATAATTTTAGTAGCAATTTGCATAAATTAGTGACAACACTAACAGTCATTTCAGCTGTTCAGGTAAGCACTAAGATATCCAAACTAAACATGGCATGAGTAATGTTACTACATCCTACTGCAGATTTTGTGAAAGTTAGCATTCTGTACATAATGCAGTTACCATCCTTATGAGGATTAGTAGCTTTAAGTCAATTTTCCAGAGCTGAGCTCCAGGTTTGTCTCTAAATAACTAGACCAAACACTTACTTGTTTATGAATTGTTCAAGAGCCTGCTTCCTTTCCTCTATAAAGGAATCATCAAATATACCATCATCTCCTCGGAAGGGGAGCTGACGGAGAAGAGCTTTTCCTGGTAGAGGTGGTACCACAACCTGAAAGATTTACAGAAGTGTCCTTAAGTGCAGCCTGTGAGCAAGTTCATCTACCTCTTCCTCCTAGAAGACCCAACTCATGAGTCACATTCCTAGTGAAGTAATAAAACATGAGCAGAGAAGAACAGTACCTGCCCACACAAGTAAGCTGAAATCAAGTAGTTTAACTCTGAATTAACCCCAAACCATTAAAACAAAAGGCCTCTGGCATTGCAGCACTGAGGCTTGATAAAAAGACTGACACACAGGTTTATTTCCAGGCATTTTCAACCACAGTATCTGCTTTATATGACACATGCTTTATAACACAATGATAACATTTCAGCATCATGACTCTTTGTATGTCTATGAAGACTTGCATTTACCTTTCACTTTACCCACCTTGCTTTCTCTTTCTAATTCATTCCTTAGCCATTCAAAGTCACTATATCTTCTTCTGACTGTAGATTCTTTCAGTTTGAAGATAGGTAGATTTGTCTGAAAACAAGAACACATGCTATTGATTAGAAAGATTACAAGTTTTGATAAGCAGAAGCAAGAACCAAGCTGTTACGTTACACGAGTTCCATTTAAGCAACAACAGCAGTATTGAGAAACACTCAAGATACAGAAATAGAAATAAGGCTCTAAAATAGATGAGTAAACTGTGTCTTGAACTGCATAGCTTTGAGCCTTATTTATATGGTATCCCAATCACTGGTATTTTGTCATCATATCACCAAGCAGAATATCTGATTTGCTGGTCACTTGAGATGTTCCTGAGGTTACAGAAGCATCTGCTATTCTTACTGTTTCAGGAGCTGGATTCCCAATATATACAAAATTGGAGGCAGGGAAGGAAGGGGGAAGAAAGTCTTATTCCACACAGGCTTCTCTTACTGCATTCAAGGGAATGTTTCAGATATCAGCATAGGTCATTAACCAAACTTCCTGTACTTTTCTATTCCCTGATACAACACGGCCTCCAACATCTTCAAGAGCAAAACCTTTAAGTCTTACAGTGAATCTATCCAGGACTGATGAAGATTTGACAGCACAAGCTGCCAAGTCTGGGTAGCTCCAAAGAAGCCAACAAGGTTGAGATGCATTACAGCATTCAGTGCTGAGGAGATCAGACTGTTTGACTAGAGAGTGAAACCAAGCAGAGCATGATTGGGGAGAGCTTTGCTGAGCAAGGCTAGGAGGCAGCACAGAACCCTAACACCTTTGAAAGGGACATCAAATAGGAGCAAGCTATAATGCTGCACAAGACCATGTTAAATACACAGGCACCCTGATATAAGTCCCTATACTAACTTCTGAGTGTGCATTACTTCTGTTCATTCTCAGGGTGCAGTGTTATCCCACTTTTGCAATCCAACTTGCACGTTATTTTAAAAGTAGACACTGAGAGAGTCCTCTCCTAATGACATCCTGGCTAGAACACTACAAAATTGTTTCTAGGAGTTATGACCTCCTAAAAGAAAGACCATGAGCCTGTAATTACCATACACAACCAGAAGTCACAGAATAATGCCTACTGTTGTCAGACTGCATATTCACTAACAGTCTTAGTACACTTTTCAAGAAGACTACTGAGGAGTACCCTAGGAAGCTGATGTTCACATGGGACTACAGTTACGTCCAGTTTTCCTGTTGGCAGACGCACAGTAGTTATTCCCAGCTACTGCCTTTTACTTTTTGTTGTTTTGTTATATTCCTTGCTGGCCATCTAACTCAGGATCTGGTCACAGTTTGAGTGGATACTCCTGTACAATATCATTTGTAGGATGTTATGCTTAAGCTATCACTGGGGAATAGTTTTGGCTGCTTAAAACAGGTTTAAATTGCAGAGAGATTTTCCTGCACTAGGCAGGTCTGTGACTATGGGTAATTGTATTGCTGCCAGCCAGTAACAAGTTTCTGGCTGTCACACAAAAATAATTGATAAGTTAGTTGTGCACTTTCACATTATACGAGTTAGTTCATAATTTACAAGTGATAAAGTATAGAACAGTATCTTGTTATGGTATCTCATTGCTAAATGTTTAAAAGCATTCAAGCTCTCTTTCCCAGGTAAAATATTGTTGCTTGTTCTAGTGACTAATAATAAAATTGCATTTAAGACTTACGTCAGAAGTCAGGCTTTATAAATAAACACTCTTGTCTCGAAGATAACAATACTCTACTCAAGACTGAATATAGCTAGGTGCCCCAGAGTGCATGACAGAAATTCCTAGAAGTTAAGTACTGGATTATTTTCCTCTGATTTCAGCTACTTTTTTTTTAACCAAGGTCACCATTACACATTACAACATCAACTCTTTGTCAGTGTCGCAGGTAGAAAGCCCTTTAAAATATTTAACATACAGGTTCTCACCAGCAGAAAATATTCATTTCTCCTCTCAAGTTACTAAAAAAGGGATTAGAATGGGTAAAAGCAGCCAAAACCCAGTAAGTTCCCAGGTCTTCAGGAACTCTTTTCATGCTTCTATGCATGAAGTCTATAAAGTTAATCTCTAAACAACATATCAGGCTTACAGATACAATGTGGGGGTAGAAGTGCCAGTTGAGATCACTTTACCTTCTAAATTCCCTTTTGAACTTTTAACATGCTACTCCAGCTAGCAAGTTGGAGGAGAGAGTCCTTTGCTTTCCTTGTGAGTTGAAAAATCTTCTCAAATTCTGATCATAAGCACCAGAAATGTTCAGATTGAACTGTATGTCAAAAGGCATCCACTAAATTAAGCGTCTTACGAGTCACAACTTGACAACTATATTCTAAAACAAAGTACATGTTTGCTGTCCTTTGGTCTTGATATGAACTAGAGCTATCTACTGAGATCAATTTCTAAGCCTCCTTAAAACCCAGAAACTGCAGCAATTCTCCTTCCTCTAGAAGTACGTACTGATAGAGCAGTGTTCTTCAGGTAAGCAGCTGATAAGAAGGATCTATTTAAAAATGCAATTTGAGATTCCTGTTTTATACTGCTTAACCTATTTACATCTTAGGTTCCTATTTTTAATTCAGGCTATATTCATATCTGAAGTTACTGTATGGACCTTTGTCACTAAGGATTATTGCCCTGTTTGAGCAGACCACCCTTTCCTTCAGTAGGATGGGCTTCTACATGCCCTACTGACTCCATCTCCCACAGATAGACAGTTTTCATTAAGCAAGTCAGACAGCTCCTGAAGCATGGGCTTTCGTTGGACAAGAATTTGGTAAAAGGAGACAATCCTGAGGAGTAAACAGAAACTTTCATTTTCTATTATAGTGTCATTTCAAGACCGTGCAGGCTATCAAAAACGTTATTCTCCTCTTCACATTTTATGTTGCGTTATCCTTGTTTAGTCACTAAGGTGCCAACAGCTATTCTGAGCACTGCCAGTGCTTTGTTTGTCTGCTAGAACAGAGACAAGAGTAAGGCACAAAACTTGCAAGTCAGGCTAGTTTCATTCTTATGAGCATTTCTGCCCATGCTCATTCAGCATTGTAATATCACCTTTCTGGCCTGCTGAGCTGCAAAGTCTACTATCACAAAACTCATGACCCAGTTTGGAACAGCTCCTGGAGCACAGCTCATTCCTGGATAATTTCAGTGTAATTTCTCCAGCAATTCTTTCTTCAGCAGTGTAATAATTACACCATTTATTGGAAAAAAAAAAAAAATTCACCAGCTTCCTAGTCCAAAATCATGCTGCTTAGCAGTTTGAATGCAAGTCCTCAATCTGAAAGGATTATGCATCACCCAAGACATTAGACAACTGAAAGTCAATAGTCAGAATTGCAGATAAAGCATTGTTGCAGAAGGACAAACAAACCAGTTCTGCAGAAGTCCCACACAGCCCAAAATCCTAAGCCATAGAAAGATACTAAGTCAAGACAGATTTTGTGTAGCACTGTCTCTTAATTAGACTGTATGTCGATACCATTAGGCTTCCTCTGACTACTGCCAAACTGTATTCTGCTGGGGCAGATAATGGCCAGCCAGTACACTGAAATAAATATTGTCAAAACTGGTGCCAAGTTACATTACATAATTAAACAACAGGTGATCAACCCAGATCCTTAAGTCACTCCTGCATTTCTCCACTCAGATGCCAAACAAGTTTCTACAGTCATTTGGCTAGTGCTCAACAAACTAGTAATGGGAAGCAGTGGTTCCTTGCTAACAGACTTCAGGGCAAAATCTGTGTTCACAGTAAGCATGTTTCTTCAGCTTCATCTATGTCACCATAACATATTCAACTTTGAGTCTGACTCTAAGCTCAGGAGATTCCCAGTTCCCCTCAGATGCAAATGACAGTCCTAAGACAGTAGCTGAGATAACCAGGTAACAGTCTTCCAGCTCTTACTACAGTCACTCCCCAAGCTATGCCCAGTTAGAAGCTGAAAAATTGCTTCTGTATGGAAGTGAAGATAATTTCACATGCAGAATGCAAGTAGTTTGAGTACTAGTCATTACTGTCCATTCAGCTTCAGATACAGTTATCCAACGCAGCCATTCCGGAACACAAAATACCTTAAATGCAGGACATAAACTAGAGCAATTTATTAGTTTATAATTAGTTTAAATTAATAAATTAATTCTAAGTATTTTTAAGTCTTAGTTTTTAGACTAGCTTATCCACCAAGCGGAAGAAGTCTTGCAAATAGTCACTCTTGCTCCTAAAAATTAGTTTCCAGACATAAATCAAATGCAAATAGCATTTGGGTACCTTCAAAGACCATGCTGACACTCCACAACATTGTATGACACTGCAGCCCAGTCCATCCCCACAACAGCAGAAACTCCCCAGATGTTGCTGTCCAGCATAGTTTGAGTTAAATTTGGTTAATTTCTTCATCTGCCACCATAACACTCAGCAGCAGCACTGTATTGCCCACGTCTCCCACTCCTAACAGACTGAGAATAAAGCTGCACTGTTGCCACAGCACCTACTTTGATGTCATCTTTTCAATTAGGTTATGGTAGCCTTGAGAGAACTCCATTTCCATTAAAATAGAGTGAAAGAAAGCACACAGCTCACTTTTGATAAAAGTTTGTGGCTTTGACTCTCGGAAGCTAAGTCAAGCATCTTGACTGTCTCATACAAGCTGTAATCTTTGTCAAGAGCCGACACCCTTTGGCTACATTTACAGTCAATGGGAGCTCTGGGCTACCACAGTAAGTAGCATTCATGGTGGATAAAAAAAAGGTATTACGATTTTCTTAAGGCAAGAGCCTGCTGTCCTTTAGTACAAGAAACTGGCTCCAGCAGTCCACTGTTAGTGCAGAAACCTTGCCAGTGGTTTGTTTCCTTCCCGACTTGACATAAGCAGCTACCTCTCAATTTCCTACAATTATAAAAAGCAAGAAAGAAGGAAAATGTGCTTTAAGCTTCAGTTTCTAGAAGTTTAGATTTTTGCTGGGTATATTACTGAAGGAAAGCTTCTTTCTCCACTGCAAGATGTCAGACTAGAGATTGTTATTTTTTTAAGTTTCAGTCCTTTTCATCAAAACAGAGTTCTACCTCCCCTTTTCTCCACTTGGTGTCCAGATCTACTGAAGGTACATCATATTAAAAAAAAATACAAAGCTAAGAGAACACTGAAAAAATCTGACCATGCAAGTTTTAAACAATGCTGACTTAAACTTATACCAAGAACTTTTGAGCTCCCCACTTCACAGTACTGGAGCTATGGAGCCAGGATGTTTTCTACCTGAAAGACTAAGGCAGTGAAATCCTAATAGCAACACAATGACAGAGACTATCAGTCTTTAGACAAGAATTAACCTTTGCCAAATCCAGCGCTTTGAGTCCAGAGTTGCTCTCTGGAAAACAAGCATAAGGATGTCTGTATTTTTGCCAAAAAGCATCTATCATCACCTGATCAAGTTCAACAACATCATAAACAGCTGAATTATGGTGTGCCACAATCAAAAGACTCTAAATAGGGTGAGACAAGAAAAAGAGATTGCTTAGTGATTCTTTATTCTTCAGGTTCCATGCTCAGAAGTCAAAGATAAAAACAGAAGCCTGCTTTACGGACTCATTTGGACAAAGACTTTTACAACACCCAGACAGAACTAGTAACTAGATCAGGGTTAGCAAGCCAAAGCCTCCTGTGAAATACCAAATATTCATTTGAAAGAGAAGGGATTGTTACTTTTACACAATTCCAGGTATAACAGCCATATGGCTCTGATTTGACCTACTGTAATGTTCATATTCATTCCTCATTAGGAATGACTGAAAAGGGATCACATTAAGTTGATGCTTTAGCATCATTACTGACATCCATCAGCTACAGTCAAATGGGGATAAAAAAATTTCAGTGAATTGCTGCAGTTGCTAATTTTTTATCAGAAACTAAACTTTTGATATGCTTTGTGAGCTAGAGACAGTCCAGTATCCCTATATTTCAAATATGCAAGAAAAAAAGCAGTAAGTTAACTAGTTTAAAAGTGTGTCTACTAAGTAGCAAAAATTTCTCTTTATATTTCCAGTTCTACTGTAGCAATAACACTCACATTCTTAAGTAGCCACTAAAAGCTATAGAAAAGCTTCTAACTCCTGTTCATTAATTTGCAGCATATCTTAACACTTAGAGGATGCTACAGCTTAGGCCCATAGAAATAATCTCTAAAGCTTTTTTTCCAGGTCTAGAGGTGGCTTTAAACTACTTAATATATAGCTTCATTTTCTTCTGGATTTTAGAGTAAAGCTGCTGGACACCAGCTTATAGTTATACTTTCAAATAGGCTTTGTGGCCAACACAAACTATACTGTCATATGGGAGAATCTTCTGGAGCAGAATACAGATTTTGAATTGGATTCTCAAGAAATAACCACAGAAAGAACATTTCATGGACCTGTCTTCAGTTGGTAAAATACTTGTTTTTATACCTTGACTAGAAGGTTAGGGCTTCTCCATCCTTTTTACATTAGAAGTTACAGCAGCAATAGCAGCTTCAGACCCTTCACTCAGTGCTGCAGCTTCACAGGGTATTTGGATTATGTACTTGTTGAAACAGCCTCCAGTAGTGCAACTGGCATTGCTTTATCAAGTGAAAAAAACTAAATAAAATACTTCCCTGTTAGAAGACATAAACCTCTGCTGCATCATTTATTTCCCCAGATGAAAAGCAGCAGAGACCGGACTGCTCTAAAGTTCAAGCTGACACTTTTTCAGCAAGCCATCTAAAAATAAGCATGTATCAAAACTCCCTGGCATCACATGCCTACCTGGATCACAGCCATCTGTCCTAAAAAGATTAGTCATTGTTCCATTTGATTTGGTCTGTTCTGCACCGTACCAGAGTGCAATCTTAAAACATGACAATCAAGGCCTGCACTGTATGCACTGAAATAAAAGGAGTGCAAGTCACCAGTTAAACTAATATACTAATAAGAAGCACTATTCAGGGACTTGGTTATTTTATTTACACAGTAACAAGTAGCAATGCCAAACTAGTTCAGTACCTTTGGACCACCCTCTTGAACCTAGTTTAATTACAAACCTCTACAGAAAAAAACAGTGGCTCAAGAGTAAATCCACTTTCCTTGCTTTGGAAGTTTCTTTCATCCAAGCCATTCTACTTCTCTGTCTCCCTAGTCAGTGTCCTTGGAAATTCTTAGCCTTCTAGTTATCCTTTCCTGAATTACTGCTTGAAGGAACAGTTAATGTTTGTAAAGGTGCAGTACCCAGGCTGTAGAACAGAAAAATGGTCACCTGAATCACAGCATTTTTTATTCTTGGTAGAGGAGTCTGAAAATATGTAACTGGTAGTAGCGTCTAAAATGGGTTTTAAAAGCGTAATTTACTACTATGAGAGCAGACCTGCAGTGTTATGCAAGATTTGTAGTAGAGAAACAGAGAATTACTGCTGATTATGCATCCCTAAACACGTCCTCACTGAGTCAGTGTTTAGTCATGACTTCACCACAAGCTTCAACTATTAAACTGTAAAATGCTGAAGTCAACTACAGGAAGGGCAGATTTGATTCTTTTCATGGTGGGGGAAGAATCTGCAGCTTCAAACTCTGCCAAACACGAAGGACAGGAGATTTGAAACTGTTCAAGGACAAAACATTTCAAAAACACATTCATCAGATCAAGAGCACTACTTTGCACAACGTGGCACAAGACAAGTGCTTCCTGAGCAAGTTACATTTTCAGTTCATTTTCTGTCTTACTCTAACTTGATTTGATCCCAGCAGTCAGATTCCAATCAATTAGTTACAAGTCAGACTACTATAAACATGCTGAAATGTAAATACTGTATCCAAACTAGGTCTTGAAAAAATTGGGTAAGGGGAGAACAGGACTTTCAAAAGCAGCTTGAGTTCAGCAGAACTTAAATAAACTTCCCCAATCCCTTGAAACCAAGACTATTCTTAACACTGCAGACACTTCACAGCCCGTGTATTCATTTCCTTCCCCACAATGGACCTACACAGTTGAGCACCTCTGCAGGTCCACAGAAGTCTTTCTGCAGAAGATACAGGAAATCTGACTGGTGCCCTAAAGAGCACTTGTACCACCCAACTACTGCATTTCACTGGAAAGTATCTGGAAGCACAGCAAGACATTCCCTTTCTACACCCCAAGATAAGCCACAACACTATGGAATCTCAAAAAGACAAGGTATACCTTAGCGCCAAGTTTAATAGTATTGATTAGAAGCAACAGGCCATTCAACATTAAAGAACAGAACTAAGTAAGATGATAAAGGCTTTTAGTTTGGTTTTGCTTTGATGAAAAATAATTCTTTAACTACTTGGACTAATAGGTCCTGTAACAGGTATTTTATTATAGTTCTGTCAGTTTGAGTATCAATGACCTCTCTGGAAATTCTCACTAACCATAAACAGATGATTTAAGCTTTTAGTCTAGGTGACAAACCCAAACAAAATAAGCAGCACAGAAGTCACTTTTACTTCTACAGAAACAAAACCAGATGAAATAGTGTTAACAGTTTATTTCCAGATCACTGAATACTCTGAATTCAAAGGGATCCACAAGTATAATGAAGTCCAGCTCTTAAGTGAACAGCCCATACAGAGACTGAACCCATAAGCCTGGTGTTATTAGCACCATGCTCTAACCAAGCATTCTCAGGGTTGCCAAAGGGATATTTCCCAAAATGTAGCAAGTTCCTGGATACCTATATGCTTTGCTGACAGTATTCTAACTGAAGTGCTTATCTCCTATGACACTGCCTTTACACAGGGTGTATGGCTCTGACATGTGTCACCAGTCACTGGACCAGAGTTAGCTCGTAAAGCTTAAGTCTTGCCTCCTTAAAGGATTTAACAACTGAAGCTATTGCACAGAATCTGCTTGAGCAAAGACCTTCCTTTTGACCCATTTATCAAGAAAACTGTCTCAACTACAGTAGAAGACTGATACCTGGAACTGGATTGAGGACTAAATATGTGCTGTAGGATGACAGTATGACAATTGTAATTTGTTCTATGTTTGCTTCCCGGAATTCAGAGACAGGACTGGCTTTTAGCCCATAAATAGTAACAGTAATATTCGCATGCCCTCATTCAAAAGTGTTGACTTGAACAAGCCCAGCCTGAAAAGGTTTAGTAAGAAGGAGAGAAGAGCTAATAAAGACTTGTGAGAAACAGCATGCAAGGGTATTTACACTTAAAATGTGACTTTTGGTTCACATTTTTCCTCAAGAGGTAAGGGCAATGAAGTAGTTTACTGTATTACTTCAGCAGTCAGTCTAGTTAATTATGCTAGTTTTAAATGCTGCACAGTCACCATATTGTGATCATCTAGATACCTTAGATGAGATGAGTACTTTATCAAGTTTTATTTTGCTAGAAGAAGCATTTGGAGCTTTATACCCTACTGCATTATTCCCAGTTTAGCTCACCCTAAGCCTTCACACACAAAGGACACCTCAGAATGGTACAAACGCACTGTCTGATGCTGTTGATGGAAAGCAAATTCTCAAGTACCCTGTCAAAAACATGACCCACTCAAATTTGCTATTTTAGCACAGCAGGGTGGCATTTTCTAGCTCTTATTTCTGAACAAGACATTTGATTTTCATAGCTAGGCTGCACTGTAGTGGCACACTGCCACATTCTGTGCCTTACAGTGGTTGCTACAGTGGAAAGCTTTCTGTCATCACCTTGTCCAGCTTGCCAAGAAGAGACTGTTATTTAATGCACAGACTCAGGCTCAGAAAGTCAATACTTTGGCCAACTGTCCATCTGTGAAGTAAGCTGCCCAGCTAGAAGTGCTGCATAGGGTCTACCTGCAGCACTCCTCTCAAGACTCCTTAAATGCTTGTCAAAGCACCATGCATTTACCCCAACACACAGCCACCCTGCACAGAGACACTTGCTGCTACAAACCTTCCTAAGTTCCAAAATACTACTGACTTGCTTACGCAGTAGCGTACTGCTGGGCAGTCTACCCAAAACTTTAGAGTTCCCCATTAGGCTTTCTGACTTCCACCAGAACTTGATGAGTACAGCATTACAAGAACTAAAGCATGAAATTGTTCCACTTGCTCCTTACCAGACAACAGATATGCTTCAACTGCAGTACCAGTAGAAAGCTTGCCAATAAAAGCTTTGGGGAAACTCTGCAGTATTTCACACACATATTTTTTGCAAGATACTTTTTATCAGGTATCAGTTCAAGAGTCTGCTAGCAAGTTCAGCCCTTCCAAAAAACCCCAAAAGTTAAGCTTTGAGATTCAGATAAAGATAGAATTACAGAGTCTATAAACACCATGACAATGGTACAAGTCTAATTATCTCAACGCAAACTTGAATTTCAGTGTCCTCTCTGACAATGTTTCTGGCTTAGAATGATCTCCAGCTGTAACATGAGGCTGCTGTCCTTTAGCTTTCACTAGAATTTGGCAGCAGTTAAGCCATCCATTTCTGCACACTTAACGTTTTACTGTTGGTGTTACTTGAAGGCACAGCTCTCCAGATATGACACAGGTAACTCATACCATCTTCTCAGGTTTGTTCTGCTGCTACTACCACCATAGCTGGGGGAAACTGCACATCAGCTGCTACTTTCTTACTTTCTGTAACCACAAGCAGTTGTCAAACCACAGAGGCCAGTTGGTGGCTATTGTCAGCCACGCTCCAACAAGCAGCTTATGGTACTAGGCCTATCTTTCACAAATACAATACCACAGCAATTCATGTTCGAATTCTTCCTCTGTGCTGATGTTCCATATTAGCAACATGGTCCGTGTTCTGCTGAGAAGCAGTTAATTGATACAAGTTTAGACAGTGAACATAATTCTGCATGACTTGTACTACCTGCTCTGTAGCCTTCCAGCACACAGAGACATAAAACTCAATTTTACAGTTCATGGTAGCTATGAACTACGTGTACAGCAGTGCACAACTGGAAAGGGAATGATCAAAGAGACACTCCTGTATACAGGCATGTACAGATACAAGCAAGGAGGATGGAGGATGCAATGTTTACATAGTATCAGTCTGGAAGGAAGAAGAGTGGAAGGTCACAGTACTATCACAGTGTGCATTTGTTCAAATCATTCTTGGTCCTCAATACAACAGGAATCCAGAATCTTCTACCCCAAACAGTAGGTGGGCTAAGACTAACCTGTCTCAATACCTGTTTTTCTGCTTTCCTTTCTGATGAAGAACTTCAGTTGAGTATTTTCAAAAATTGTTATTTTTTAATCACAGAAAATTTGACCTAATTCCCAAGGCCATATCATGGCCAAGTCTCTTTTGTATCATATTCCCTGAATCCAGCCATTCCAAATGCTCAGTCTCATGGAAAGAAACGTCATCAGGAACTTAAGGTGCAAATACTTTCCAGCAAGGTAGAGTTACATCTTTCTTCTAAGTGGATTGCTAGGGTTCTGATAAGGGCAGTGCAACGCAACACAAATCCGCAAGTTCTAGCTTGACCTCACACAGAGGCCAAACATAGGCTACAACCATGTTAGTTTATTCTTCCTGCCCCACTGACACATCCTGAAACACAGGAATAGCTACTGCACACGACAATTTATAAGCATCAGAAATAAAGAAGTATCCTCCCTAGTAGTTTTAGATTTCAGCTGATTTTGCTTTTTTAAGTAAGGTTACACTAAGCTGGGGACTTAGACCTTTAAAACCAGAAAATCCAGACAAGGTTAAGTCTTGTCCGATGAATTTTAGTGACCAAGGCAGCAGCTCTCAGCTGTATCTTTCCCTGCTGTGAAGAACTCACATTGCAGAGAATGTGTGCAGGGAGTCAATGAAGCTTCACCCTTTATTACTGACTATAACAACTGACCAGGTTCTATCAGCTGTAACAGAGTAAAGCTATACAAGGTAGCAGACTCAACTGCAAACTATAAAAAAAACCCCATCTATAAGACATCAGCTTTCTCAACCCATCTTATTTCTGGCAATGTAGACCAAAAAGGATTCCCTGCTTCAAGTCCCTACCAGCCACAGGCAAGGACTATGCTGTAGACAGTGCATTTTTGACCTTTCCTCTGGGCCCTGTTTATGAAACTAGAAAGGCCAGGGAACACAATAATGACTTCACATAGCTTTTCTCAAGCTCAAGACTACTAGCCTTTGGGGCAAGTCCGTGAACACAGCCCTTCCAGCTAGGAAGGATCCTAGTGTTACTAAGAAGAAATATTTGACAGCAGCACATCGCAAGAAACAGCCTTATTTATTAGGCACTGCAATTTTATTTCAGTTACAAAAGAAAACAGGAAGCCCTCCCCCATACACACGCACCTTATCACTTCAGCTGGCTCTGATCTAGCGCGTATGCCCACTAGACTTATTTACACCTTCTCTATGTACTTTTTGAGGCCGCTGGAATCCTGAACTCGACCTCTTCCTCAGGGCAGATCCACCCCTATTACTCCATCTCAGAGAGCCGAGAGTTTGCCCTCCTCTATTTACCTGGAGACAGACGAGCAATTGCCCACAGTACAGCGATATTTCAGTCTGAGGACAAGCTGTACACAGCAGAGCCGAAAGAGCACTTATCCTTTGGTTATCTGATCCGAGGTGCATCGCCTTAGCTACCAGGAGCCCGTCACAGAGTTATCAACCCCAGGCCGAGGATGGAGAGTCCACTGCGGCTCTGCCACCGCCTCCCGGCGCCGCGGACCGCAGTAGCCGTGACACGGGTCCTGAAGGACACGGCGGCGGGAGCCCGTCACCGCCACCCCGGCCAGCCCCGGGCGACACGAGGGCCCGACACCGCCAACCCGGCTCCCGGGCCGGGCCGGCGCTGCCTCACCTTGACGCGGATCTCGTAGGTGGTGAAGCGGCCGCGGCCCACCCCCACCGTCTGCGGGTTGCCCACGTCGATCTCCAGGAAGTTGCTGGGCGGCCCGTAGGCGTCGTTGAGGTTCTGAGGCTTGCTGATCAGCCGCCGGGTGTCCGCGATCGTCTCGGCCATGGCGGAGCGGGCGCCTTCTCCCCTGAGCCAGCGACCGAGCCNCCCCGCGCCCAGCTGACTGCCCGGCAACGCGCGCCCGCGCCCACCGCCCGTGCGCGCACTCAAGGCACGCTGGTCAATGTAGTTCTCGAGGGCCGCAGCGCTCCCTCATGCCTGGCGCGGTCTCCCGCGTTCTGAACTACACATCCCGGCGGGCACTGGGGGCGCGGCGCTCTGGCCGGGAGAGCTGGTTTGTCGGCCCCCCCGGCCGGGTGCGGGGGCGGTGGCGCTGATGGAGTTGGTGGGGGGGTGGCTCGGCTCTTCCCGCAGATTCCCATCCTTCGGGGAATGAAAAGACTGGGTGGGAAATGCTGTATATGCAACGTGTTAGGCAAAAGGAATCAGCCCGGTGCAAACGTAGACTGGAGGAGATCCCCACGAAAAGCTTTGTGTTGAAAACAAAGTCTTAAGTCACTGACCCAAGCTGCAATCAAGGTGACGGTGTTGTTTGTAGTAGCCTTAACCTTTTAAAACTTACCGCAGTTTTAACAAATGATACACATTTAATAATAGTATTACTAACGGGACCAGATTTTATGTCCTCATAGCTTGCAAAGCTAAAGAGTTCATAAAGGATAGGAAAGGAAAATTGTGTTTACAGAGTGAGTTATTAAAATAACTTGAGAGAGAAAGAAGGAAAGAAAGAGAATGAGAGAAAGGGAGAAGCAGAAGTGACAGAATTGTCCCCTTCCAAGACATAAGGTCTTTATTTCTCATTTTCTGATTAAGTAGGTGGTGTGTTACGATAAAAGAAACATTTCCCAAAGTAGTACAACATTTGCCCTCTTGATGCACCTAAACCCTCAGTGAATAGAAATTATATTAATCCACTATTATTTCTAAATTACTCTATCATCTTGGAGGACTTCCAGATTTTTTTAATACCTGTTAAAAGTACCCCTCCAATGATTAAATGCATATATCATTTTCCTTCATTCTTTTCTTATGACAGAGTTCTAGTGATGTTCCTTTACTATCCAAGTGGAATGAGACTGTGAAAACTATTGATATTTTTTCCAAAAATCTGTGTGGGCAATAGGTAAAATGGCAGGCTGCCCACAAATCATAGCCGAGAGACACAAAGTTAATATCTGGCAAGTGTAGTTACGTGTTATCTGTATTAATAAAAAGGTAATCAGAAAGAAGAGATGATCCCAAGGTACAAAATTAGTTCATCCCCATAACCAGTATGTGATGGGTCGTTTGCTGGGTAACTTTTCTGTGAATTTCCTTGTCATCTCTCCTTCAGTGTTATTTCTTCCATTTACTAGTGCACCTACCTTTCTTCCCACTAATAGCTGCCAACTATTCACTTTATAATTATAAACAGAATTTAAGCTGACAAAAGTTTTACAAAGCTGGAGTGAGGGGAGCTTTACCTGAGTTATACTAGTTATTAAACTGGTTGTGCAGCAAGGCAAGAGAAAACTTATTAATTCTACTGAGATTACATATGCACCTGGAAAAGCTTTTGTTTGTTACACAACCTATGCTGCCACATCTGACTGCAAATGTGAAAAAGAAACTGGTGTTGTCTTAACTATAATACATTGTCTGTCTCCTGGCCAAGCCTGATTTTGTTATCTGTTCAAAGCAACGAAAAAATGTCCAGTACTGTACATTTGGGAAGTTGCTGAGTCTGTGATGAATAAAGAATTTGTTCTCATGCTGGGGAGATACTAAGAGTGAGGCTTAAGTTGGATGCTTTTCTCACAGCACACCATCTCAGCACCACTATTCTGTCTGCTTTTCCTCTAAGGGATGACTGGTGGTGGAGATCCTTGTGGAGGCTACAGGGAGTGACTGTTTTAGTGCCCACTTGTCAACAGCATTGGTATATGAAGGGGTTGCAGTGATTTGATGAGGTGTCCCATCTCTGGTTTTCCCATCGAAGTCAAATACAACTCCTCTGACCTGGGAGGCAAAGGGGAAGACGCCCAGCTTCATGAGTAGCGCCCCCCTTACATCACATGAAAGCATAAATGCCACACTGGCTAGTGAGGCACGGAGAAGGAATGAAGGTAGGGGAAAAGCAGAGTTCTGCGGGCCTCTTTGTTTCCTTACAGTCCTCAGAAAATGCATTTGTTTACTTTGAATCGTGCTCCAGGTTTTTTTTGTGATCATGAGACTGGAGTTACGCTATCTGTAGTTGTTTCTTCTTGCTAGAAAGGTTCTTTTCTCGGCATGAAGGTGAGCATAAACTCAGAAAAGAAATTTTTAATTCTGTTTCTGACATGCACTTTGGGTGAAATTTCAAATCTGGAGGGAGAGAGGTCAGCTGTGTTTATAGGTTCAAAGATTAGATCAAGCATTTAGAGTTGGACTCGATGATCCTTCTGGGTCCCTTCCAAGTCAGCATATTCTGTGGCATCGGAGAAAATCCTAGTGAACCTAAATTCTTTAACAATCAGGTACTTACTTGATTTGTTATTACATCTTGTTTATTCAACAGTGACACAAAGATTTGCTGGCATACCTTCAAGTGGCAAAATGGATACCAGAGTCTCACAGCATGGACCCATAGAAGCAGTATTAATGGATGATTATTTCTGGAATTTTGTTGAGTAATATTTCTCCAGTAGTTTTTGGGTGCTTTCTTTGTGTTTTGAAAGAAAGAATCACATTTAACAGGAAAGGAAACCAAATCTCTCCATTATCCAGTCAGGACTCTCCAGCCTTTCTGACAAGTGCCCAGGTTAGCACATTTTAGACAGCACAGGCATATTTTGTCAGAACTTGTGGGGAATGCTGACTCAGGATAAGGCAAAACCCACAAGGCATTGAACTAATTGTGAAATGCCTTGTGTGGAAAAATTACTTCCTGATCCCTGCAGTAGCTGCTAGTGCTTTGAAATATGGTGTTTGAATGTCTACATTGTGCTCCTGCCTGCAAGATAATAATATTAAGCTTCTAAACATAATTTGTAATATCTACATTTATAAATATATACATATACTGTGAACTCCTATTCTGAGAGATACTGAGTAGTGCCTGTGTAGCTGAAATACTGCAGTGAATTTCTAACACATTGAGCTATTTGAACTGACTGAGATGTGAACAGTAAATAGATAGCAAAAATGGCTGTAAGTCCATAATTTTGGGAACATTTATGTGGCTTTATTAACCTGAGGCTTTATAAGCAATGTAGACTTTTAACAGCCTATTTGACTGTCTCAAAATAGATGGGGTAAATATCAAGTCTACCCCTGAGTGTTTTGACATAATCCCAGGAAAATGAGTTTTGATGGAAACTGTGTTGATGAAAACTACCCACAAAATCCATTTTCATAGAGTAGGCTGAATGGTCAGTTCTATATCAAAAGTGCCTTTGTGTTTGGGAACCAAAGATATTTCCCATGGTGGGAATAGCTTGGAGCCTTGCAGTCAGGTAAACCCAGCCCTCTTTGTGCAGAAACTCAGAATGGTTCTGGCAGAGACCCAAAGACTCTTGGACACATCCATCCCCAAAGGGTTCAGCACATCCAAGTTTCTAAAAGCAGTGCAGTTATACCACTAGAGGCCAGAGGAGACATCTGGCCTGGTTTGATTTTACCCCTCATTTTTATTCCTGTTTTATTCCTGTTACAGACCACTTTTGGCTAGCTGGCAGACTAATAATGCAGCAGGGTTGAACAAGTGCCAATTTAATTTCTACACAGTTTCAATGCCACATTTTTGAAGGCGAGCAAAGGCACAGGTACAGGGAATGAAGGGTACAAATGTGCCACAGAATGGATCTCTACCTGTTACCATGGACGTAAACCATGGTAGTCTACAGAAATGTACTTGAAAGTCCTGTTTGTTTAGGTTAACACCAAACCTTGGTTTTGCCAAGTGCTTACAGCCAAAGGACAGTGAGTTCCTGGGATGTGCAACCCAGGCCATGGTGGCATTTTAGTTGGCCAGTGTATAGAAGGTTCATAGCATTGCAGAGGGTTTATTCATGTAGGTAGAAGATGTCTGAATAGACCCAAATGAGAAGTTTTTCTATGCTGCCTTGCATAGCAAGGTTAGAGAAAAAAAAAGTGACAATTTAAATAAATCAGATGTTTTTGCTGAAGATTATACTGTCATTTTCTCCAATTATTCTTGACATTTCACCCATTCATATTGTGATCTGAGTTAATAATGGAAGAAAACCCAGCTCTTGTTGCCTTGTTTATTCTTTGTTCTCAAGGAGATAAGCTGTTTATAAAGATAACTTATTTGTTATTTAAATCACTTTTACAGAATTTGTTTGTTTCCTTGTTTGAGTTTCTAAATATATTGCAACAATTGTGATGCATCTTTGAGATGTCTATTCAATTCACTATGATTTGTACTGGAATTCACTCCTAAATGGGCGCAGGTGTTGATAGCTATAATATGCTGGAATGAGTCAAAACCAATAAATGCCCAATAGAGGAAAGATGAAAGAAAATGCACTGAAAACAGCTCTTTTAGGATGTGATAAATAGGCACTTTAATTCACTACTTAATTAGGTATCTAGCGCTGAAGATGTGTCTGGAGCAACTACGTATTTTAAACAGCTGAACATGTTAGAGTGTAACTTCAATCACTGCTAATATTTTTGAGATCCATAAACATTATTTTTAGAATTAGCAATACTATTCAGGATATAATCAACTTTTGTTTGCAAGCTGTTCTATAGTTCCCTAAAGCAACATTTTCCAATACTTTTGTAAAAAAAATATTCATTGATAGTCTATGAAAACTACTTGCCCACTTTTCCCATGTTGCACAGAAATTTAATGCTAGAATAAGATGTAGGAATTCTGACGTTGCAAAATCAAAAGTCAGTTTAAGCACTTCCTTTGTGCTTTACCAGGAACAGACGCTTCGTTATCTATTTCTTGCACAATGCATTCTGCAGGCAACATCTCCTGAAGCCCCATCCTAACATTTGGGTGCATTTCTGACAGGAATGATGGGCCGGCCAATGAACAGGCGAGTGTTATGGTTAGTGATTCCCGAGTCCCAGTGCCCTTCCCTTGGAGTGAAGGCTTTTTGCATTGTGCCTTTCTGTCAAAAGAACTTTGTAGTTGGATTGGAAGTGCTTGGATAAGGCAGTCAGGTACCTACCAAAGGAGAAAGGTGGTCAGCATTCTCCTGAGGAGTTCTCAGGAATCGCACGTGGGTATCTAAACTGACACCAAAGACAAGGTTTACTGTGTGCTAAGCAGACACTGAGACTAAATCAGCCTCTAGGGTTTGCATTATCTCCAGAGAAATCTGCTTTTATGTTAACATATCTTGTTGTTGCATTTCAAATGTATGTTCATAGGCATAAAAGTGATACTGATAGACATAAAATTGATACTGCTGATGTGCAGATAGGTTGTAACTCTGGCCAGGGATATTTGTCCTTAATATTTTACAAGTATCTGTCCTTAGTATTTTATGGTCCATGTTTTTAGAGATAAAATCAAATAGCACAAGACAGAAATTGTCAGCAAATGCAAATTCAGTTGCCAAAAGTTCCCGATGACAGCTGTGGCACCCAATACAGGCATGGTGCAACACAATACAAATGACAGAATCACAGAATAGTCAGGGTTGGAAGGGACCTCTGGAGATCATTTAATCCATGGCAAGGTCACCTAGAGCAGGTGACAAAGGAACATGTCCAGGTAGGTTTTGAATGTCTCCAGAGAGGGAGATTCCACAACCTTGCTGGGCAGCCTGTTCCAGTGCGCTGCCACCCTCAGTGTAAAGAAGCTCTTCCTCATGGTGAGGTGGACAAAGAAGTTGTTTGGAAACTGGAGTGCACGGGTAGGGCAGTAAGGTGTTGTGTGCAGCTCCAGGTGGGTCTGGAAAGTGGATTTGTACCGGGTGGCTGGAGTGGCTGTGTGGGGAGTGAGGCCCTGGGGCAGGCAGGCAGGTGGGCTCCTCAGGGGCTCCCCCACTGACTGCGGCGCAGTTTGGGGGGCAAAGAGAGGGAGAAGGAACCACGGACCAGCAAAGGACCTCGGGGTGCTGGTCGACAGCAGCTCAACATGAGCCAGTGTGTGCCCAGGTGGCCAAGAAGGACAATGGCATGCTGGCCTGTATCAGCAATAGTGTGGCCAGCAGGACCAGGGCAGTGATTGTCCCCCTGTACTCGGCCCTGGTGGTGCTGCACCTCAAATCCTGTCATCTTTCCTGGGCCCTTCACTACAAGAAGGACATTGAGGGGATGGAGGGAGTCCAGAGAAGGACAGTGAAGCTGGTGAAGGGTCTGGAGCACAAGTCCTGTGAGCAGCAGCTGAGGGATCTGGGGTTGTTTAGCCTGGAGAAAAGGAGGTTCAGGCTCCTCTCTGTAACTACCTGAAAGGAGGTTTCAGCCAGGTGAGGGTCGACCTCTTCTCCCAGGCAACCAGTAGCAGGATGAGAAGACACAGCCTCAAGCTGCGCCAGAAGAGGTTTAGGTTGAACATCAGGAGGAACTTCTCCACAGAAGGGGTGATTAGATACTGGAATGTGCTGCGGAGGGAGGTTGTGGAGTCACTGTCCCTGGAGGTTTTTAAGAAAGACTGGACGTGGCACTAAGTGCCACGGTCTAGTCGACATGGTGGTGTTAGGTCATGGGTTGGACTCGATGATCTCCGAGGTTTTTTCCAATATAATCGACCCCATGATTCCGTGACCCAGGCGGGAGCGGCTCGGCCAGCACCGGCCGCGCCCGGGCTCCCCCACTGCTCCGCGGGACTCCATTTCCCAGCGTGCCCCGCGCCCTCGCCGCCACCGCCCCCGGGCCGGGAAGATGGCGGCCCTCGTGTCGCCCTTGGCTACTGCGCGCTGCCTGCTGCGGGCTCTGGGGCGCCGCGCCCGCCTGCTCCCTCCGCACAGAGGTCAGTGCCGCCGCCGTGGCTCGCCGGGGCTCGCTGGCCCCGGGCGGGCGACAGGCTGCCGGGGCACCGCGCAGGGAGGGCACCGAGGAGCGGTCGCAGGAGCCGGTGCATGCCTCCCCTCTCCGTCGTGCCGCGGGTCTGTCCCCGGCGGAGGGGAGATGGGTGCCGGTGCCCGGCGGGGCAGACAGCAGCCGCTGGGACACACAGAGGCTCCGCCGCTCTGCCATGACCTGCCGGTGTCCTCTCATTCCCCGGCCTGGGCTTGTCCGCGACCCAGCCCCGGGGAGGATCCGCCTGCCGGGGTGGCACCGGGAGTCGGCCCCGGTCCCCTGGGGGACCCGCGAAGGGGGCCCGTGGCTTCCCGAGTTGGTGATGTCGCTTTCCCCCTGGGAAACAGGGCTTCGGTGCGCTGCCTGGTTAAAGCCTTGCGGCTGCATCGGACGATTGGCGAGCGCGCTGGTGGCTGCCAGCGCTTTGGCCGGGCTTTAGGGTGTCTAAGGGATTGTTCTCCCTCGAGGACCCTCCGGTGTATAACGAACGACAGCTGAGTTTTATCTTCACAGCCTTGCTTTGCAAGTCGGTTCAGTACACAAATTTGTGGGTTTTGTTAACTCGAGGCTTAGGTTAGGAGCAGAGGTCTTTTTTCTTTAGTGAGAGCTCTTCGTCATATGCCAGTCTGGCAAGAGTACGAGAATTCAGCTGGTGACTGGTGGCTCCCAAGATTGATAAATGTTCACGTCCATGCATTATATTGTGATTGTACAATATTTATACATCCTAAGAAAAATAGACAAGCACTGCAGTTAGTACTGTAGTTGAGTGTGTTTTGTTAGAGATTGGTCTAACACTTGGACTCTGTGTAGTTTGTTTTTTATAACAAACGTCCTAGGATTTAGAAAAAGTTGTCAGAGCAAATCCAGTGGCTTTAGGGATAGTTTGTCAGCTTCCATGTTAAAGGGAAGATAGTCCTTATGTACGTTGTTTGAGGACGTCAGACTGCAGGGATGGGCTGCCATCATGCCATTGATTTATAATCTTGTTTTTATGGTCACTGGTTTATAGTCTTTTCTTTGTTTTTGTGATTTGCTTTCCACAGTTTTGTACCTTTTCCTTAATTAAAATACTTGACAGGTAGTATCTGTGTAAAGTTCCAATTTCACTGATACACTTGTCTTTCCCTACTTGCATCTGTAGGTCAGGTTGTTAAACGGGGTGTGCATGGGAAAAATACAAGTAGTCTTCTTTCAGAATAACATATCAGGCATGTATGCAAAAAGCAGCATTTCAGTTCCAACTCACGTTTCCCTAGAAGATACTGTTTCATATGCTGCACAGAGGAATGGCCTTTGGTGAGTCATCTAAGGTCATATAATGAGACAAAAGTGCAAGTCCTTGTCCTTATGTCTTAGCTGCAAACTGCTGCTTCTGGTTCGAACTTCTAATTTCAGCAAGTGTAGAGCTTTTATGAATTTTACATGATATTGGCCTAGCATTTTCAGTTTGTGCAGATAACTTAGTGCGTGTATGCCCCCCCAATATGTTTGGTTGAATTTTGATTTTTTTAACCCTTCTGTTAAGCACTGGAAAGTAAATAATTTTTTCAGATTACCATCTCTTACATTCTTGTCATTAATCACTGTACAATATTTTGAAAGGAGCATTTGTTTATTATAGGACTATAAATGTATTTTTAGCTTTATACCTAGCACATGATCTCTTTCCCATGAAGCTTACATGACAAGTCTTTGTTCTTCTGCAAGTTTATTCATGTGCTTAACTTTAACACGTGTTTAATTTATCCAAATCCTTGTACATCATGGGGCAATTTACCTGTTTGAAACAGATTCTGCAAAACTTGCATATGTATTTAATAAAAGATGAGATAAGAGGACATTATTATTGTTTACAGGTACTAGCATGGAAAAAAAATTCTGATCTTTTGCTACCTTTGCTCCATTTTCACACAGGAGAATAACCTTTGGAGCTACAAGACTGTACCATTGTCCTTCCTCCTCACTGTGGTGTCATTTGCTTAATCTTGAGTTTAGAAAGGTCTCTGATACCACCATCTGCCTGTTGATGAAAGTGCCCTCTGACTTCCAAGTCCTCTTTTTCTGTCATGGCAGTTGCGTTTCATAGGCAGTTTTAGCAGCTTTACACTAAGAGTTTCAAGATTTGAAGCAGTTTGGCTTTGTTGTGGCCCTAACTAATATTCTGAACTTCAGCTTGGATTATTGAAAACATGACAGTTTTAAAAAGTTAATTTCTATTACTTTTTTTTTCTTCTCTCCACACAAATTCCAGGGTTTGTGAAAAGCTCTCAAGGCAGATTGTGCTGGCAGAGCACTAATGACACGGGTGTGATCCTTGTACCTTGTATTAACACTGATTCAGTAGAAGCAATTCCAGCTTCTTGATTATGGCTGTCAGCAAAGGTGGCACTTGGTGATTTTGGGGTACTTAATTTTGGTGCAGTTGTAACCTACATGAGTTTGGTTTAGATGCAGCTCTCGCACAACTATAGATTGGAAATATTCTTTATTTTTAAGACAAACAGTAATTAACTATTACAGCAAAGTGGAAGGGGAAAGTGTTAATTTTCTGTTCTTACCTTGGTTACCTTTCTGTGCTCTCAGCCTCTTGGCTGCTGTCAGGATCAGTTTTGGTATGCCACAACCCAACTTCCATTTCAGCTTGTCTTCTTGCATAAATATCTCTAGTGCCTGCCTCAGAAGTGACTGTTGCTTTCACAAGCTGTGTCATTGTAACTCGCATGCCTTTTTCTTTGTCATCTCAGACATCAGTTCTAAGTGGCAGTAGAAAAACTCAACAACACACTGATAAGTTTTCCAATTTGCTGCTCTTTTCCAGAGCAGAAAGTCCCTGGAGTTAAGAACACTTTTTGTATTTTTATGTAGGGTTTCATTATCTTTGCAGTGGTAAATTAATGTCAGTTTACTGAATATGTCTTAAGTCCCCCACTTGAAAGAAATTTTTTATAATTCCAGATTGGCATTTTTTTTAAAATAAGTTTTATTTGCCTTGGTGAGATTTTCCCCTCTGATTTCTTTCTTTTTTTGGGTGTATCACAGTAGGTCTTCACTGCAGCTGTGTCTGTGATCCTTGTATGGGCAAGCAGAAAGGCAAATGCAAAGAGCTAATTATGTGGTTTGAAATAAAGTGAGATTATACTTACATATGTGTGTTTTGGGAACAGGAATTTAAGAAAAAGTTGCACTTTGGTGTCAAATCTAAAGAAGCAAGGAACGTCAAGTTAAATGTGGTAACATTCAACACTATCCTGCACCCTGAAGGTGGGAAAGGTAGGTTACGGATAACCACGTCTAGTTTTACACTGTTCTACGTAAAACGAAATGAACAGTGAACTGATGCTGTGCTTTTCTATAGTTGTGTCTGGAACACTTCATAGGTGTAGAAGACGCTTTTTCTGTATGTGACACTTAAAGATTTCAGAAGGGAACTAATAAAAATTGAGTTGCAGTTTCTGTAATACAAAGATTAGATAATGAAACAGTAAGAGATAAGTGAAAAGCCATATTTTGCAATGTGGAGAAGAGGACTGTAGGATTACAGTTAGTGCACTGAATCATAGGTGATTCCTGTAGCTGAGTGATTGATTCTGCAATCTGTTCCACAAAATGCGGGTTAGAATGGAAGGTGCACCTTTTTTTCTGTCTCTTCGAATAGTTTATCACTTGTATAACTACCTTCTGTTGACTTACCTCTAAAACCCCCACATGCTTTTCAGTAGCATCTGCCTTTGTTTTGCAGCTACAGATGTGAGGTTATCACTTGACCGGTTACTGGGTGTCTCCTGGCAGTGTACCATAGCATACCCCCATCATGTTTCAATCCCAGCATTCAATATTATTTTAGGAGAACAGTGAGTGATTTGTGCCATGACACCCTCTGTGGCCATTTGGGCATAGTCTCCATCTCTGTCTTGTGTTAATGACAGAGTATTTCTTCCACTCCCAGGATGGTTAGCTGTGAGTACATGTAATCTGAGACAAACTCCATGCTTCTATGGAGTCCTACTGGTGTGCTTTGTCCATGGCCAGGAAGGTCATGAGCCACAAACCCTTTCTTATCCCTAAATCAGCTTTTCTTTTTTCCTTCGATCCTGTCATAAGAAGTAGGAACTCATGGATTTATCGGTATAAGGGGGTACACTGGAGCTCTTGGAGCCATCAACTTCTATGTATTGCAAAGGCATAGATAGTTCAGAGATACGGATCACAGGAATGAGGTTGGCTTTTTTTAGGAGTGGAATGGTGGAAAACAAGATGAAAAAATTTTGAGACAAAATTTTGAGACAAATCATCTGAGCAGCCTGGTCTAGTGGAAGTGTCCGTGCCCATGGCAGGAATGTTGGATCTAGGTGATACTTCAGCTCCCTTCCAACCCAAGCCATTCCATAATTGTGTGATCTATGCCTTTTCCCCTTCCCTTCAGAGGCAGGTCAGGTTTTGCTGACCTGTTCCTGACAGATTTTCATCACACTTACTTTTAAAATTCACCCCACATCTTTGGAAGTTTTACAGCTTCTAGACTATTAATCTATTTCACTACCTTAATTGCAGTTATAAAGATATAAGAGATCTGTATAAATACAATTTCCTGTCATTTTCTCAGTACCCTGTATGTATCTGGAGACAGCTATATGTTTTTCTTCTCTACAGGTTTTACTCAAATTTTTGCAATAACAGACTTTGAACTCAACTCTCTTTATGTGATCTCTTTAGATAGGGATAAGCTATTTACTCTTAATTCAAAGCAGTAACTTAGTTCCTTCAGGAACAAGAGAATTTGGTGCAGTTATTGGCTGCAGATATAAACAGTGACTGTCTTTTTATATAGAAACAGTTACTTGCAATAAATAAACAAAATTTGATCTAATAGTTCAGTTTTATCCTTCTCTTTTCTATCTATCTATCTTTCTATTTAAAATTCTTTTTGTGCCTTTTATGGCATCTTTGTGGGTTGTGACCCATATTTTAAAAAATAATCCTTTAAACCTCCATTTACTCTCCCATTTGGTTCATACTTCTCATAACATATGATGTGAAAATTGAAGAGTGTCTTCCAGGGTAGACTGAATATTGAATAGAACAGGTTTGGGATTTTTTCCCATGTGTATTTATATTGGAGTACTTGAGTTTATTTTATTTTAGTTTATTTTTTCCTCTAATAGTGTTATGATATTGTCTCACTGTCAGTTTGTGATCCAGTGTAGCCCTTGGATCCTTTTTTGCAGAGGTACTCTTTAGCTGGTCATTCCCCATCTCCTGAGTTAGTTATTTCCTTTAAATAACATGCTTTGTCCCTATTGAATTGCATCCTATTTGTTAGATTATTTGTCCAGTTTGACAGAATTTGCTTGCCTTCTAGAGTGTCTGCAGCCCTCTCCTGATTTTCTGTATTTGCGTTCCCAGTCCGTGTACTTTATCTTGCCATATATGGCATGGATGGAAATCCAGGGTTGCACCAGGATGAGATGCTGAGGCCTCTCTGAAACTCTGCTGCAGATATACACCTAGTTTAACTGTAGTAATTATTCATTACATATCCTTTTTCCAGCTGTTTTGTACCTGCTTAAAAGCACTTTCACTTGCAACTTTCTTTCCTACTTTATAGTTGACAATGCTTTGTGACAAAAGCGGTACTGCAATCAACGTGCTTTTCGTTCACCCATTAGCATGATGCCTGATCAGAGAGGAAAACTTGTTGATCTTGTGTTGTTCCTGAGGAGCTGATGTTGCCTTTTATTCGTGTTGTTACCTTGTTAAGTGCTTTATTAAAGAAAAATCTTCTTGTAGTTGTTCCAGTATTTTCCGGTGTTCTGAAATTGTGTTGATTGACCTATAAATTTGTGGATTTACCTTTCTCTCCTTTTCGAAGACAATTTTTTTTTTTTTCATTTTCCTAGTGTTTTTGAATCTTACCTGCCTTCAGTGAGACCTCAAAGAAAACTGTTAGAGGCCATTGTGTTGCTTGGGAAACTTACCTAAAGTATTTGGGAATGGATTTCCTTAGAGCTCACAGGGTTAAAAATACCTAACTGTGTAGTTGTTGCACGCGTTTTTCCTACACTCAAATTTATTTCCTTTATTCATTGCTAAAAATCATGTTTTTCTTTATTATACTTAAGCCATTAAATAACAGTGGAAGTAAAGAAGATATTTAACAGCTTTTCAGTGTGTGCCGTTGTTTCTGATCTTAATGATTTGGCAAGCTTGTGTAAGCTTCTTTGTAAGCTTCTTTTTAAATTCCTTTCCTAGTTATGTCTTGTTTTATGTCCAGCAACTCTGACTTTTTCTTTTTAATGTCTTGTCTCTGACAGTATTCTTACCTGGGCTTGTCCCTGTCCCTTCTAGGCAGAAGATAATGCCAGCAGATCAGGCTGTGGCATTGCAGGGTTTCACAGCTATTGCCTTGCTTAGCGTGGTGTTTGAGTCTTTCAGCTTCCTTACAGAACTCCTGGTTTGGTCTCTTGTTTGTTGACTTCTAAATACTTTCTGAAGTTTTACCTAAAGAGTTATCTATTTAGGGAAATACACTTTGGAATTTTTAAATGGTTTTACCCCAGTTTGGAAAAAAGAAGGGTCAAAACTTCCCTTGCAACAGCTCATCCGAATATTACCAACTCTCTAGCTGGACATCTTAGAATGTGTGCTTGTTAATAAAAAAAAGGAATGTTAAAACATACTACTAGAGTAAAGTTAGAAATTGAGTTAATGAAAAATGAAGGGGTAACCAGTGGTTATATAGGTAAGTCATGTATGTGTCTTTGTGTAAACTGTTAGCAATGTGTGTTGTTTATAAGGAGATGCTTTTCAAAACTTCTCTATTAATTGGCTACTTTATTTTTACAGCCTACACAGCTCAGGCAGATGAGAAGACAGGCTCTGGTACTCCTACAGATGCTCACGCCAGAGCCTTATTGGTTTGCAATGGACCTTTAGAACATTATGACTTTCTGATTAAGCAGGAAGAACTGAAGAATGATGAGCAGCAAAGAAGAGTTGTGCAGCACCTGCAGAAATTGCATGAGAGCCTTAAAGGCTACAGCATCAATTCAGAAAATGTTTTTTCAAAGGTGAGGTTTATAATGATCAAAATATTTTTTGCATTTATATTTGCTCATAAGAATGTGCTTAAAATGCATACATTTCTGTCAAGAGCTCAAATCTTATTTTTGCAAATCTGTCTTTCCAGATAGATCATTCTTCATGTTTCAATCTTTCTTTTTTGGTTTGTAAAATCCAGTGGCACTCCACAAGTAACCGAGTTAAATATTTTTGAAATATTTCTGTAAGAAAATCTGATATGGTTTTAGTTATGTCCACTGCCTGCCTTTCCAAAAAAGTCATTTGGCTGTAGGAGAGAGGGGCCTAAACCAAGTTTTAATTCTCAAGCACTCTTATTATACTTGTATGTTTGGATTACATAAACTGAACACTGATGTTTTGTGTTCTAACAGATATTCCACACTATAATATTTATCAGACATGGCTTTTAAAAACAATTCTTCTCCACATTGCTAGTTTCCAGGTGAAGTAAGGAAAGAAGGCGTAGGTATAATCTGCACCCTTGTTGTGTTTTTGGGAGCATCACAGTTTCTTTTCAAAAGATTTACAAAAGCTTAGACATATCCCTGTTGCACAATGCCTTAACAATCATAGAGCCTCAGTATTCATAATACTGTTAGTCTACTGTTGCATCTCTGTAACTTTTCCCTGAAGCTCTTGACACAATGTTTTCCAGACTTTCTTTGACAGTATTTTCCATGTTTCTTGTTTTCATGCTGTTATTCTCATATTGCTGCTCTGGTGGCCTTGCACCTGCAAATATTGATAGCACTGGTATGGCACGTTCTCATGGGAAGCAACCAGAACTGGTGTGGGAATTCCCCCCTCAGCTTTCCTTGCCTCTTGTTTTGTAGATTTGAGTTTATATCCCAGAAAACCAAACGTAGCACCCAACAAAGCAGATAAGACATTTAATTCCTTGCTAGATATCAGGCAGTTATAGATGTGCACAAAAGCTGAATGCCCAGTGAATGTGCTTCATTTGCACCTGATTAACGTATTTCAGTCAGCACAGTTGTAAGATATGGTCAGGGGAAACAACAAGAGTGGGATGTTTGATGAAGTCTGATGATAAAAGTATGGTGCTGGGGAAAAAGCATGGCAAAATACACATTGCTTTCTCATCTGCAGTTTCCCTGCCTGCACTGGAGAGACCTCCCTGTCCCTTGGAGGGGGGAATCTGTCAGTGTTTTCCCCAGCTAGACTCTGAGTGTTTTTCTTTTGCATTCTCTTTCTCTTGCACCACTTTTGGTTTTTTTTTTTTTCATCAGAATTAACTAACATTTATGGTCAATGTTTACTATCATTTCAGTCCTTGCTAACAAATCTCCATGTCAGCCTTTCTCAGCATTCATTACACAACACTCCTCATCTCATGGGCATAAATCTATATATGCAACTCTGTTGAACTTGTTACCTAACCATACCAAATTGTTCTCTTACCTGGCACAAATACTGTATTTTGTTTGCAGTGCGTGACTAAATGATGTAGCATGAGATCAGGGGAGCCGAAGCCTAGAGGGCTCAAGTGCCTTTAAATGGCACACTGTCCTCTGGCCTTCAGGCAACAAATGACAAGTTAACCATTCTACGGCTCTTGTGATGGGTATTAGCTTCAAGGTGTGAAAAAGCAGAGAAGAGAACAAGTATTATACCTGTAAATGGGGCTGTTTCAAATAGGTGAGAGTAGCAGGGTGCAGAGCATTGGGACACGCACCTGCCTGTCGGTCTGCCTGCAACATCCCCTGAGTGCCTTAAACTCGGATATGTAGCTGGAGATCATGTATTTGCTAGTCATATGCTTGACTGGAAATGCCATAAATGTCTTCCGGCCTCCTTAGAAGACTAAGCACCTAGGAAAGAGATTTTTATTAAGAAGAAACCTGGATGTGAAATAATTCCATGAAGTAAAAGTCAGACACTCCAGGAGAAAACTCACAAATACGTGAAGCAACCTAAGGCAGGACTGTTCCTAAAGGGCATTGAATGTGTCTTTGGAAGTTCTGTTCTGGAAGCAGTTGACCCCGTCATCCTCAGGGGTGCCTTTCAAATCAGCTTTAAACAGGGTGTTTGGCCATGTGATCCTCTGAAATCCCTGCCAGTCCAAATCATTCAATGATTCTAACTCTGATGTGGGAATTGGAGCCAAACAATGGTTTGGGGTATATTTTTGCCTTCTCTGGCAGTTAGTCAGGTCATCACATTACTTACCTTTTTACTTTAGGGATTTTTTTAGTTAAAATTATTAAAAACATACAAGCAGTGTAAAAATGATAGATGTAGCCTGAAAACTGTATGTTTATTTTAAAACACATATTCGTGTTGTATTTGAGTGTATGCCTGTGGATGCATGTTGTCTTGATGGATTTGTGGGCTAACTCTTGAGTCTAAACCCAGGCTCCTGATTCAGTCTGGGCAAGTACAAAATGAAAAATAGAAACTTCCTTTTTTCAAAAATGCTTGTTTCTTATGTTTGGTATGTAGAGCAGTGTGGCAGCATGCCTGAATGTGAACATTTTTTGCTTGAGTGTAAGGAGACCAAGCTAGATTCAGCTTATTAAACTACTTTAATTTGAATCTTAAGTTGCTGACCAGTGTTTTGTATCTTATGAGGATCCTGGGTGTGAAAAGCTGTGGGGTTAGGTTCGTGGTTTTTTCATCTGTCTGGGTTTCTTTTTAATGTTTAGGGTTGGTCTTACAATCTTTTAACTTGTGTATCTCAGAATTGTCTTACTGTACCTGGACTGTAAAAGAAGTCATTCAAAATGGAGCCAATTATCAGATTTGCTCTTGGCATTTTTTTGGGTGTTTTTTTTTTTTGAAGTGCCAGACTTTTATTAATTTTCATTTTTTAGAAAAAATGTTATGACAAAGGCATTTGCTTTACTGTCAAACCTGAGGATCAGTAGGCTAGAGCATTTTGATCTTTTCTGGCAAGATGTTTTGGACATTTGGATATTAAGTTCTAAAAAGCACTATCCTGGAGAATAATTTTGAGAGCTGACTTGTGTTAATTGGAGTACCTCAAATCATAGTTAGTTGCCAGAGCAGGTGTTTTGTAATGACTTTGTAGATCAGGCATTATGTGGGCTTGTTATTTACTGATTCTTTGATTGGGAAGTGTTAATAGGGAAGAAAGCTTGTATTGCAGAGAACAAATGCCAATCTTATTCTATTTAGGAAATGTGATGCTACTTTGTCCCTATGTAACAGAGCTAATTGCAGTAAAGCCAGACTGACACTTTCTTAACTTAAATGCCATTTTTAGCTTGAGAATGTGTTTTTCACTACTTCTTTTAAAGCATTCCACTTTTTCATTTAACACTGCTTTAATTTTAAACCAACTTCTAAAAATTGTTGCACTGCTTACTGATGGAGCTAATGAGTCAGTGAGAAGCAGCTGAAGAACTACTTGCTACTGGGGAAAGTGTTGTTGCAGTTGGAGGTTTTTCTTCTAGAGTTTGATATTTCTATGGAAATCTTAAGACTGATAACCAGGTTGAGCGCTGTAGGGCTGCGCCATCAAAACCCCAGAAAAGGAGCAGAGCAGTGACTTTTGTGTAAATCTGTCAAAGCCTCCTAGCTTGTGTAATTAAATGAAATCATTACTCAGGGAGAAGAAGTCACAACAGCTTTGTTTCTCTTCTGCTATCTCTGAGGAAGCAATTTGCCAGTTCAAACAGAGCTCCTTTTGAGATAAAATGAAACCAAACAGATGATAGTTTAAATTCTAGTGCAGGCCAGGTTTCACTTCAGCAAAGTTGTAATCAACATCTTAATGAAGGTTTCCCCAGAATAAGTCACAAATGTGACTAGGTAGTTGGTAAAATCATATGCTTATCATATGTTTGCATCTGTTGAGGAGTTTCCTAAGTAAGCAAAATACCTGGTTTTCTATTATGGACTTTGAGCGCAGCGATCCTGCTGCAGACTTGGTTCAGTTAGAGCTAAGGCTTTTCATGCCAAGAAGAGGTGGTGGTGAGTACTGCTGTCTGGAGTTGGCCTGGATTGAATAGGATTTATGTAGGTTTATGGGTGGAATTTGTTCATGTGACCAGTAGAAGGCTTCCCTAGGAAATACTAATGATACAGGGCACAGGTAAATCCTGCATTCGTGAATAGCTCATTGCCACTCTCCTCTCGTGGAGGCTGGGTGCTTAGTAACTTTGAATACTCTCATGTTTTTGTGATAAAACCATTGGATTTCCTTACTGGTTTGTACTTAGTGGATTTTAATAGATGTTAATGAAACAACTTGATGTATTTTAAATTAATTAGGGATATATTTTGAAAAAATAAAATACTTTATCAGTTACACCTAGTATTTTGTAGGTTGACTTCCTGCTTTCTCAGGAGGTTTCTAGCAACTTGAATAGCTCACCTTTATTATGAAATCTCCTGTATTGAGAAGAAATTAATCTACTGGCAGCTTTTTCAAAATAAAAAAAAAATAGTAGTGCTTGGCATTTCAAGTGTGCTCATTTTTCCTGGCTCTGTCATTGAAGAGAATGTGGTTGAGAGGTTGCAGTGAAGAAAAAGGGGCTGTGGAAGAGAAACCTCTCTACCAGCCTCTTCTGTAGTCTGATATTCCTTATTTTGTTGCCTGATTTCTTCTGTGATAGAATTGCAGAAGCCTTTTCCAAAATAGCAGTTATTCCAGAAATAGAAACTTCTTGCACTTCTGAACCATTACAAGAATGGTCTGCTTTGGTTTTAGCTTTGTTCTTCTTTTGTCACTTTTTATCTAAATAGTTTTATTCACTAAAATATGATAAAAGTAGGATTAGGGAGCAAATATTTGTATCAGATACAATAGAGTCCTTTCAGGTTTTTTATCCAAAACACTTGTATTACCTCACAGGCCAAACCTTTCTCAGATGAGTAGTCTGGGGCACACACACCATGACACCAGCCATTTTGTTCATGGTAATAAAACTCTATTTTGTTATGATGTAGGTTTTTTGGGGCATCAGCTTAGAATGAATCTCAGGGGAAAAAACAATTAGTCTTGCTGTCAACCAAGTAGGCTTCTGTTTTTCAAAATTACTCCTCAAATTTGAACAAGGACTTTGATCTTCAACTTGGTGAAATCATGGCCTTGTATGTTGAGATATTTTGAGATCTCTCAATTGAAGTTCAAGGCTGTAAGAGTTTGCATAGACATTTCAGATCTCCAGCTTTTCAAAATAATACCAATTGGGACATCTTAAGAGTTGTTGAGTTGCTGTACTAATGACTTGAAATAAGCTCAATTATAAGTGAGGTCATGTTTTGAAAAGAGGTTTGAACAATAGTAAACACCATTCAAGACCTTGAAAATGTCTTCAGCTACAACAGCAGCCAAAAAGGAGGCCTAAAAGAGTGGGAGAAAGAGGCAGTTTTGTTAGTGTTTAAAGAAAAAAATCTGCTGTTGGGAAACTTGTCTCTTGAATTTTGCATATTTTAATTAACCATCTTAATACTGACATGCATTTTCACTTAAAAGTTTTTCCAGTCAGGGTGTAAATATTCCCAGGAAATGAGTTGCTTGCTTCTGGTGTCTGAGCATGGGAGAAGGTGGGAAGACGTTGCATGTTACTAAAGATATTCTCCCCTTCAAACTCAAATTTTGTGCATCTCTTAGTGTCTTTGGGTTAGTACCTTTTAAATATTAACTTTAACATCCTTAAATCTTACCATTGTTGCCAAAGAAAACATATTGTTAGCATTATTATACTGAGACCCCAAATGTACCTCAGGATAATATGGAAATGAGCAAGGTGAAGCTCCTTAATTTAGTTTGTCTTCCTACGCTTCTTACTTTTCTCCCTTTCCTGCCTGAAATAAAGTAGTGTCCTTATTTTAGGGTGACTGGAGGATCTTCTGCATTATGTCTCCCCCCTCCTTGCAGAATGTGTGTTTGAATAGAACCAAGATCAGTCTCCTGCTTTCTTTGCCCCCACATACCACTGACTTTCCTGACTGCTTGCTGTACTTTAAATTGAATCAAGAACATGGATGGGATTTTATCAGCAATCCTAGTGGAAGTTGCCCTTTTTCTTAGACAACTTCCAGACTTCAGAAGATTCATTAGAATAATTTAAAAAAAAAAGAAAAAAATCCATTTTATGGTCATGCAAAATAGCTTGAGACTGGTATGTCTGAGTTTTCAGTATTAAAAATTTGCTGATCAAGTTTTACTTTTTTGAAATATAATGTATGTTAAGAAAAAAATCAAACCAACCCAAGAATATAAAAAAAAATTTCTTAGAGTTATATAATATGTGACAGGAATGAGGAAGTCGTTATCCTAAAGCTGTCAATAGTGTGATGTTTAGAAATATATGTAAAATATTTTCTACAAACTTCTTTAATTGCTGAAAGAGGACAAGAGGTTTTCTGACACTTGATTTGTTTTTAGAGGTGATCAGCTTCAATAGAGGTGATCAGCAAATATGTTTGGACCTTCCACAGTATCCATTCTTTTTAGCAATTAGATATTGCTCAAAAATTGCTGTATTCAAAGGGAAACTAATTTCATTTTTTAAATCAACCAAAAAGTTGATTTAGACATTTATGGAGCCCAAGCCATTATATTTGTTTCCTTTAGTCAAAACTCCCTTTTTCCATAACATGTTATCTAAAAATAAGTATGCCTAAAAAGACAAATAATAAGGTAGTTAAATGTAATTAATAAGAATTCTACAATGAAAAAATTGGTATAAAAATATAGGCATTTTTATTTGTTCTGGTTATATAACCTTTGCAAAAACAGGTAAAGCTGTACTCTACACATTGATTTGTTTTTCTAGCTCTACGTCATTCCTTGTGAAATTGCAAATCACATTAATACAGCCTTCCTGTATAACAAATTGAATGTGATAGTATTTTATTTTGTTAAAATGATTGTTGTTAATATAAAAGTAAACCCAAAGAAATTCCTTTGAAAGTCTCTCATTTGGATTTTTGTCTGTTTCTCCTTTTCTCCTGTAACTTTGAGCATCAGTAGTTTTATTGAGTGCTAGCTCTTAAAAAGTACACACTGAAAAATATTCAACTATTAAATTGTCTTACAATGCTTTCAAAGTACTAGCAAATAGTTGCAGCCTTGTCAATTAATGGAATAGTTTCCAAACATCTGAAATCCTTTCCAGCCACAGATTGATGATACAAATTTTTGATTACCCTATTAATAGAGATCTAAATTAAATCTAAAAGGGGCTCTTATGTAAGAGCCATGCTTGCATATTTTCTGAGTGAGCTGGTACTACAGACCCGAGATATTACCCTTCTACTTTTTGGTCATGCATTTTCTTTCATATTTAATTAGTGTTTTGTACTGACTCCTCTATTTCTTTAACATGGCACTGTATTTTGAAAAAGTGCTTTAGATTCAAGTTGTTTAGCAATTACCCAGCTCCAAATGAGACCACTGGGTTGCAATTTTAGTTTTCCTCTGTGTTGGCTCAGCCCACAGAGCTCTGAAAGTGGAGCACTTTGAAATAAGCAAATACTCTTCTGCAGTGTTTTTTGTGGATGTCAATTCAGTTTCATGGATTTGATTGAATTTTGTTAAGATCTCCAGTTTTTTAAAATTATTTCTTTTTAGAATTATGCTTGGAAGTGGCTATGCACAATGCTGGGGGAAAGGGAAAGAGGACTATTTAAAATGGAAAGTCTTAGCATTACTGGAAGTTTTTCCATAAAAATATATGCTTGAATAAAATGGAATAAGCCATCAGGTGTCATAATATATGTCCTGAATAATATTAAGAAATTTAAAATTTTTAACCAGTATTCATTCCAGATAAAAGTAACTCACTTGAAAAAAATTGTTTATAAAAGGCCTACTTTGAAAATACATTTTTTATATGTTTATATATTTATACATATACAGACATCTGTGTGTTTATAGGTACATATTTTTACTGTGACTCCATTGATTTCAATCATGCTTAAACCAGAGATGATTCTGCATTTAATATTCAAAGCTGAGAGAAAGAGGACGTACAATGTTCATGGGCTTTGCAGTACTGATTTTCTAAATCCTAATAGTTTATCTCTTTAGCAGACCTGCTCTAATAGGTATTTAGTGCATATATCTATGAATAGTACAATATTCCTTAACTTTATATCCTTTTTTTCTGGGACTGTTTGCTCAAATGGGTTAATGAGGGAAAGGATTTGATGATGGTTGGAAACGTTGAATCGTTTTATGTGTTATGATAAAAAAGCACATGTGCTAGGACTGGGGATAGGGATATTTCCACAGTGATCTAAAAAAAAACCCCCAAAACCCAAATCCCAAGCCCTGCATGTGTGTTTTGCTTCTTATACAGAATTTGCACAATGATAACATTACTTATGAATTCTGAGGTAATGATTTATTCAAGGTTACACTTCGCTACCTAGTGCTACTGTTGTGGTTGAGTGCAGCTACTTTCTTACTTTATCACAGCCATGTGCTTGCTTTTATTTTACCCCATATCTATATTTACTCTTTTTCTCTTGACTTGCAGCTCTTTGCCAAAACCAAACCCCCAAAAGGTCTTTATGTCTATGGAGATGTTGGTAAGTTTCATTTGCATCCAATGAAATTTTTTCAAGATGCACGTCTATTCAAATTCTGAAGTGTCTAAAAGCTTTATATAGCCTTCTTGGTTTAGTGAATTTTACAGGATTCATTTTCTTCCACATTATGATGTTATTTAATATAATTACACCCTGAATGCTGGAAGCTGTTTGACTGGACCACATTACTATGTGTCATTGTTTTCAGCGTTACCCATTCACTAATATTTAAGAATTTGGGAAGTAATTGTGGGAGAGAATTCATATATTCTAATTGCAACAGTGCAGCATGAAAACATACTTGCTTTCCAAAGGAACTGCTAACATGTTTTATAGATGTATGGGGAGTAATCTGTGCAACTTTTGGGCCATCTCTGTATGAATCAAAATTTTAAAACAGAAAAATAAAAATACAGTTGTTTCAAGTTTTTGAACAGAAAACATAACTGTTCCTCACAGCAGTCTGGTCTTGTACTTACTCTGTGGAAAATTATAGTTTCATTAGTGCCAAGCTAACAAACAATCATTACTGTAATCAGTACATACTGCTCTTAAATTAACTACCTGTTGAGTGTTGTTGTTCTTATTTGAAGGCACAGGAAAGACAATGGTGATGGACATGTTCTATTCTCACTTAGAAGTAGAAAGGAAAAAGAGAGTCCATTTTCATGGCTTCATGTTGGATGTACACCAGAGTAAGTGCAGACACAGGTATTGACAAAAATTTTATGAAATACAGTAGCTATTAAAAAGTCTGTCTCATATTTATATTAATCACTGTAATTTTGTTTAAATATTTAAGTATAAAGAAAAGTAAAAAAATAATCTTTGAGCTTTTAACTCCACTGTTGTGTGGATACGGTTAAAAAGTGTTTTACCCTCTTGAAACTGGATTAAGTTTGAAGCTTTCTTATTTTTACAGGACCAGTTTACTTTTTATTTGTTAGCTAAATGTTTTTGTTCTTCCTATCTTAGGAAAAGAAATAAAAAATATTTGTTCTTTTCTGTTTTATCATCTAAGGAATACATCGCCTTAAGCAGAACTTGCCAAAGAGAAAAGCAGGATTTATGGCCAAATCATATGACCCAATTGCACCAGTGGCAGAGGAAATAAGCAAAGAGGCTGCTCTCCTGTGTTTTGATGAGTTTCAGGTAAGAGGTCATAGATTACTCCTTTACTTCAAGGGAAACTTAATAAAATTACTTTTGATCTTAAAATATGATACTTGTTACTGCTAATATAGTATTTGATTCACTGGTCAGTAGTGACCTGTAGAAGTTAAAGAGTAGAAGTCACTTCATAGTTTTGAAGATGGTGGGGTTTGGGTTTTTTTCCACAGTAGGTAAGATGCAAGTTAGCGGTATAAGTCCCCTTGCAGTGCTTTTGTTTACCAGTCTAGTCACTGATCATAGCAGGAGGTATTAGAGTTTATCTAGAAGCTCATGAATACTTCAGGACAGGGACCATCATCCCGCATTGAGTCTATACAGTGCCACCTGATACTTGCTTGCCACTGATCTTTGCTTTTGTAGTTCATATAATGCAACAAACACTCTCAATGTGATTAAGGATTTTAAGAAACTTGTATTGAATTAAATGTGAAAATTAAAAATAAGCTTATAAAATGATCTTTGCCCACACTAACTTGATTATTTCATTTGTTTTACGCAGCTTGTGAATTTTGTTTTAAGGGCATGTCACAAACTTAAATGTAAAGTTCTTGATAAAAATGTTTAATTAAAAAATGAGGGGTATTTGGCAGCTTTAACCAGCTGAATTTTTTTTTTTTAATTCAGAGAGAAAATGCAGAGCAAGATAAGAACAGATTTATGTTAGTTCTCAAATCACGAATAGTAAAATAATCTATTAATTGTAAATTGTCTGTTATGGTCTTAAATTAATAAATTTCTGAAATGGATGGAGCAGTTTATATCTCCTAGCTATTATTTTGCAAACCTGCACACTTGAGGAAATAACTGTTCTATGGTCGGCTCCCATGAAGGGAATTTTGGTCAAGTGACAGTTATTCTTGTTTTAAGTTTCTCTTGCATTTTTCAAGCAGGGGTGGTCCTTTGATCTGTGGTTTCAGAATATGTGGGGTCATTGCAATTGCTGCTGTTTGATCATTTAATTTGTGCTCTGTCTAGTGAATATGATTATGCTGGGCTTCTGAAACTTGAGTGTAAAATCTAAATACAATTGTACTTACACTATGAAGAAATGAGAAGGTTTGGAGAGGGAAGTGTTAATTGTCATGGCATTAAATGTTCAAATGCTAGAAAGAGGCTGTACCATGTATTAGTGTAAATACCCGCTTTTCTGTATAAATGCTCACTGCTTTAATGTTCCAGTATTGTGGTGTTTCCAGACTCTGTCATGTTTCCACATTTTAAAGGGAGAGACTATGGTATTTTTGTTTCCCAAGCTGATTGCCTGCTCCCCCTGCTGACTTGTTTGAGGTACACCAATGACTTCAGTTGTAAAAATCACCCGTTTTGATGGACTGTCACTGATAGGAAATTATTACAAGAACTATTCTTTAAAATGTGTTTCCAAGACTTTGAATTAATATGTGAATTTTAAAAATCGACTTGTTCTGGGTGTACTAATTTTCTAAATTCATAGATTTCTGAATGGCTGGATTTCTTGCATGATTTTCTGTAACATGGAACGCTACACAGGTTTTGCCTATTGAAGAAGAGTTCCAGCTTTCTGAAATTTTGCAGAAGGCACTGAATTTGGGATAAGAAACCCTCTGCTTAAATAATCATAAAGTAGTGCAGTGACTGGAAGAACAGCTCATGTGGTGACACAATTAACATTAATAATAAGAAGCTGTATTTAATTCAGGATGTTTGCAGCTCATTTCTGCAGTGGAGATCATGGCTTTATTTCCCCACAGTCTGATTTCCTCGTATTTAAAGAATTGCTACATTAAAATGAAACTGGAAAGAGCTGCAGGCTCAGAATATACACTGCTCTGACTTGTGGACAAAGCAACACTCTGTTTTGACAGATGAAAAGTGAGGTTGCTTTTGCAAAATAATTGTGTGTGGAGGCAACATCAAAAAACTATTGAGATTTGCTTTAAACACTTCAAGTTGCTTCAGATGCCTGCTGAACAAAAAAAAAGGAGAATAAGTTGAAATTAATTATTTATTTATGAACAAAAAGGATGAGTGATATTTTAAACAGGGACTGCAAAACATGTTGTTGATATTTCAGGGGGAACCAAATGCAGAACTTCAGAGGACGAAAGCATTGTTGAGGTTGCATTTTCCTCACTGACAATGGGCTAAAGCAAAACAGAAGTCTTCTGAAATGAATCTTCCTGCAAAGCCCAGAGAACTGTTAAGCAAGTGGAGAAATGACTAATTGAGCTAGAAAAATATTTAAGTACTTCTTTTAAAAGTAATTTTCTGTGTTCCAAAGTATTGTTGTATTAAAAAAACAAAATCATGTTTTAATGTTGCTTTGTGCAAATACTGTGTGGTGGCCAGGACCTCAGTGACGGCACTATGCTTCTGTGTTTGTCCATTTTGAAGCAGGATTTTGTCAGCATTTGCCTGAGCCCTAGGCTGTCAGGTTATTAAAGCCTTGCTATGTGTTGCTGATCTTTGTCTTACAGTTTACTGGAAATATTAAAGTCTTTTTTCGATTGCAAACATCTTAAGCCATTCTAAAAATGTCTTCATTTTGAAGAAAACCCCTAAAATTAAGCCATTTGTAATTATGATGTCTCAGAACACAGGGGTGGCTAGCTGTGACCAAATAACTATACACAGGTAATGAGACGCTCTAATTTTGGCACAGGACTGTAACCTATGTTAGTATTGATAATGAAACCAGAGTCCCTCCTTCTTAGGAAGCTAGGTGATTGTGCAGAGTTAGCCTTAAGGTACCAATGGTACCATTTGGGCTACAGAAGTGAACTAACGATTTAGGGAGTTTTAACTAACCTGCATTCTATTAAAAGCCTCTAATAAAAATTAGGCTCTTATTTTTGTGCTAATACTAATTGCTGATAATATGTGCTTATGTTTGTCATTCATTACGTGGAACTGTACCAATCAGTGGCTGACTGAGTCTCAGGCACTTACACATGTAAATTAACTATTAGTCTAGTGTCTTCCCTTTTTTTTTCTTTTTTCTCTTAAATGCTAATGAAATTTTTCCATTCTCTCCCCTAGCAGGCTCTCCTTATTGGTGATTTGTAGCTTTTGCTTTTATTATCAGTTGCAATAAATGCTGGGTACAGTAAAAACCATGAGAACTTACAATCCTTTAGTTACTGTCTTCTACCTGCTTTACCTTGTAGAAATTTTTTTGTCTTTCCTAAAGTGTATTAGATAAAAAGAGCTCCTGTTTGCATCCTGGTCCTCAAAATGGCTCTTGCTTTTTGACAGAACTTTCAAGAGGGTTCTTTGTTGGTTTTTGTTGTTGTTGTTTTGTGGGTTTTTTTTTTCTTTTTTTGTAATGGAGCTCAGAATTCTGCATCAAATAACAGTTGTCATTAATAAGAGAATGTTATTGTTTTGTTTTATGCAAGCATTAATATTTTTTAATTCCCTGTTTTCTAAAGGTAGCATAATTTGTAGTACTATTAAACAAAAAGGTTTGTAACAAAATGACTTCTGTAATAGATTTTTAAAACTTGGCGTTTAGGTGTGCTTTGTGGTACAAGAAATTCAATTACCCCTAAGATGCACATCTATAGTGATTCCTTGTGTGTCTTGTTTTTTCAGGAATTGGAGAAGTTCCTAAATTTTAGTATCCAGAAGAAATAAATTTTTGATAAGTGAAACATAAGCAGGTATATTAAATATATAGTACAATAGTGAATTACTATTTTTTTTTAATATCAGATCTTAGGGAGCAGAGATGCAAATCTGAGGCTTGTGTTACAGATTGTGTAAAAGTTCGGTTTTTAAAAAGGAAAAAAGTCCCTCTTAAGGCATTCCTAGAAAAAAACGGAAGGAATCTTTGGAAGAAGGAAACTAGTGTTTATATACAGTTCATTAAGAAAATTATTGCTTCAAAACTAGCTGCCAGAAATTTAACCTGAGTCTTTTACCTGAGTCTCTAGTGTAGAATTATCTTTTTTTTTCTGCTCTTTTTTTCTGCCCAGAAAAGTCATTTAGAAATGGGAGAATGATGGGGGACATAGGGGTGTGGAGTAGAAGAAAAAATTATGCTGGTTAAAATCTTTCTGTACGTGTATTGCCATCACAACATACACAGCTAAGGCGGTGAAAGCACAGCAATCTGTCAATCTCTTGTGTAATGGGTGTGTATAGCTCCCAGCATGCCACCACAGGTTTATTTCCTCACAACTGGGGTCTGTTTTGGCAAGTCAAAATGCAACAAGTGTTTTTATAATAACCACAGGGACTACAGGAGAATCAAGTGTAATGATCATAAAGGTGGTTTACATATTAAGATGGAGAATTCCTGTAAAATATGAATTGCTGTTTTTTCAGAAAAACTTCTTTCTTTTTTTTTTACACCGTTGTTCCTGTATCCTTTTATTTCTTGGTACTGTAAGGCAAATTTGTTAAGCTAAAATTAAGATACTTAAAGAAATTTTACTTAATGGCTTATCTTTTAGTCATTTTTTCTTCCTTACCCCTCCCTAGTATCATTTGTCCTACCCATTTTTATTTTTCATTCGTGTTTTGTGTCTGAAGGTTAGAAGAGGCTGACTGTGCTGGAAGTGACTGCCTGCCTTTTGATTATTCATGGACAGTAATAGAAGGCACTTAAAAAGAACAATGAAATTGCTTATTTTTGTGATGGGCCATCTGTTGAATTGTTTTTTGCAACAATCACACAATAGTATCTATGTCATATCATTCTATTTTCAACAGCAGCTGATTATGTATAGTTGGCTACTTGTCTTTATTTCTGAAGTCCCATGACCATTTTAAATTCACCTCTGCAAACCTTTGCTTCAAAGGTAATAGAAATGTAAAACAGCCGGTGTGTATCTCTTTCTATTTCTGTTTTTTTTCATGTTGTTCCTAATTAAGTAGGCTCTTAAATGTTTAGGTCTGTTTTCTGTGTCTCCCACCTGTAGTTTTATAATAGAAGTTAACACGGAATCATTTAGCAATTGGTAAAGAAATGGTGGAGTTCCGCAATAAAGAGTGGGCAAGTTTTGAAAGACTGTGGTACATTCACTGCTTATTAATTATCCCTTTTATTTTTTTCTCACCAAGCAATAATTAGAATCTTTTTCCATGGCTTTCACTAACAAGCATTTTCCTAGCTACAAAGCCACTTGCAGATCTATTGCAGCAGAAGCTGAAAGCAAGATAAAACAAATGTGTTGTCTTCTCAGGTCACTGACATTGCTGATGCCATGATTCTGAAGCAGCTTTTTGAAAATCTCTTCCAAAATGGGGTTGTCGTTGTGGCAACATCTAACAGGCCGCCAGAAGGTAAAAACAAACATTCTACCAATATTACCCAAATCTAGTGAATCTCAATATCTTACAAAACAATTGTATTTATATCATACAGTAGTTAATACTAATGAGGTCTCTAGTCTGCGAGAATCAGAGATATTCCAGCCTGTCCCCCGCTTTTTCTTGTTCTTAAGGAAGAAAGGTTTTTCACTAAATCTTACTCCTCTTTATCTCAAACTCAAAGTGTTCCTTCCTCCACTACTCTCAAAACCCTCTGTGTCTTCTGATCTCCTCTACTCTATCCAAACCAGTGAGAGGGTATCTGGGGACAGGGTGGTTGAGGAGGTGTAAAATACCACCTGTTTTGAATGTGTTTAAGGATAGGAAAAGATCATATCCTGCAGAAGAGAGGGGAAATGAGATCACATTCCTTCCCAGTTTCTAACTCAGAAACTTGCAGATGTGGTCCACAAGCTTGAAGGAGAGCCACTTATCAAGATGCCGTTCTTACATTCTTACAAGCTGGTTTGAGGGAATTACTGAAGTGGAGAGTTGTTTCCATTTCCACCTCTTTTTTTAGAATGACTAGTCACTTCTAGTGCCTAGCTAAGTAGATCCTTCTATGAAATCCCCAAATCTGTATGGGTTTTAATCAAGCAGTAACTGTAATTTTTTGTAGAGGAGAAAAATATTTGTCTTGTATAGCATTAGCAGTTAGCATAATGCATAAACTTTTATGACACTTCAGACTGATCAATTTCAAATACTGAAGAGTTACCTTAATTGTTAACTGTAACTACCATTTATTTTCCTACCCAAATTAATTGAGTAAAAGACAATCACTAACGATGTGCAATTCTACAATGAACTTTATCTTAGCAAAAAATTAAAAAAAAAACCCTACCAGAAAACCCCACCCAAATGTGGTTTTTTAGGAGAGAAAATAATTTCCCATTGGCTTATTTTGCTTTTTTGACCAAACAAGATGAAATCGTACCTACTGTAGTTGGGTTGACTACAGACAGACTGAATGCTGGTGCTTTACTCACTTGAGAGCCATCCTTGGGTTTTTTGAAGCACTGCTCTTTAAAGTTCAGGAGAATTTTTTATCTTAACTTGAGGATTGTAGCCAACATTTTAAAACGAGATGTCATTTCATGACCTTTATTGTTGCATGGGTGTTTTTAATGTATATTAAGTAACTGTATCAACTTGAAAAACATCCACCTCTATTAAGTACCCCAGAGAAAGTCAAGAACAGCATGTCCAGAACTGTGCTGTGTTACAGTCCAGGTGTTGGCCGATGCCTCTGTCTTCTTTGGTCACTATTCCTGCATGCTCGTGGTGTGTCTGACATCCCCCTGCAGGAAAGAGAGCTGGGTTAGTGTAATATGCCACACTGAGGGTTTAAGACTGAATGGAGAGATTTGTTTCTTGTGGACACAAAGGGGAAGAGTGGCTTTTTCATTAGAGAGCAGATGTGCCCAGCTGCTGACCATTAGTGATACACGTAACTGTATTGAACTCCTGCCCCAGGGGAGTATACTGAGATTGTATTTGAGGAGTCCTGGCTTCATTTCTCCACCAAAATTACTGGGTTTTTTTCTGATCCTCACGAAACAGAGACATGATACAAAGCTCACAGCCCTATTAGCTAGAAGAACTAATGGGAGTGACTGTCTTACACTACTGTTACATGTTCACTAATTTTTGCAAGTAAATACACAATTGATTGCTATATATTTTAACAAATGTATAACCGTCCGGATTTGCTGAGTTGGGAATGAGCATGATACATGGCTTCCTCGGACTTTGTTAGTAATTAGGGTATGGAATTGCCTTTACTGATAATTTTTCTAAATGTTTCTGTGTACATATCCAATTTTGTGAAAACCACTCTGTAGGTGCCCTGTTGGTGTCTCATGCATGCAGCATCTTCTGTCCACTGTGAGGTGTTGGTAAAGCATAAAAGCTTTAGCGTAGCTGAAATCAGGCTGAATCAGGCCTTATGGGGAATATAAGGGATAATCATAACATGGCATGTGCTTTGTGTGGAATTTTTGTGATATCTCTGCCAGCTGTGGAATTTTTGTGATATCTCTGCCAGCTGTCTGTGTTCTCTTGTTCATTCCTTCCATCAGTTATAGGTGCTATACTGCCTTTTTATAAGGCTTCCGAATATTAATGAAACAGAGCAGCTCATCATACAGTTTTAAGTGACTGTGTTTTCAAAGAAGAAGTCATTTTGTTATGAACTTGTTGGACAGTTGGATAATTTCCGGAGAAGAAAAGTTTATGTTGTATAAATATATAGAGATACGTCAGATGAAAAATGCCGCTTGGGATTTTGTTTTTGTTAATTTGTATTTTGTTTCATGATTCAGATCTACACTTTGTAACATAACATACAATTTTTTTTCTTTATTCAGTTATGTTTTTAGCAACTTTGCCTAAGTTTACATATTAATTTAATTTTCAATTTTCTGGCCTTTGGGGTGATCCTTTTTCTTGCTTTTGAAGAGGAGGCGTACCTGGCAGAATTGCTAGAAGATAAAACGTACCACAGTGCACTGAGCAAGAATGATGCAATGCTGACTTTGTAAAGACAAATTGTGTATTTTTAGTTTATGTGGGGTTTTTGCCCTCTGCCAAATACTTGGATTTAGCAGTTGCATAGTTTAGCCTTACAATCTATACCAATGTATACCCAGCATTACAAATATTTTTTATACCCTTTTGCTAAAAGAGATGCTACTTTAATTTCTTCTACTGGAATTAGTTTTATGTCATTAGAGGTCTAAGTCATTTTTTGCTCCTTGCCTTTTTCACACTTCCTCAGGATGTTCCTTTCCTCCGTAAGATTGTATTGAATTTTCATACGGTAAACGAAGATAAATGGATTTTAGCTCTCCTTTTCTGCCTTTTGTTCCTCCTCCTGTCTCTAGCAACACTGAATTTTATTTGCTAGACTAGAAGACAAACCAATGTTATTACGACCAAGTAGCAAAATGATACTAATTTCCTTTCTTTCAGATCTCTATAAAAATGGTCTTCAGAGGGCTAATTTTGTACCATTCATTGCTGTGCTGAAGGTAAGGAGAGCCACTCGTTCAATGATTTTCATTTTTGCCTGCTTTATTAATAAATTTGTAGAAGATCTGTAGAAGATTGCTTTGATGCAAGCTTCCAGATTATATATCTGCTTTAACTATTTAGAGCAAAACTAATTGAAGGTAAGGCAAGAGGGGACTTTTTCCTTCTGGAATTAACACATTTTTAAAGCTGGACATTTTTAGCATGACAGAAAGTTATCTTTTTGACTAAGGCAGCAGAATGTGTTTGTTTGGATAAGACTTTCCTACTGGTGCATGTGTGCTGTGTAATATAGTGTCCCTAACATTTATATTGTGTTGTACTTATGGATATCTTACATTTATAATGCTAGAATAGCTTGCTGTTTCTTTGATGTAAGGAAAGCAGTGTTTGTTCTGTACCCCTCAATTACCTTGTTCCTGGGTTTTTCTTGTGTGTAAGTGGTTTTTTGAATGGCTGTTTGTGAGGCTTCACGTAATGTTGAACAAGCAGCAGCTCTGAAGCAAGCTTCCTTCAGTCTGCAAGTTGTGTTGCTGCAAATTGTGTTGCGGCAGGTCAAAAACTATAATTGCTTCATTTAAATTAAAAAATGGAGGATCCTTCCTCTGTGAATAACACAATTGGTGCTTATTTTGCTGTTAAAAAAAGCCATGCACTGAAATGACACTTCTAAGTTCTGGACAAGTTGTAGATATTTTTCATTCACAAGCTACAATTGTATTATGTTATTGAGGGCTAACATACAGCTGTGGTATCCTGCACTGCCTGGATTGACATGACATGTAAAATGGAAATAACAGTGTTTTCCTACCTTACAGAAATATTGCTAGAATAAATACATGAATAATGTTTACTATATTGGTATCTAGGATAAAAGAATTGTAAGGTAGAGTTAGGTAGATTTGGCTTTGTGATAGGAAATTTGGAATTGCTGAATCGATGCATTGATTGGATGTTTCTGCTCAGCAGTAAAGCAGCTGACAGTGCTGTGCACTCTCAGTGGGTCCTTTAAGAATCAAAAGATTGCTTAATTGCCTAAGCACCTTTGAAAATCCCATCTAATGTTGCCATTTGTACAATTACCAGGTTTCAAAGTTAATATACCTTTGACGTGCTTGGGGCACTCCTGTGCGACTCAGAATGGCTGTGTATGAAGTCAGGGAGGTTACCAGTGGGAGTGGTTTTTACCTGGATGGCTTTAGAAAAGTAAGGAACATAAAAATAAATGAACAACCATTTCCATTTCAGATCCTTGAAAAGGGTTTATTTTGTAGCTGGCTGCATTGGATGAGAGCTCCCAATTGTAGAGTATTTTCAAGAATAGAAATAGTTTTGTATGCATTTGCTTTTTGAAATGCAGCAACCGTGGCAAATCATTCTTTTCTATATGTCTTTCTTTGTTGACTCTTAGTTTTCTCCCTGATAAACATAAGGCTCTTTCATTTCACTGATCATCAGGCTTTAAGAATACCTATCATGTACGCTTATTTATAGTTTCCTTTTTTCTCTTTTTAACTAGCTAAATTAAAAAAAATGTGCAATGTAGTTTGTGCATCAGAACACTTCATCAGGACTGGGAAAGTAATCAAAATTTTTTAGAAGGGAATGTATGGAATGCTGAGAGAAGTAGTAAATGTGGCTTGGTCTAGAGAATGGAGTACTGCAGAAAGAAACAAGTAGCACAACCTAGACTAGAGGTTCATTCATCATTCATCATCATAATGAATGAAGGGAGAAGCAAATTTTAACATAATTCACAAGGTTCTTTCTAAAATTCTGGATATCCTGTTGTTTGTTCTTTTTCCCAGCACCTTTGTGTTTTAACACTGCTCTAAATATATGTGCCTTCAATGTCACTTTAATAAATATTATCAATGTAACATTATTCTTTCCCAAAGACATAATGACCAAAAGGTGGATCAGAGGAAGCTTATCCACAAAGTACTTCTCTGACCCTGGTTGGAAAGTGGAAGGGCAAGGGCATGGTATTAAAACGATTAATTAAAAAATGTCAAAATCTGCATTTTTAATTCAACACAGCAGAAGTCAGCATTTAAAAAGTACATTGGAACGTATTCTAGAGTAAGTATTTAACAATTGACCCTTACATTACAAAGGTATGGATAGAACTACATTGATACCCTGGCTTTGGTGGTTTGAGAAATGCAGATGTAGGCCTCCCCGATGTGTGTGGAATCTGTGTGATGGTGTTAGTGTAAATGGATAAAGTAGCTTCTGCCTCAGCTGTACATAATTCTGTGACTAGGAAATATAAATATTATTTCTTTTAGGACTTTGTGTGAAAACACAAAGGAAAACACTGCATTAGTTGCTTGCATATGTTTGATTTACTCTCTTCTCAACCTTTCCCTCACTCCAAGCCGTGTGTGTCTGTGGTAATGTTGGTCTCATCTGACCTGTCCCCTGGTACTGGCTTTGACAGCTGGGACTAACTCCTGTCCTAGTTTTCTCTGGGCTCAGAGCCTCCCAGAGGGCTTTTGTTTGGGGTTTAGTGGGAGTGTATAGGTGGGTTGGTTTTGTTTGTTTTTTTCAGTAATTAACTTTTATGGTCATTGTACTGGTTTGAAAACAAACCAGTGGGAGACACCAAGTCAGAATAACAATTTATTAGGAAAATTTAAAATAAAGGAAAGAGGGGAAAAAAAAAACAACCTGGTTTAAAACTGACAGAGTCAGAATACGACCTGACACCCTGTTAGTCAGGGTGGCAGTAGCAGTCTGATAAAATGGTGGTTGCAGCCCTCCTGAAGTGATGGATGTGGTTCTGTTGAAGCAGTGATCCTGTAGAAGGGTCTGGTCTTCCTCGGAAGGCCCAGTGGTGGCTATGTAGCTCTTGTCCTCTGGAAATCCAGTGGGAAAAGGCTGTCTGTGGTGTTTGAAATCCCAGATTATATCCAGGATGGAATGCTTGGTTCCTCCCTCTGTGTGGAGCATCTCACAATGGGATGATGAGTCACGGGGCAAGGCATTGATGGGCCCATTAACAGGAGGTAGTCCAGAGGCAGTTATCTATGAGCCATGGGCAGGGTCCTTGATTGCCCATTAAATAGAGATAGCTCCGGGAGGGAGGAGACAAGGAAACACTGCCCCACCTGGTTTCAACTGCTTATGAAGATGGTGATAGAATACATGCTTTTGGGCACATTTTACACTGTAACCTAGGACAGTCATAAATCTTACAATAAGACTTGAGCACTAGAAGTAGTTCAATTTCAACAAAGGAGTTTCAAATTCCTCTAAAAGTTCTTGGGAAAGTGGAATGAGTGGAAAGTATTGGCAGTATATTTCTATGAAGAGACGCTTCACTTGAAATAGGTTTCAGGCTCTTTTCATTCCTCCTGAGTAGAACACAGTTTCTAGGTACCTGGATGACTGTTACACAAATATCTTTTCTTCTCTTCAAATGATCAAAAGTAACGGTTTCTTCCCTAGTTCTAGAGTTACCCATGTTCATCCTCAATTTTTTTATTTTGTTTTCTTCAGTCTATGTAATTCCAGTATCTGTCTTTGAGGTCCTATTTCTTACAAAGATAACTGCAAACCAGTTTCTGTGGAATAAGCAAAAGGGTGAAATAGCACTCTAGGGAAGATACAGTTATCTTCCAAAGTTTGTCCATATTGTCTGTGTAGGTGGTAGATTACTGGGGACAAGTGATTGTTGTGTGAAATTGCAACTGAAAAGTTTCAATTTTTAGAGCCACATGAAAGCTTCAGGTGCTACAGCTGGTGGCCTCATAAAAGCCCCAAGTTTGTGTTGTTGGGCAGGTCAGTAACACCACTGGCAGCTTTTTCTGCCCTGTGTGTGTTCCCTGTTCAATTCTGATCTTATTCCAGTGTTCTCTTCTTTTGAAATATTAAATAATTTGAGATGTGTTTTTTCAGTGATTCTTTAATCCTGTAACTCCACGGGGTATTTTTTATAAACAGGGGAAAACTCTGAATCGATCAGTTCGTTGTTGTGGCTATGACTCTTTGGGACAGTATTCCTTATGAAAGGATTTAGTTTCTGCAAGAGATAGGAGTGCTTCTTCAATCCATGACATTTTACAAAGATAGAGCTTTACAGAGATAAGAAGTATTAGGAAGAAAAATCTTTTAATTCTATAATTGTAATTAGATTCAGTCCCTTCTAATTGAGATTTTAATCTCGAAGGATCTCTTACTGAGCAGTTTAAAGTGTGTAAAACTCCTATGTGATTTTTTTTTTTTTTAAGACAGTTCTTGAGAAAAACATTCATTGCTCACCGTTACTTTGTTCAAATGCTTAGAGCAGAAATACTTCAAAAGTTATTACTCTCAACCTAAAAGAAATATACAAAGTTTCTAAATGTTTTAATGCTGATTTACAAATAAAGCTGTGTGTTTTGGAATCACAAGATACAATTTACAAGATAAAGCAATGTATCTTGGAATCACAGAATTGTTACGATTGGAAAAGACCTTGAAGACTGTTGAGTCCAACCATTAACCCATCACTGCCAAGTCCACCAGTAAGCCATGTTCCCCAAGTGCCACATCTGCACATCTTTCCTCCAGGGATGGTGTCTCAGTCACTTCCTTGGACGGTCTGTTCCAATGCTTGACAAACTCTTTTGGTGAAGAAATTTTAATCCAAGGTCCTTTTTTGCTGTGGAGCTTTCCAGCCACTCTGCCCCAGCCTGTGGCGCTGCCTGGGGTTGTTGTGACCCAAGTGCAGGACCCAGCACTTGGCCCTGTAGAACCTCATACAATTGGCCTCAGCCCATTGATCCAGCCTGTCCAGATCCTCTGCAGAGCCTTCCTCCCATCCAGCAGATCAACATTGCACTAATCTTTAAAAAGTTGTCGTAAGATATTATGTGAGGCTCTTGGGGAAAAAAAAAAAAAGGAGAAAGCATGCTTTAATTTACTGCTTTGGCAGTAATTTTGGCAACATTTTAATTTTTGCAGACATATAATGAAGACATTTGCATCGATCCTTAACTGTTCTGGAATCCTAACTCTAATTCAGTGGCTAGTTCAATGGTTCATTCTCTGGAAAATCAAGAAAGAAAGCTCCTCAAATAATTTGTTATGTAGAGTCTGTAACTTGAGTGAGCAGTTGTTGAGATTCCAGAGGTTTCCTGGAAGTGTAGCATGATGCTTCAAAATGTCAAGCTGTGTTGAAATACGAAGTATGTAACTTCTGCATTTTGTCAGGTTTTCTTCACGCAATAGACTTGCACTACAGTAAATTTTAACTGAAAGTCAAAAAGTTTTAGGGCCTTTTATAGTTTACCTTTAAAAGGCACAATTTTAGAAAAAAATGTTTGGCTTTGGCTACCTGCATTTTGCTTTGAGAAAAGAGAAGGAAATGGACAGAAATCTATTGTCAGTCAGACATGAAATCACTTTCAGCATCTTTTTTTCCCTTCTTTTTTTTTCTTCTACTATTAGGGACCAAATAATTATTTATTTTAAAACTGTTTGGTTAAAATTACTTTTAACAGTAAACATTGTACACTCCTCTCACATAGAAAGCACTGCATTATTTATACGCTGCATAGCCCTGCCTTTCTTGAAATCAGTTAATGATTATTTATTTAGAAAGTTGCTGACTATGGTTTTAATTAAAATATGCCCTTTCCTACAAAGCAAGAAATTGAGGAATTTAAAAGCACTTTCACTTTTCAATGGCTTAGTTTGAGAATGTGAAAAATACTTGTTTAAAAACATTTAGAGCTGCCTCTGAGGAAATTGTGGGAGTTAGTTTTGCACAAAGGCATTTGGTAGATATAAAATGTCTTTGATGGTGCAGTCAGCTTTTGTCCAACCACCTGTGTGAGAAATGCAGGGATTTGTTGAGTGGCGGATCTGCCTCTCTTCTCCCCCCTCTCCCAAAAAAGTCATCTCCTTGATGAAATTGATTTGTCAGTTTGTTCCAGTCTAATGGTGTGATAGCCCAGCAGCTTTCAGTATGTTGAATAGTTAAAACCTGCTTTTGAGGTCAGTGTCAGCCACTCTGACCCCTGTGAACTGTCACCTGAGTCAGAATTGCAGGGATTAGGCCTTTGATATTGTGATGGCTTCGCCTATCAATTGACTTTTTCATTACTGAAGATGTTGGGCCTTTTGTTTCCCTTCTTAGTATGTAACCAAGCAAACTCCTAAGTAGAAGGAGCATTTGTTCTTGTTCTCTCTCTGTGCAAGTAATAGAAGTACTCATCTTTTGTGAAGTGTACCTAATTAAACATAGAAAAAATAAAAATAGGAAATACAGCATGATTGCAAGTATTTTGTGCTGCAAGTATTTTTGAACATCAGTATAATTTCTGGGTAATTTTAGTTTGATAAATTTGTGAGACTACCAAGTAATAAAATGTTGTGTATAGAAAGCAAGGTGTCAGATTAGACGCTACCAATCCCTTCTGCATTCAGCCTTCTAAGCCTCTGTGTGTGTGTGTGTGCGTGTTAAATTTAAACACAAGGGTTATTTGAATTCTGTAGTTCAGAGCACGTAACTGTTACAATATTTTATAATGTACCTATTGCTTTATTGTGTTCTCAAGGGATGAACTGTTCAGTTTGTTTACCTTTTATGTCTGTCTTAGACACTTTATCCTAGACAGTTTATTTAGGTGCAGATCAAAACTTTGTTTTAGGATGAAATAGTTGCTACTGTAGCTCTGTGCCAGGCTTCCTGCCTTCTCCCTTTCTTTAATTGTTAGGATTTCCTGAGCTCTTGCTTGGTTTGTTTGCTCCTTGATTAAAATGAGTAAATGAAAGCATATCATAGATATGGAATAGTTGATTCCTGCTGTATCAGGGTAAATTAGTCTAATTACACGTGGCAGTTCTGTTTGCTTGTGATGTAATGTGAAATGAGGTCCTGCCTCCCCCTAGAAAGCCCGAGCCAATTAATAAAGCTTTTAAGCTCTTTGTCACAGGCCACCGTGGAGGTCTGCAGAGAAGAACTTTAATCCAATAAACATTTCATTTAGATCATGAAAAGAAAGCATGAGGAGAAGCTCCTATAAGAGAGGGTGTTACCAGCAATTCTAGTTGTGAAGAGATGTGAGGAATTTGCCAAATTAACCAAGAGGCCTTCATATTTAACACATAAATGTGTCAAAACTAATAATAGAATAATTTAATTTGAGTTGAACCTTATATTGTTAAAATTCTAAGAAGCCACAACTGTTTTCTTCAAAGACTTTGCTGCTGAGTTGGATGGACAGGGCAAGGGGAGGTTGTGAGAAACCCAGATAGCAAATAACACTGGCCGAAGCTGGTGGAAAGGGGAAAAAAAGGAATAGATAATTAGGTGTAATTAGCGTGTATGAATTGTTGTCTCCCTGCCCTTGGCTTGAATAAATTTCAGAGAAAAAAAACCCTAGTGGCAAAACCCCTTTGATGTAAGAAGAGTCATTGTGGTTTGGCAGCATAAAGGCAGTGTTTTATACTTCTTACATAATGGTTGTGATACAGAAAGAGTGAATGGACCCTGCACCCCCCAGCCTGCTTTACAGCAAGGACTTTTGGATTCCCTTGAAACAAAATGCATCAGAAGTTTTCAGTTGTGGGTAATGAGGTAGTGGACCTCATCAGAGCTAAGTGTAAGCCATCTTTAGCCTTTGTTTAGATCTCAGTCGCTTTTTTTATTATTATTCTGGGAAATTCAGTTTCGTAAATCAAGACTACTTTTTTTTTTTCTTTCTTTTTTTTTTTTCCTGCCTGCCAACAGTTCTGGCAGGAGCAAAGGCTAATACTGGAGAAAGAAACACAAATCAAATGTTAAAAAGAAAAACAACAGCATAAAAGAAATCTAGACAAATAACTTCGTCCAGGGTATAATTCCAGTGAAGTACATGTATTGGGGTGAATTTGACCCTTAGCTTACGAAACACCATGTTATAAATTCAGCATGAACTCTTGGTATTTGTTTTTCACAGAACGCCACAGCTTGCTTATTAGGAGATTGAAAGTTACAGTCATTGCTGGTCCTTTAGCAAAACTGGGTGTTATACAGTGATTTGTGGTTTGCAGGTGGGTTTTTTTCTTTTGTATTTATTCTTATTCTACAAGGAAGATTTTTTTCCTAAGTGATGTGAAATGGGGAGCACTGTTCAGTGTAATTCTTAGTGCATGGAAGTTTACTCTGCCATTCTTCTGTTCCCTGACTGGAAAAAGGAGAGGCTACTTGTTTCCGAGCCGGCATAGCCACATCTGTACCTCCTGAATTCTTTCACTTTTGTTTGAATATCTGAAATACTATTCACAGAACAGTACATTTTAAGAGTCTCTCTTTTTATTCATGCACCATTATTTTACAAGTTAATTGTCTATTTTTCCTCTTCTTAGGGGGTAGCTGATTTGTAGCTAGACATTAAAATAAGTTATTGAAAAGTTGTGCAATAGATCGTATGTTCCTTGTGGTAGCAAGAATAGTGGGGTTTCTTAGTTGTTAAAGTTTTGAAGGCTGTAATGTAAACTTGTGCAACTTCCACTGAATGAATTTTGCCTCTCAATTTATCTCTGCTAAACTCTTCAGTTTAAAGTTTAAATGTTCTTGTCACAAGTGTAAGAAAAAGATTGATTGAAAAAGTTGTATTTGGTGGTATTTCTTTTCCCAGACCTTTGTGCTCTAGGTCCACTGAAAAATAATTCACAAGTAAAATGCTTGGTATCCCAAATTAGCTTGAGAGTAGTTACTTTCCTTGATATTGCACAGGATTCTTGGATGACATTTAGAAAGTTTTCCTCAAAATTTGTTCATGTGGTTCTTTGGGGTTTTTTTGTTCAGTTTTGTTAGTGTTTGCAATTGGGATAAGCATAAAGTAGCTGGGGCTATTGTAACAGTTTTCCATATTTCATTATTGCAGAGGAATATAGGGGAAAAGACTGTAAAAAAAGCCTTAGTTAACTCTGTAAAGCATTGCACTATTTTGTAGAGCAAATAGCCTTTTCTACTTGAAGTTAATTTGGTCTGTGAAAGGCAATACCTGAATACCATGCAAGATAAGTAATTATTCCTGATTGTAATGTTGGGGGTTTTTTTCAGGTATAGGTCACAGGAAATTCAGTTAGGGTAGAGTATGTACAAAGCTAAGAAATATGCAGATTTTCTGTTGTAAGATTGTGTAAAAATTATTTACAGTTAATACTTGCACAAAGGTTAGAAAGGTTGATGAAGTGATACTTAGTTTTGCTTTACTATTCACTGCATGTCAGAATGTAATTATGACTGATTCATGAAACTGTCTTAGCAATGAACCATCTTTATTAAAATGCTGATCAAGAAAAGAGCTGACAGTAATAAAGAATAGAACACTTTAGTCTTGTTGCTTTTGAATGATTGCTAATTACCCCAGAGGTCATGTATAGTGCTTATGAGGATTCATTGACATTTTCTTTAAAGTCTACTGTTTCAACAACATCTGAACAAGGAGACAAACTATATGTACATCCAACAATGCTTGGACCAAGTTTTTCTCCACCACCAAATACCTGGTGATTCCCTTTGTCCTTCCTCCTCAATCCCATGGGTTAGTGTAGCATAAAGTTAGGAGTGTTACAAACTTGATTAATTTCCTTTTTCATGTTTGTGCTTTTTTTTTGTTTTCAAGTAAGGCAAAAGGATAAAAGGAGCAGCCCTTTGAAGCACCTGTACCATGCATGCTCATGACTAACAGTCTGGTTGATCTCCTTGTAGAGCTGCACCAGAGAGGAAACTGCACTTAGCCTTGGACACTTCTCTCAGCAGGCTGTGGACAGACCTGTCCAGCTCATGAATCCCAACTGGACCAGATTCACATTCTTAAATTTCACATTCTGGTGACTGTCACATGCTGGTGACTTTGAGAGTACACTGAAGTTAAAACCTGTGGCTGTGCTTTGTCTGTCAGCAATAATTTTTTCGTTACATACTACATTTTTACTTAAGATGATTCTTGTTCTACCATAGTTATGGAAAATGCCAGTTTTAATAGTATCCTTTCGATGGAGAAACCTTTTCTTGAAATTGCTTAAGGAAGAATTTTAAGAAAGAAGAAATAATAGTCTAGTTAATAATCTAACACTATATGGAGTCAAATAATGAAAAATAAAAATGGTTAAGTCTAGTGAGCTTTGTTTACCTGAGGAACTCTTTCTCAGTTGGCCAGTGACTCTCACCACATGTCTGCATGTTGTGTGATGTGGGAGAGTTTTTCCCTCTTAGGCTGAATGTAAATGTATGAGAAGAATGATTGCAAATGAACAATCTAATTATTTTCTGATTTGCTGGAGGAAAGGAATATTACTGATCCTGTGTATTGTTAATGGAGACCAAATCAGAGGATGCATTTGAAAAGGAGGATGAGACCTATGTGAAAATTATGATTCCTTTTCCTCAGAAGGAGTGGCTGGAAGTTGCACTTCTTAGATAGGCATGGTTACTAATAGCAGGTGTTCTAATGTGCTTGTTCAGAGGCCAAGAGTATTAATTGTGCAGCTTTGCCTGCTTGGGGGTAGAACTATACTCTTCTTTACTCATATGGAAAATGAGCATTTGATACTGCAGATGCAGTGCTGCCATTCCATTTTCCATGTGCCTGGTTTGACCCATGTGTGAAAGGCAGTGGAAACTCAGCAGGTGTGGGAATTAAGGTGATCCTCCTAAATTGAAGCACACTTGTATCTCTGTTCTCCTACACCTTCTCTGGAGGTCCTCAGATGGGTGGGTTTGACAGCTAAGTGCTAATCTGAGCACTCCAGTTAGTTCTTTGGCTGTTGATTAGGGTTCTGTGGTGATTAGTTTATCTGTTCTTGTGGTCTGATAGGATGATTTGTATGGTGTTTTTTTTGGGTTTTTGTTTTAATAATTAAAATTCAGAGCAGAGAATGGTAATTGAGTTGACTTATGGTGATCTTCAGTAAGGTTAAGAAATATCTACTCATCTGTATTATCAAGTGTTACCAGCTGATCACAATATTTGGGCTCAGAGGGGCACATGATACTTAGTACAGTGTTTAATGTGGACCACAAGGCCATCTATAGCATTTCAGGACTTTTTGCGACACAGGGAATACACATGTCTTGAGAACTTGCAGGTTATCCAGCTAACTTGGACTGCCATTTGAAATTTTCTGACGTTTCTTTCTTCGTAACAATCTATCCTGTTGTGTGCTTAATTTCTTGAGCAGGTAAACATTTTAATAGCTACCATTCTTGATTGAAGCAATAAAGGAATAACAGAGGTGCTTACTGGAAAAAAAAAGTCTTTGTTAGTCTGTATTTAATAACTTTCTAAAGTAGGTCTATTGACAGTCTAATTTTATCTATTCTATCTAAAGGTGGTTGTTTTAGGTGTTGTGTCTTGAGTTGAGCCTTGAGGCTTTATCTTTTTTTTCCTTCTGGAATAAAGTCTTTGTGCCACTCAGTGGGAATGAGTGCATGCTTACATTGCATTTTTAACTTACTAATTGCATTTTCAATTCTGTAATTGTATTTGTTCTTTGTATACATAAATACATAAATGACTTCAAAATAAATTGTATGACTAATTAATTTTATGCATTTGAATTGAATAGGGTGAATAGGGTAAGTCAGACTTTAAATATCTCAATAGAATAGAAAATCTGTTGGAAACTGTGGGTGGTTCCACTAGACTGACTGTAGCTTCAATATTAAGTATTTATTTCAAAGGAAGTTTAGCCCAAAATGAAATTTGAAAATTTAAAACTCCATCTTAAGAAATGGAAACCAATTGTTATAGTTATGGGTTTCACAATTAAGTGCTAACGACCTGAGCACTCCAGTTAGTTCTTTGGCTGTTGATTAGGATTCCATGGTGATTAGTGAGTGTGAGAATGCAATCACATCCATAGGGTTTAATCAGTCCAGTGCTGGATGAGGTAGTCCAAAGATGGAGGAAGTAGAACTTTTCTATGTAGTCTTAATAGGGGTGTTCCCCGTGCTGTAAGGATCTGAAGGGTAAAAAGTAGAGAAGCCTGTCTTTCCGTCTTTCCCCAAACTTCCCGGATTTTTAAATTATAGTACTGATTTTTTAGTACCATGATGCAGGAGAATAACGTTACTGATACATGTGAAGGGCAGACAAGATGCATGGTGATACTGACATAGACACCGTCTCTGATGGTCAGTATTTCGTTCTTGTGAGCAGGATTTGTTCTTCCACACCATGCAACCATATATCTAGTTTTCCTTTTTGTAAATCTAGTATTTTAAGTGTTTAGCTTGGACATCTACATTATTTTTGGTGTGCTTTATTTTCTTTTGTTACATGTTCTGATTATACGCTGTCTTTTTAACATTTAAAGCATTTATCTTAAAAGAAATATTTATTAATATGAATATTTTTCCTTCTGCCTTCCTGTGAAGCAGATAAGTGAATGTGTGCAGAAACAAAGAACTGTGGTGGGTACCCTTGTTGACAAAGGAAACCCCAAAAGGAAAAACTTTTGGATCTCTGCTCAGCAAATAACTTCTCTGTGACCTTTCTGACTGAGCGAAGGTGACCATGTGCTGCATCTCCCTTTAGAACGCTCTCCAAGGGTACATTCTTAACTCAGAGAAGAAACAGTGGTGTTATTGTCTGGCAGTGCAAGCAATCCTCCTACTACTGCCCTTCAGTTCGCTGCTGCTGCTCACACACCTTTTTTCTCCTCTACTCTGCAGAGCTCAGTTTGTGTAAATAACATTGCCCACTTCTGTTTGGGGGTTTGGGGGTTTTTTTGTTATGTTGTTTTCCATTAGCACCTATGGATCTGTACTCGTCACATATTCACATAAGGAAAGGTTGTTCCTACCCTGCAAAGCTTATAATCTAACTGCAGGAATCATGTCTTAAAGGGCTATTTTCTGAGAGCATGTTGTGATGCAGATTATGAAGTTTGAATTTAATGGCAGGAGCTGTTCATTTTATGTATATTCATACAGTGTCTTAACACAATAGATGTGGGTGAGCTTTGAAGTGTCTCAGTGAAAATAATTAGCAACAAGCATGGATAGACACCTGAACCTGTAGAAGGGCTAGGAAATTCCTGTGGCTCTTTTATTTGTATTTAGAATATGATCTCTAAATGTCCAGATTACCTTCCTGAACTGATCATCAGTCTGCAGAGGCCAAACCTGTCAATTAATTAGGAACATCCAAGGAGTAAAATGCCAAATGTTTTCAAAAGGACTAAGTATTTCTTGGTTCCTGTTAACTGTCCCCTGCTTTTTTGCCTACACTGTGTATTACAGAAAACTGCTGTACATCAGAATTCTGTTTTTTCATTTTGTTTATATTTGACCTTCGCTTCCTAAGGAAGCAAAAAAATCCCTAGGACTACATTAACTGTATTTTATAGATCTCTGAACAGGATTCTGCTACTGCCCTTCTGACTGAAAGGTCCTATATCTAACAGGTTTTTTTGAAATAAACTATATCATGTTATATCATATTAGAGTCAAAAATAGTACATGATTGCAGACATACAAGCAAAGTTTATAGGGAAAGAAATATCTCTGTTAGGCAGCGTTTGTAGCTTAAAAGGGGCCCAAAAACATAAATAATTTTTTGAACACACGAGCTCTTTTTAACTAGTCACTAATGATAGTGCTTTTTCCTGAATAGTGATAATACTAATTACTTCAAAGACAGAGAAAAGAGAAGGAAGGAAAAAAAAAAAAAAGATACCTTCTTTGTCACTGTATTGGTAATATTTACATCTTCAGTTCCATGGTTCTTACCTCCAAAACTCATTCAGTGTAATGTTAAATCATGGAGTCATAAAAGGCTGGTGGTGCATTTAAGGAGTGTCAAGTTTGGAAGTGGAACACCAGTGGACTAAAACAGTGTAGCACTGGGCACCCATTTCTGTTTCATCAAGCTGCAATGACCTGCATAATATAGCCCAGTACAAGTGTGTATCTGAGTGCACAGGACACTTGCTTGTCATTAGCAGCTGAGCCTCCTGCACCACTGTAAATATCAGGGAACAAATTTACACCAGCTACAGTGTTCAGGTGTGCTTTTTCTTTTTCAGCCCTACCATAACCATGGAATACTCTCAAATATATGTGATTCTGTGTTCACTTTCCACTATGTGCAACACAACACCCTGAGGGAGCAGTCGAGTTTATAAATCCGACTTGAAGGCCAAAGAGATGAGGCTGAATTCATGTAAAGTTGCCCATCTCTTGTTTCCAGGATAAAACAAACCATAATGATTAACAGCATTATTATATATGCAAGTATCTAAAGTTAATCTAAGTAATCTCATAGTCTTCAAAACTGTAGTAGTAATCTGCAGGGTTTTTTCCCTACTAACGTAAAGAAAATAGTACTTAAACTAATCTACTACTTTGGAAAAAGAAACCATTAGGTGGGAAGATGCCGGCAAAGAAAAGCTAAGTGCACTAGCTTTGCTGTGAAATTTCAGTAATCTTCCTTCTAGCCTTGGCTGCCAGACTGATGCTGAAGAAAAGCTTAAACATCCTCCCTCCCTTGTGCATATTATTACATGCCTCTGGAACTTTTTTCTTCTGCTCTGTTATTCTCTTTCTTTGTGAGCTCTCATGAAAAGAAAGGGAGTAGATTATAATAATATTGTAGCACCAATGCTATTGTGTTTGCTGTAGCCTTAGTCCAAGATAATGATTTGATTAGCATGGCTTTTTCACTTACTGAAATTAAAGATACATGGATTTTCCTGGGATTCTGTGCTTTCAGGATGATTTTTTTCACCTTCTTTCTTCAGCTGTATGTCTTTGCAGAGAAGTTGGAGGTTTAAAGTAGGTACAGAGCCTTCACTAATGGCCAAGGGCAAAAAATTAGTACAATGAGTCATCACAGTAATTCCTGCAGATATTTGTGATCTATGTGTCCTATGCAATGCATTTGTTCAAAAGGGCCATTGTTCCTTAAATCACTGATGATAGTTCTTCTGATTTTTTCCCTGCAATGTAGTTGCTATGAATGAGGTTTGATATTTCCAATTTTGTTATTTGAGTGGCCTCAAGGAGGCTTTGAAAAATTCGAACATGCAGAATATGAAACGCTTAACAAGAATATTAAAGATAAACTAACTGTTCATAGTGCACTGAAGAAGCAGACTGATTTAGTGGATTCTAGCAAACTGAAGAATTTTAGTGGTGTTGAATTACATTTAAAAAAGTTTTACTGCTTTAATTAAATTGCTGATAGAACTATATTTTCTAAAATACTAAAACTTTTCCTCTCTTTCTTCTATAGAAACTATATATATAGTATATAANGGGACATCTGTATCATACTTAGAATCTTACAGGTTGTTTAAAGGGGAACAAAAAAGATCTTTTCTGAGTTAATTCAGACATTGCAAAAATGAAATAAAATCTTTTTGATATAGAGCTTTGTTTATTCCACCCTTCTCCATTTTGCAGCAAAACTTGGTATGATTCATATATTTGATATTTGTATAATAAAATCTTTATTATTCTTAGTAGAAGGAAAAGATAAAATTATTTTTAGCTTATAAAATAGAAGTAGTTTCACTTGTTGCTAGAATTTGGTTGTGTTCTGTTAAACTTTTAGTGCTCCTAATTTTGTATTTCAAAACATATATATTTTAATGGGGAAATAATTATTTTTGCAACAAAGCAGTGCCTAGAGAAAATAAGTAACATCCACCCTCATTTCATTCCGTGTGCTTCTAAACTATATTAACTTTTTTAGTTGATGGACTTGTGATAGCCTTTTTTGTTTTTAATATGTGAATGATTTTCAGCTTATTTCTTTGCTTCGATAATTGCAAATGAGACTTCAGCTTTTAGTTCTTGAATTTCAGTTTTTCAGATGATATTCATGCTGATGATTTATCTCAGCAGTGTGTCTTCTCTGTATCACAGACAATAGTAAATACAGCTTTGGCTCGAGGAAAGCTATTCTTTTTTTTTTGTTTTTTTGTCTCTGTAGAAATACTGCAGCACAGTCCAGCTTGATTCTGGAATCGACTACAGGAAACGAGCACTTCCAGCTGCTGGAAAACTTTACTACCTGTAAGTTTATCTATGATATTGTATTTGCTCTCTTTTTCCTTCTTATTAACCAATAATTTCCTAGTCAATGGGAAATGAAAAATGCATAGTAGAATTTGCAGGGTGTGACTTTTCCTTTCTTTGCCTTCTGGTCCATTTTGTTCAGCAAACCGCCTTCCATTATGCCTTGATATTAACTTCATTAAACTACATTTTCAGTATCCACAGTAGCATCATTTATAATGTGTGACTGAATAAAAACTAATTAGATTTTTTGGGGAGGTGTGGTGTTTGGAGAACTGAAGTGACAGATGGTTAGAAAGTAATGAATATCCTCTTGTAAGAGATTGCACAATTCTCTTATAATAGAAGAACATCCTTATTGTATTTAAGTAATTAAGTATTTATAGAAGTCCAATGACAAGGATTCATTTAATTTTGGGTGTTTCCAATGCTGTGGATTAAAAAACCCAACACCCTTCTGTTTTGACAGATTGTTTCTGTTTATCATGACAAAATGTCTTTAGCACTTTATATTTGCAAATCAATATATTTTAAAATATATTCACAGTCGTGTTTATGGTTGCAGCATAAATCTGCCTAATAGGAACATTCTCTTTAATACCTCGAAACCTTTGCAATGCAAACATTTTTCTGTCTTGTATTTTCTCTTGTAATATTATTTAATCAATGACAACCTGAACAAAGCAGACTACAATAGTTTAATATTAGATTTATAATGGTTATACCTTTAAAATACTGATTTAAAAATCATATTTCCATTAAGAAAGGTGGGGTATTTTCATTGCTGTGACTGGTGTTTGAAACCAAGTATGTCCATGCTACTTTTAAATGAAGTTAGGTGTTGTAGTTGTTTGTCTGGAAGGAGGATTACTGCTTGGTAGAATTACAACTGGTAACTTCCTGCTTTTGAAAGGAAATGACCGAATTTCATATATGGAAAATAGGTCCAATGCAGGTTCTGTATCCTTAAACTGTGATTGTATGAACTTGAGAAAAGTAGCTCTCATTCTGTATCCTTGCCTGGCTTCACTTTCTCTGTGCTTTGCCATGTCTGCTCAGAAGTATTTTTTGAAGCCACCTCTGATTCTCGTGTGTTGCTCATCATGGCCCTTGTTCTGATTGGTGCTCTCTCTGCCTTGATGCTGCTTCCTGTGCCTGCTGCGCTCTGTGACTGTTGGACACTTGGGGAGAGCACCTGCCATATTCTTTTCTCACTGTCCATGCTCTGAAGAAAGGAAAAGGATGTTTGTGGTTTCTAGCAGGTAATAGGCTAAACATGGTGCCCGTGGCATCAGCTCTCAGAGGAGAAGCAATACAAACAGGTTCCAGGAGTAGTTATTTCCAGCCAAAATAATTCATCGTGTTCTGCTGTAAAACTTGTGATCAAGTGAATGGCAGAGATTGGGAATAATTCTGTTTTATGTTCTCTTACTGGAAGGATGTTGGTTGCCTTCAGAACTTGATGTGTAAATCATTAGGAAGCAGTGGGGGGAAAAATTATTTTAAAACCCCCGTAGCTGCCAATGGAATTAGGGACTTATTTCTTTGTCCTTTCTTCTTCTGAGGGGATCTCATTCATCTTCTATTCAAACTCGTTCATCAGACCCTTCAACCCTGTAGAACTAGCTTAGTATGTGGAGATTCCTTTTGTTTGGTTTGTTTTAAAATTAGATACTGTACAGTATTTTGCTACAGATTTTTGAAATTTAATTAGTAGTCTTGCCCCCCAAAGTGAATGTTCTTGTCCAACATGTATATGTTCTTCTATTAATGGCTATAGTATCATTGTCACATTTTTTTAAGAATCCTCTTGATGCTTCATATTTTGTGTAGTCTTGTCTTCATTTAAAATATGTAACTGAGGGTGACTTAAAGCTGTTTCATACTCATCTGAGAGCAATCAGTGTAAAACGATTACAAGATGCCTGATCAAAGCAACTTCATCAATCTCAGTTTCAGGTGTCTATTTTCAAAACAAACTTTCTTGGCAATTAGGTACAAATATCCACCTTAGCATCATATTCACCTCTTTCTTCTGGTAGCCTTTCCATCAAAATTTCTGTTACTGATATACATGCACATACTCTCTGAGATAGATAGAGATATACAGATATATATATGTATTTATACACACATACACACACTCTTTATCCTCTTTTATGGCCTTTTTTTTCTGGTGTTGTCTGTTCTTTTTCATTTATCATATTGTCAGAGGAATGTATTACCGATACCAATGTGGAGAGAAACTTCTAGAATTTTATGTAACCTCCTAGTCAGAAAAGGTTTTTAAAGTCTTTGAAATGGCACTTTTATAAATTTGTGGGGTTTTAAAATTTTTTTCCCAAATTCTTTGTATCTACAAGGTTTGTTATTGTTAAGCTTTAGCTAAAAAGTAGTTACTTCAGTTCTACTGTTAACATTTTCAAGGTGCTTAAGGCCTAGTGAACAGGAGAGTATTTGTTTAACAAGCTGATCTTCATGTGTCAGTTAAGGGATGTCTAGAACTGTGTGAAGCAGTGTGACTTGAGTGCATCAAGATCTATAAAGTAAGACTTTCACACCAAAAGAGTTTACAGAAACATCAGTGAAACATTTTATGTCCTAGTTCTAGTTTGTTGTCTACCATAACATTAATTTAGTATTCTCAGCTAGAAATCTTTATCTATCTATCTATCTATCTATCTATCTATCTATCTATCTATCTCTTCATCTTTAAGAATAAAACATGGAAAGGTTGGCTCTCTAACCTATTCAATGATAAAAAAAAAGTTCTCTGATTGGACTGATTTTTTAATTTTTGTGGCCCAGAGGATGAATGTAAACTTTACTTCAGCTATCAGTACAGATACTTTTCATTTTCACCATCTATGGTTGATCTTTTCCCAAGTAGTATTAGGAACACAGGTTGGGAAACTGCTAAAACTGCGAATGCAGAGATGATACCAGTATTTTTAATTTCACAGTTTAATTTTGCAAATTGTTTGATCAATACAATCAGTTGACTTGACACAGCCCACCCCCNCAATCAGTTTACTTGACACAGCCCCCCCCCCCCCCCCAAAAAAAAAAGAAAAAAAAAGAAAAATCTGCTTCAACATTTAATTTCACAAAGTCCCCTCAGAAATTTCAAAGGATACTTCTTTAGGTGCTTGACTGTCTTGCCTTGCCTTGTCTATTTGCTCTTACTTTGCATGCAAGATAGAGCCAGAAGCCTTTTTTCTCATTGTGTACACATAGTGTTAATGGATCTGCTCTGCCTGTATTGCCTCATTACTGGAAACAGCTCAAAACACAGAAGTCTTTCAGTGTATGCAAATAAGGCAGAATCATCTACCTGAGAGTTAATATTCTCTACTTTTAAGTGTATTCTAAATGTAATGTTTGTATTTAGAGCATAACATCCTGTTCTCTTTTTTTTATGGGCAAAAAGCTAAGCAGGCTCAGGCAGCTGTTTGATGTTGGCTTCAAGTGTTATTAATTTCATATTCTATTATTCTTTTCACTGTAGCACAAGTGAAGCTGATGTGGAGGCTGTCATGGATAAGTTGTTTGATGAGCTGGCTCAGAAACAAAATGATTGTACGTAAGTTAATTTCTCTTGAAAGAGAATACATTTAGAACACAATGCCCAATCTCCACTGACCAATTAATAAGTTCCATTGCTGTATATGGGTTGATGCCACACTCAAGTGGCAGTCATTGTATCAGCATTTTGTCTAATTTATGTGTTGAATCATGTGCTATTATTCATGAAGCTATGCATTTCCTATCTGTAAGAGATGAATTTTATAGTAATTATCCAGAGAAGATTGAGTCTTTGTTCATGTTCCCATAGTAACTAGACCAAGGATTCTGAAAGTGCAAGGCAGAGAGCTGAGGCTGAATAAAGCGTGTGGAACCATTGCAGACTTCACATTTGAAGAGCTGTGCGACAGAGTGAGTACCCAGTCCAATCTAGATTAGTTAATGCTCAGACTTTTCACAGTTTAAAAAAAAAAATTCAAACCACACAAACGTGCTATTTTCCCAAGTTGCAGTAAATTAAAAAGGCTTTTTTTTTTTTTTAAACTTGATTAATAGAAATAGTTTGAATTTAATGGGAAAAAAATCCCCTTACTCAAAAGAGCCATACTAATTTTCTTTTTAATGATATAGTAAATTCACTCTTAGGTGTATCACAGATTGTCTTCAAAAATCCTACTGCAATATATGCCTGGCCTAACAACATTGCTGGTATAGGAGTGGTGGTAACATATCAATATGTAAAGAGCAGTCAAATGCTGTTTTTATAATCTGGGGTTTCAGTTTGATACTCAAGCAAAGGAGTAATGATCCTGGCACCACTAGAGTAACACTGCTGTTCCGTGCTTTAGTTTCAGATGTGTGTACAGGGAATGCTTAATCCCAAGCCTTCTCAAAATATGCCAGATTTCGCTAAATGCTGCCACATTCTCTGCTTAAACATATGTGAGATGAGAATCTTGAAAAGTTCTCCTTGTATTTGACCTCCAGTGGGTTGGAAGACAATTCCCCAGGAGTTGCATTGTACTTCAGTGATCTCTGTACTGATGTCTGAAGTTATCATTAAATGATCACAACCCCGAACTGGGCCAGTAGCACTTTTGGTTCAGGATGGTGACCTGTCTTTTGGTGATAACATTATGCTTTCCTTTCCTTGCAGCTACCAAGTTGATAACTATTTGGACAAAAATTTCACTGATTGTGTTTCAGACTGTAGGTTTTAGACTGTTGGTTTTCAGTTTCAGAGAAAATCAATAAGTCATTTGTAAGAGTGGAGGTATGTCATGGGTAGAATAGCTTGCTTTTCACTAGAGGTTTTGAGACTTTTTCTGTCTTGTGTCTCTTAAAGTATTGGGAAGCTATGCTGTCAGCAAATACTAGTACAATTCTTTAGTCTGGTAAATGCCTTATGTACTTAAATGGGATGAAAAGTTGCTTCTAAGTAGAAGTGCTCTGATTAGCTCACGTCAGTGGCCTGAAGGTTGTCATCCTGGATGACAATTATTTGGGGTTCAGATCATCTTGACATAATGGAGCTGAGGGTCTTGGTTTGCCCTCAGAGCAAGTAAAGAGAATCCTTATGAAATGTTAATCATTGTTTAACAGTATTGTTCTTACATGGAACACCCAGGCCTTAGGAAGCCTTGCTGTCTCAATTCAGATGCCTTCTGCAGATGTGTTATGGTAGTCTCTTACAGCAAAATCACATACTTAAAAGTAAAACAACATGGCAGACAGTAAATGGTTTTCTTTTGCCAACTTCCTCAGTCATCGCTCATTTTTCTCTTCTGATCACTGATGTATCTTCATAAATACTACATTAGCATGTTGGTAAGCGGTATCAGTATGCTCCCTTCATAGGTAGAAAAGTACAGTCATGAACTTCAGAATTGTCCATTAAATTTGGATGAATGGCCAGAGTTGCCTCCACTGTGATTTTTTTCATGACTGTAAACTTTTGCAGTGATTCATAGCAAGGGTAGAAAATTTTCCTCAGTATCAGCTGCATTTAGGACCTTGCCTGCCCTGCTGCCATTAAAATCTGCTAAAAGGCAAAATTCAAAAAAGGAAGAATTCAACTGTCAAGCCATGTTCCTTTTTTTCATGAATTCTTTTAAATTTTGATGAAAAAACTTAAACATGCAGTGTCTTTTTTAAACAGAGTGGGCAATTGCTCCCACTCATGTCACAGAAGACATAGGGAGGATCCAGAAGAGTGCACTGGTGGTTTATAGCAAACAATAACCCAAAATGAGAAGACATTCAACATGACAGGAAATATAATGTCATTTATATATTCCAGTAAGCTGGCTAATAATGGGAATGATTTCTGGAAGTATAAAGCAGAAATCTCTAGGGGTCATAGCAACAAAGTATTTACTACTTCTTGTGAAGCCAAATGGTAGGTAAGTTGACAGGCATCATAAGTGCTACTATTAAAAAAAGGAAAGTAGAAAGCTGAAAAAGACATAATGAAAAGCAAGATGGACAAAAGAAAATACTGGAGGGGATTTTTTTGGGTTTGCATGGAGTAAATCTGCAGGTTTCTTTGTGCAGGACATGGGGACAAAATCCCATAGGAAGGCAGATTGTACGAAGGGACATGGGACAGGAAATCTTCCTCACTGGAGCCTGTTGCAGCCAGGGTGGAGCTTAATGAACAGCTCAAGCAAAGCTTCCAGGTAGATAAATGAAATTTAAAGTTGGTGTTGTAGGAGCTCATTAAACTAACAATTGAAAACAAGATTTGCAGTTGGTTTTATATCAGTTTTAAGACGTGGTGACAAGCATGATAAATGGGAAGTTCTCATTAATGGGGAAAAATGAGAGATAATTGCTGTTATTGACGCCTTGTGGGACAGTTCATAAAATAATAATACAGAATGGGTGCTTACAGCCTACTTAAAGACAGAGTGGCTAAAAGAGGTGGAGAACAGTGTGCAACACTGAAGGTACTGGTGCCTGCCTTAAAGTTAATTAATACAAGGTTCTTGAGTACATATCAGTCTACTCATTAACAAACCTAGAAGGATAGTACTCATAGGGATCTGTTGCAAATGGAGCATGAGGTGGATTGCTCCTTGAGCACTGGGCTATAAAAAGCATATAAAGAAAATACACTGTTGTATGTTATGCTGTAGATGAAACACAGGAAAAGGTGAAATGTAATTAGCCAGAAAATTGCAAATGATAATTTTCTAGCGTAAAATGTACTACATCCAGTACACAGTCATTTGGTGGGAGCTTACAGTGATGAATTCATCTAGAATTTTGTGTTGTGTAGGAATAATCTTAATTTCCTAACTTTTAATGAAACCAAAAGTTATTCCAGACAGTGAAGTTGCATATTTGAGTGTTCAGGAAGAGTAGTTTTCAAAAGCAAAGGGGAAGTGTGACTAACTGGAAAGGGATGTGTAAACAACAACAAAAAGCAACACAAAAAAACCCAAGAAGGACTCTTTGAGGAGGAAGATAGTAAAAGTATTTCCTGTGTCACTGTTGAGACAGAATCAAATAATATGGAATGAATGGCAACTAGTTATGAAGTGCAGGAAAATTATAAAGATCGTGGGCAAATATGTCCATTCAGATAAAAGACTTCTTAAGTAAAATTGGAGTTTGGATGTTTTATATTATCTGAATGTTACTCGCTTATTCTTAGCTGGAGATGGATGAACTTTTAATAATGATGTGGAAAAAGGAAAAGGTTTTGCAAAAAGTAAGTGTTCTAGGTGAAGCAGAGTGAAATATTCATTTCACCAATAACTTAGTGAAAATCCTTTCTAGATTTTAGTCCAGAAAGGGTAATGGAGAAGCTGATTCTGGATGCATACAGTAGATGACTAAAGAATGGAAATGAAATTAATTCTCTGGTCTCCCTGACTTTATAGGAAGGGTTAAGTTTTGAAGATGCTGTTCTTTTTAGGAAAGTGGCATTATGTAGCCTCAAGAAAGTATTTGTTAAATGGATAGCTAAGTTAGTTAACTAAGCTATAAAAAGAAATATTGCTGAAGGTTTGTTGTTTGTAGCATTTCTAATGAGCACAGTTTTATACTAAGCCCAGTATAACAGGTTTTTTCCCCAGGAGTTTTGAATATAACATAAATGCTAATACAAACTTGCTGTAAATACAGAGTACTGTGTGTATGGAGGGAGGAGCAATAAAGACAAGAATACTGTGTGCAATTTATTTCTTATCAGAATGGATATTTTGGGGAAAGGGCTGGGGTTATTTTTGAGAGTTTGTTTTGTTTTGCCTTTTTTACATCTAAGCAGACATAGAGGCTCTTTTTATTGTAAGGGTCTTTTTTGTAAGGCTCTTTGTAAAGGCTTTTTATTGTAAGGCTCTTTTTATTGGGTCAAAACTGGATGCCATTTTAGGAGGAGATTTTTGTGTTTGAGCTACATACTAGTTTTTAGGCTTAGCCATCTCTAAAATGCAGGAGCTTCCAGTACCCCATGTTCTTTCCTGGTTTTAAATTAAAGAGTCTGAAACTGGGGATGTGAGGGAGTCAGGGTCCCTGCTGCCTGTTGGCAGCTCTCACTGCCCCTGCATGTGCAGTGAACAAGTTCAGCAGCCAGCAGGGGAATGTGCCCAGTCCATCTTGAGGGAATAAACAGCTCTTATCCCCCTCATACTTCTGGGAGTAGATGATACTTCTCAGTCTACGATCAGTCTGTGCAGTCAGTTCAGACTGAGTTTTTCCAAGGCTTATAACTTCCTTGGATTTGAGGGAGGTTTCACAGGATGTGTATAGGACATTTTCCTCATAAAAAGCAACTTTTCTTCCAAATTTGACATGCCTGGTCTGCATCATGGAAGTTCTTACAATATTATCTTGGAGTTGCAGTAGTATTTTTTTGAGTTTTCTGAAACTGTTGTATACTGCTGTTCATGTGAGTGCTGGTAATCATTGCAGCATGAGTGGACAACATTGTACTCAAAATTTGGTTAATTGATTCCTTTGGCTATCCATTACCCTTAAGGGTTCCAGAAAAAAGAGTAAGTTTTGCAAGAATCAACATGTGAAAGGATAGATGCTTTTGTTGTGTTGGCAGAATAGCTTATCACTCAAGTGACTCTGCTTTCACTTCATTGCTGCAATCTGTTTTCTAGTCTGGTCTTGGGTAACTGTTCCAGTGCATTCCAAGGGATAAATATCCAGACCTAAAAACCTACATTTGTTGGTGTAGGATTAAGGAAATGTGTTTGAAATTTCTCAGACAATTACTTAGTGATTTTTGTAATACAGTATTTCATATGAACAGCCTGTAAAAGCTCTTCAATTTCACTGATGTTTCCTTTGAAATAAAATCAAAATTCTAAGGGGAAATATTGAAACATTTTCCACTTCTCTATCACACGATTTCATGAGTTGTCAGCTAATACATAATAGATGAAAATAGCAAATCAGCAATTGGTAACCTGATACTATTTGTAACATTGCCTAGCTTAAGTAGAATTTTCATCATAGCTGCTTTTTAATTAATACCTGGAGACCTTGGGAGTTAGAGTTGATACCTTTCTGGTATTACAGTCTTTCATTTCTTGTTTCATATGTTAGCATCAAACTTTTTCATGTCAAGAATATAAAGAGTTATTTCTGTCTAAAAGAATGCATCAGATACTGGCAATACTGATTGTCCATTAACGTTTATAAAAATAAAATACAGAGTATATATTGTATGCAATGCTGATATGACATGCAGTTGACTTGCTAAACTATTGGGTGCATTGATTTGTAAATCATAGTTTCCCAGTTGAGGATAATCTCATGTTTTAGCTAACTTAGTTAATATCAAATTCATACACTTCGCTTTTTTTCTTTACTAGCTATGTGAACATGTGGAAAACCAAAAAAAAACTGGATGAGAGGATACTGATCTATTTTGGTTGCTTTAAAGCAAAGGAGAAGCAGTTTTTCAGACCTGACACACCAGGGTTTATGTGGCAGTGTGGCACGTGGTGGTCTTTGTCAAGGGCATGAAGCAGTTACCCAGTACTAGAATGGAGCCCTGTGAATGTGCTTCTCCACGTGTAATCAGCCAGGAGGACCCTGCTTGGTTTTCCAAATGGTTTTTATCATACCACCTTTTCTAAGGCCCTATAAAGTGTAGCCACAGGAGGCTGGGACAGGCACCAGGCAGAATAGGGACATACAGTTCTCAAATTTTAATGCTGACATTGACTTATCCCATTCTTTGGGGCCTTTAATTTCTTTCTTCCAGTTTCTCCATCTATACAATGAGGAAAACACTACCAGTGGTGTTAGATTCTCGCAAAACATAATTAGTTAATTTGTTAATTGAGTTAAATATGTGAATGAAAGATCACCAGATACCTTTTAAAATAAAATGTATTTATTAACCTGGTTTTAAAATCCCTATATATATATACAGGCAATTGTGCAAATATAAGTCTTATCCCATTTTAGTGTGTTCACACATGAAGAACAGTGTTCATTGCACCTTAGAAAAAATCATCCTCTGCCAGTCCCCTTTCTTCACTTCCCCTTTAAATTTTTCCGTGAAAACTGGTAATTGTGACAGTTTGATCTGATGTAAATAACGCAGACAACAGCGTGCCTGCTGTGTAATCGTAATCTTCCACGGAGCTAAGGGAGTCGGGAGATCCACAGTTGCTCTCGGTGCTCCCCTGGCTTGTGCGCAGCAGCTGCTGCCCTCTGCCGGGAACGCCGGCTGCGGACCGCTCCAGCGGGGGAGCCTGCTTCTCACGGAGGCTCAGTTGCTTTGGTTCATGGCTCCTGTAGGCTTTCCATTAGGTAATCTAATATAACCTTTCATCGCACTGCCCAGTACCAATGACTGTAGTGTCTTACCATGATAATAACCATTAGCAAACATATGATAGCGTAAAAACTCTGAAAATAAATTGAATATCAGTATTTATGTTGTAAAAGGTTATCCTACTGTGAATTTTTCCCCCTAGTAGTTATTTAATGTTTCTGAAATTGACAAAATAGAATTTTTGTGTAGATTAGCACAACAAATAAGTGGTGGACGGTTTATGTTAGGTTGTTGTTCCATTGCAATAGGCACACTGTACAGACCGGGAGGAAGATGTAGTTCTTAATTTGGATAGCTTGCACTTCAAAAGGAAAGATGTAACTAAGCTTTAAAAAAAAGAAAAGAAAAAACACCATTTTCAAATGCATCAAGTGATTTAGAAATGCAAGTGTCTGTTTTTGTCAGCTGAATGTCTGCCCTACATGATGACATAACTCAGCTGCATTTGCAGTTTAATGATTCTGAATAATTTTGAGGGAACTGTCTTCATTAAAAGCTGCTGAATGTATCCACAGTATTATTTGGTGTCATCTTTAGGATTGTAGGATTTTCAGGTATAGATGTAAATAAACATACCACAGGTAAGCACTATTTTTGGTAATCTTTTAGAATAATAGTTTTCCTTAGTTTGTGATCTTAGTTTTATTCCTAAGATATTAGCTTTTGCAGTTTAAGCTCTAGACTGAGTCTGTCTTTTATTAGCTACATTTGCTTTAAGGATTTAATCAGTTTCTCTACCTCCCCCAAAAGTTTGCCTTATCTTATTCACAAACATGTTTTATAAAATAAACTCAAGAAGCTTATTGCAGGTGGAAATATTGTAATACAGTAATATTGTAATAACCTCATTTCTGTTTTATATTTTATGTGTATCAGAGATTAATTTTTAGAGAACACTCCCTTCAGTGAAAGCTGCATAAACCTGGAGGATTTAGATCCTATACTTTATAGACCAGGGAATACAAGATTTTTGAAGCTGATTGTAGTTTAAAGGGTTTGCCATTTCAATTAAATTTTTTGTTTCTTAAATTCTTGAGTGTACTTCTCTCTCTTTTTTCAAAGCTTTATTGAAAGCTATTGATCATGGTTTTGAAATCTTAACAGTAAGTGTAAATATTTAAATAGACTTATAAATTTTTTAAGCCTTAACTATTTTTGGAGACCATTTCATTGATAATGCTATACTTTGGAATTGGAACTGGAAATTTAGCAGTGAGAGCTTTTAGAGCAGAAACATGCCTTTTGCATTCTTCCAGTATCCAGCCAGCTTTGACCATATTGTTTAAATAAATACTTAAATAAATAAAAGAACTGGAAATTACAAGCATCTTCTAAAGCAGAAGAGCAAAGATCTGAAACAACTTTCCACTATGAGAAATGTGACTAAAAAACTTTTGCTGTAAGAACAAGCAAAATTACTTCTTAACAGAATTCTGTGGTGAGATAACCTTAGATAACAAGGGGCTGTGCTTGATCCGGAAAATATCTTCAACTCCAGGGTTTACAGATCTTAGATTCTTGCTCTCCTGGTTGGAACTAGATGATATTTAAGGTATCTTCCAAACTGTTCTATGGTCCTATGATTTGCACTGCCATCGGTATCTTTAAATTTTTTAACGGAGTTAGCCATGCTCTACCTCTTCCCATTTTTATTTAAACTTCAGCATGTTGCAGTATCATATATCATGCCTTGGGTTTTTCTGTTCCTTTCTTGGAGTTATGATTTTGACATGTTATCTCAGTGCACTGTTTTATGAGCCTCACTAGAGATAGTGTGTTGTTCGTTCAGAAACAACAGAGCTTTATATATTTTGTTTATACTTAATGATTAAGCTTTAAATATTGTCTGGTCTTAAACTGTGTGTTGGTTATAGGAAGTTTTGGAATGTTAAGAGTGTCTGCACAAAATTATAGTTACTGTCAATCATGAGTCTTCGGGATTGGCCACAACTGGCCCTGGAATATCTTGCAACATCAACAAAATAATATATTCTCTCGAGATGACATATCCTTTTCTGTCATATGTAAAACATTCTGTATTCTTCAGACAATCTGTAAAAGGTGGTATACTGGGCCACTGATGAGTCAACAAAGAAAAAAGGTGCTTTATACTATAATTAAATTGACTATATAATAGAAACAGGAGATGACTAACTCTTAAAACAGCTCACAGAGAGCTCCAAATAATAAACATCCTACTTGAACTGAGATGATGATAGCTAAAAATGCATTAAGTAGACAGAGAAACAAAAACAAATGAAGGTGAGAACTCAGTCAAGCAGGCTGAAGTGGAGTAAACACTTTCTCAGGAGCATAGCCCATGTTAGTGCTAATGTGTTTTGCATTAGTATGATGCCTGTAAAATACTGACTCTTGGCATCAGAGCTAATGACAAAAATCCACAACAGTTTTACAGTATATACACATGCAGGAACAATAATACCATAAGAAAGATTCTTACCTGTTAATGTTTTGAGTTTTTGAAAATAATATTATAGCATGTGAAAGAACTAGTAACAAATGGTGACAGTCCTTACATAAATATCTTATTGTTCTGCAGTTGAGTTTTGATCAATAATTGATGAAACAAAAGAGATCAGACAGTACCAGAAACACACCAAATGAAGTTATTTTTAGAATGTAATTCAGAGGATGAGATTAATCAGGCTAAACTTTTAGTAAGAGGATTACATATATATGTATCAATATTAGGAGGATTTGTGGCTTCATTAGCAACTTCAGAGGAAGAAATACCTTCATGTATGCTGCTAACTAAAGTGAAATACTTTCTGTGACTGGTTGAGATTCAGAAAATAAATTTCAGCCCTGGAGGGTTATACAGAGGACAGTGCTTATGTGTCTAAAATCATGTGCCTCTAGTCTTGTTACCTGTCTGAGCTGGGGGTGTTGGCAGTCAGGACTCAGCCAGTGCTTGCTGCAAGGTGAGGGAAAAAGGGCCTGAAGGCAGTAAGGCAGTACTGTGAAGGTGAGGGGAGGGCTGTGGGCTGCTGGAACAGCAGAAATTTGCTCCCTGGTGGAGCTTCTGTGTGAACTGTACAGCCAGAGCCTCTAGCAGTGGCACAATCTGGCCTTGGACCCATTTACCTGTCTGTGCTCCTGTGTGGCAGAGGTGGTGCATGGATGCTTGTGCCAGCCTCATGCCAGGTTTAGGGGCTGCAGGCCAGTAAGAATGTGAGTTTAGAAGCTGTCAGGGTACCCCTGCATCGTGGTCTCTTATGCTTGGAGCATTTTGAGTTAGCTGGTGGGTTAGACCAGCTTTGAAGCAATTGCAGCATGGAAACTGGGCCAATAGCAAGGTTAGAGGTATACAAAAAAGGCCTTTCGTCTGTCACCAGAGCATTTGCAAATTTGCCGGTGGTTCCTTCTTTTTACACTGAATAAGGCAGAAGGAAATTAGAGGACTTCCCAAAATGAGAGTAAGTCATGTTGGGAACAAGATTAAAAGCTTTGTCTTTCCTCTCCAGGACTGTCTCTAAACTCCAAAAGCAGTGAGTTTGAGAACTCCTCTATGTAAGGGACTACAGTTGATATCAGCTGAGCCATATGTAACAGCAGAATGGCTGACTCAGCATTCCAGTTGGGTCTCACCAGACCTGAGTCTTGTCAGGGAGGTACCAAATTTACTCTATTAAAGTACTCATATGCTGCTAGGCCCAGATCTTTCTGAGTGTAAAATTCTGAGTGTAAAATTCTAAATTTCTGAGTCTCCAAAGGCAAGTTTCTGCCAACATTTACAGACTATTATCACTTAGTGTTGGTGTAGATGTTTCAGAAGTTCTTGTTAAAGCTTGAAATGATCTGTCTCTTATGCCCTTAATAAGAGGAATTCTTGAATTGCTTGCGTTTTGCACTGCTGAAGTAGACTGAATTCCTGTTTGGCTGTGATAAAGATGCATATTGTAACCTTTGAACCATGATTTTATGTCTGTATGAAAAGCAATATAAGTATTACATCTTCCATTCTTCCCATTTAAAATGCATTAGTCTTATTTTTGTCTTTCACCTGTTTCTTCCCTCTGACTGCCCAGGTTTTTCGTTCTCCTGTTTGGATATCCACCGAGGTACCCACCAAGTTCTTAGCTGTATAGCTCATTAGTTGGGCACTTCAGTTTGTCCACTTTGCAAAAGTTTGGACACTCTAATTTTTAGTTATACATGTATTTATTTTAGGAATCAGCTTTTAATATTTGATACTTTGAGATGAGGAGGGTATATTGGTATGGTTTGTGTGAGAAAGTGTGTCACATTGGGGAAGGGCAGAATAATTCCTCGGGGTTTTGGTTTTCGGCAGAAGACTGCTCTGGCTCTTCATGTGATAAAAGAATGAATCAGCATAGCAGTGATGTCTGTAATTTCTTACCTAAGGGGAGACATGAGAAATTCTTACCTTTCTCCTGTACTATGAAATCACTGCTGTTCTCCCTCTCAGGTACTCATCACAGAGGCATACTTGATCTCCTCTGTGTTTAACAGTACTCCAGTCCTAAATATGGAATAAAATTACCCTTACCTAAACTATTTGCTTATCACTAATCTTAAAATCTCCAGCAGCATCCTGGTTACGTTGCTTTTAGTGCTCCCATTGTTTTCTTTTGCACTTGATACTCTTGACTGTCCAGATGTATCACTTGTATCTGGTGGCAAGGTGTCCAGTGAGTTAGCTCTATGTTGTTTCCATCCATCAGTTCCTTTTGCTTTCTTGAACCTTTTCCTGCTTTGTTTCATCAGAACATTTTGAGTTCAGCTACTCTGGTTTATCCAGATGGGATTTTGGTTTTTTCAGAGGTGTTGAATGAAGCTTTGCTGGTGGCCCTTGCAATGATGAGTTTTTGGTTTCTGATAAATAAGTCCATTGTAGTAACGAGGGGACTGAAATGGAGGGAGAAAATAAGCAGTATATATAATTCTGAGGGGAGAATATAGCATATACTGCTCTTAAACAGTGCTCAAAAGAATTGAAAGTGCTTGTAATAATTCTTTTCCCATAGATGCTACAGGGAAGTTGCGTGCTTGGGAATGGGAAAGCAGGGTGATTCATGAGACTGCAAGTGGGAGAGCTGGCGGAGAGTGAGAGGCTTTAATACCTGCCTGGAAGGTTAGCTTATTCCCATTAATTTTCAGAAGAATTTTTGGAATGCCATCAGGGCTTCTCCCTCTTGTGCTTGTGTAGAGACCATTTCTACAAGTTTTTTTATTCTAGCATCTAAACAAAGCCCAAAGTCCTGTTCATGGGCAGCTATTAATAATTGCTTAAAATAACGTCTTGCGGAAGAGTTCTAGTTAAGAAGTTACGTGTGGCCTACAACAAATTCATCTAACAATTTCAGTTACAGAAAATATTTTGTATTTACTGGTTTTAAGATAATAGCAGTATTGCAATGCTTTGTAACAGTAGTAAACTGTTGGTACAGCACATGGTATATTTCATTAGCTGGGAAAGTTGTGAGCACACAAAATGCTGCTGAACTTGTTCTCTGCAGTAGTTGCAGACAAGATTCTGAAGCATTTGCACAAGTAAAACGGATGGAATGAGTTCAGGAGGACAAATTTTAATAGCTCATGATAAAGTACTGCCTGTGGTACTGATAGGATAGATCTTACAGGAAAAAATACCATCCATGTAATGAAAAAGTAATTTTAGAGGAATGTACTTGAATGAGCTACTATTATTTGTGCATATTTTCTGTTGATGGTTTAGATACAGAAAGAGAAACTACAGAATGAGTTCTTGAAGATTTTTATTTCATCATTACCGGAGAAACCACGAACAAAGGAACTGCTGCAAAATTGTATTTTTGTCTGTTTTCTCTTGCTTTCAGTACTTAAAAGATAAGCTATTTATTCAGTCTGGGTTAGTTCTGGGTGAACTAAAGGCAGGTCTGCTTAGGATTTAGCATGAACCTATGAATTTGCATTTAAAAATCTTGCTGCTGGAAAGCATCCTAATAGCTATTCAAATTATTTATGCTTTAGGTTGAAATCACATGTCTTCTGTGGATTATAGTTTATAGTGATTATTTTATTTGAAGTTGTTAGGGAGAGGTCATAATGTTGTCTGGGTGCAGAAGAGCCACATTTTTAACTCTCACTGTTCATGTAAAGCCGGGAGTATGAATGGACCCATTTGTACCTGTGTCCCTAAGGGCAATCGAGCATTCCTCAAGTGAGATACAACGGAATAGAAATAAGAATATGATCAGGACTTTACAGCTCTCTTCTGTTACTGTAGGATGTCAAGATACAGTGTTTATGTGTCATTCTATCGTGGGCTTCCATTTCTTATAGTTTGTTTTGTTTCAGCCTCTCGGAGCCAGCGACTATTTGGAAATATCAAAGCATTTTGACACAGTGTTTGTTCGTGACATACCACTTCTTACAATAGCAAAAAGGACACAAACCCGTCGTTTCATTACTCTTATTGATACCTTTTATGAGCATAAGGTGAGAACCCAGCCTTTCCTGTATGTATAGGAATAATATTGGGAGTCCTAAAACTGACTGTTAAAATTGGTTTGAAGTAAGGGTTTCTGTAGTAATGGTTTGGAAAACATAAGCAGAATGAACTAGCACTGAAAAGAAACATCATTCCAGCTTCACAAAAATTGGCCCCATTGCAATAAAGGCAAATAAACACTTTTTTTTGGTTTTGTTTTCTGTGAGTATTAAGCATGAGCATAAATATAAGCCTGAGCTCATTTGCCTTTCTTGAATGGGAATGTTCTTTCCTAACCCAGGAAAACAACAGAAGCCATGTCATTATTTTAATAATGAAAGACTGTGCTGCCAACTGTGCTGGAGTGAATTGAAGTTTTTTAGATTTTAATCTGTGTAGGCAGTTGGTCAGGAATCAGTGCCTTTTTGATCAGGAAGGGGGAGTTAATAGCACAGTTACATCATAAAGTTTAAAGGAAACAGTCACTGTAGGCTTTACATTAGATTGCAGAATTGCTCATGGAATAATAATGATAAATGCAGCACTTCATGTGGATTTACAGAGATTTCAATCATGGAAGCAAAATCAGCATAACTAAAACAAAGGGAAGTTCCTGTTTAAGGTGGTTTTTTTAAAAGTGATGCAAGATATGAAACACTATCTTACATGTGATTATATTTGCACACACTTAAACATTTGGGCAGTTGGGAAACGTCAGTTGAGGCTGGTTCTTATCAAAAATGTTCTGGCATTGGCTGTTCATCAGAAAGGCCCCAACTCAGCAAGGTATTGAACTAACTCAGTGTGTGAGTAGTCTCATTCAAATCAGCCATATTCAAATCAGAGTCATTCAAATCAGCAAGATTCTTTATGCTTTATGATTTGAAAATGGACATTTGCTAAGATCATGTGCTAATATTAAACTAATGTATTAGAAATAGGGGGATGGTCTGTTCTGTGTTCGTGCTGTTATTAACAATTGCAAGCAGTCACTTTCCTTCATAGGAAGAACCCAAGTATTAAACTCCTATCAGAACTAGTTGGGAAAAATACCTGAGTATATTTGTGGATGTCTGTCCACAATGCAAACATCTTGCCTGCTTGCTCTCAACAAGAGTCTCCTTCTATAGTATTATTTCAGTCTGTCTTCATTGCAGCCCCCTAGAGATACCATCTCTCACTGCACATTGAATCTCCTCCCAGTAGACATGAAAATAGCATCACTAGTGTTACTAGCAAATAACTTTTACTGGAGTAGCACAGATGAAGGCAAGAAAGGCTTCACACAGCCTTCTGGGAAATTTGGAATTTAAGTGTTCTTTAAATAGTGTGGTGTATCTACCCACTGAGAGGACTCTCACTATGGGTGCAAAGTAAGCATTGGTTACTACACAGCTATTATTTTAGAAAGTAAACTTTATGGTGAAGTCATTGGCTGTGTAGCAGATATTCTGAGTATATGATAGCACAGTTCTGTTCTCTGAGAAGAAGTTACATCAGTGTTATTGTGAAAAAGATCCTGTAAGGTTAATATTCCATCTGACTAAGTCAGGTAAATCTGTAACAGCAGTGCTAGTATGAGAAAGGAAAAACACTGTGGAAAAAACACTGAGGTTTTAATTTGATGTTTGCTTTGCATAGATCAAATAGATTTTATCCTGTTCCTGTAAAGCCCAAGTGATGATACTGGTGCCTGTTTTCCTCCTCTCAGGTGCGTATTATCTGTTCTGCGGCAGCTCCTCTCCAAAGCTTGTTCCTGGTGGAACATGACAGTGGTGAACTGCAGGACAACAGAGTGTTGATGGATGATTTGGACTTGAGCCAGGTACATGATTTTAACATCTCCCTTTTGTAACACAATTGGGTTTAGTCTCATAATTGCAGCAGCATTTTAGGAGGGGGAATCAAGAAAACATTCAACTGATGATTTGCTGCTTTTCCTGCAGTGTATCAGTCACTCTGATAATTACATGTTGTGCTACTTATTCATAGTCAAAGAAAATGTCACAATATATAGAACCATTTTGTGTAAGTTTTGGGGTCATTTTGAATATTAATCATTGTATCTGTTCAGTCATGTATGAAAATGCTGATTTAAGTTTAGCTCCTACATTTAAAAATACAGAAATAAAAGATGGTTTGTTCTACCTCTTCCTAGACTACAGAACAGCCTCACAAGTCCTCACAAACAGTACTACTTTGCATGTTTCTTATTCTGGTTTTCTTTTTCCCTATAGCTCAGTTATTGGTAATGACTTTTTAAATTAGTTTAAATTTGTTTAAATCAGTGTACAATTAGTCAACAAAAAAGGGAAAATAGATGGTTAACCTGTCATTGTGTTGTTTTAAAACCAAATTATTCTTTTTGCCATATTCCTTCAGAGGATTACCCGGCTGAAATAGGCAATTTTCTTTAATTTTTGGATATTAGTTTTAATTTTTTGGTGCCATGCTGCTGTCTTGTTTTGTCAAAGCCTGTAAAGCACTGAGCCTTAGGAGTTAGACAGGATGCACTTCAGTACAGCTATGTGTCTCACAGGTCTGTGGTGCTGGTTTTTTGTATTGATGTAGGATTCTGCCAAAGGACTCTCCATGTTTACAGGAGAAGAGGAAATCTTTGCCTTTCAGCGTACTCTCTCACGGCTCACAGAAATGCAAACTGAACAGTACTGGAATGATGGGGACAGAAGCAAAAAAACATAATTACAAGTTGAATGAAATCACCAAGAATTAAAATTACAGCAAGAAATCACCAAGAAGAAAAATTGGAAAAGCTTCAGAAAAGCACTGGAAAGCTTTTTAGCACAACTTGAATAATAATTGCACTTTATCATCTGGACCATGTTTTCTTTCATCAATAGGTTTTTGAGTTTAAGACATGAGGTCTCAGTTATTTTTCTGTACCACTGGTGTGTGAGTATGTGAAATTTTGCCTTCATTTGTTCTTCTTCAAACCTGTCTGGATGTCTGGGTCCATACAGGGGTGGTGAATCCAGCTGGTGGCTGGTCACCAGTGGGGCTCCCCAGGGCTCAGTATTGGGGCCAGTTCTCTTTAATATCTTTATCTGTTATATGGACAAGGGGATCAAAATGCATCCTCAGTAAGTTCACAGATGATGCCAAGTTGGGTGGGAGTGTTGTTCTGCTGGAGGGTAGGAAGGCTCTGCAGAGGATCTGGACAGGCTGGGCTGAGGCCAATTGTGTGAGGTTCTACAAGGCCACATGCCGGGTCCTGCACTTGAGTCACAACAACCCCGGGCAGTGCCACAGGCTGGGGCAGAGTGGCTGGAAAGCTGCCCAGTGGAAAAGGACCTGGGGGTGCTGGTCCACAGCAGCTCATCATAAGCCAGCTGTGCCCAGGTGGCCAGGAAGGACAATGGCATCTTGGCCTGTACCAGCGATAGAGTGGCCAGCAGGACCAGGGCAGTGATTGTCCCCCTGTACCTGGCACTGGTGAGGCCACACCTGAAGTGCTGTGTCCAGTTCTGGGCCCCTCACAAGAAGAAGGACATTGAGGTGCCAGAGTGTGTTTAGAGAAGGGCAGTGAAGCTGGTGGAGGATCTGGAGCACAAGTCCTGTGAGCAGCAGCTGAGGGAGCTGGGGGTGTTTAGCCTGGAGAAAAGGAGGCTCGGGGGTCCTTACTGCTCTCTACAACCACCTGAAAGGAGGCTGTAGTGAGGTGAGGGTCAGTCTCTTCTCCCAGGCAACCAGTGACAGGATGAGAGGACACAGCCTCAAGCTGCTCCAGGGAAGGGTCAGGTTGGACATGAGGAAGAATTTCTTCACTGAAAGGGTTTTCCATTATTGGAACAGGCTGCCCAGGGAGGGGGTGGAGTCACCATCCCTGGAAGTGTTCAAGAAATTCCTGGGCATGGCAATTATCACTATGGTTTATTTGATAGGGTGATGTTTGGACAAAAGTTGGACTTGATGATCTTGGAGGTTTTTTCCAACCTTAATGATTCTCTAAAATATAACTTTGTTCAGGAAGTTTAATGGGATTAGAATTTTTCTGGAGAACTAGTCTGCAGACGAAGTTACTGGGCTACGCAGAGTCATTTATGATGTCACATGAAGTGGGCACTTCATTGTTTATACACTACTTCCGTCACATACAATGCTGCTTGCACAAAAGAAAAATCAAATGCTTTTTTTAAGAAACTCTTGTTATTGTCCGTGCTAGAATCCTGGAACTCCTCTGTAGTGGGTTCTGGTTTTGTTTTGTTTTTCTGTTCTAAGCTGAGCCATCTGTTGACAATTGGGCTCTAGGAGTTTTTTGCAATGCAGACTGTTACTCAGTGTGGTTCACTGAAAGTTAATGGTTTGAACCAAGAGAGAACCCTGAGGAGGAGCTTTAAGGTATTTGAAGCTGCAGAGGATTAAGATCTAAGTAATGGATAGGAAAAGAGATCTTGATAAGACTGGGTGTGTTGTAACAAATAAGTGCAAGTTCATACTCTTCCTAAATTTTGTGGTTCTTGCAAGCCTGGATACGCTGCGTCTACACCAGTGACATCTCTTCCCTGAATTTTCTTAGGCCTCTTTTATACAAACCTTCTACTGCTGCTAACACACCTGCCCTGATCTGGGAGGAATAGTACTCAGTACTACCGAGGCAATTCATCGTATTACCATAGGAATGTGTTTTATGGAAAAGATAGGATAGTAACTGATATCTCAAGACACATCACCCATCCTCATGTCTGTAGTTGGAAACTCTATTTTAGTTAAAGATGCAGCGGTGTCATTCTTGATTTTTATCTAACTGAAATGAAACATGGTATTATGTGTATTGGCTTATCATGTATTTTTATAAACAGTCATTGAAAGAGCATATGTAGAAACTATGAGTAGGAAAAACATGTAGATGGACTAAAAAGATTGCCCTTATTTCTTAGAGAGGAGATATATAACACACTGTCTCCAACTTTGAGAGGTTTTCTTGGATTTTGCAACATGACCTTTTTCTGTCTGTTACCAAATTGTCTCCCATCACAATTACAAAAAGCTTCTGAAAGGGCCTTCTGGGCAGCAGGGAGGGCTGGAGAGGTCCTGTGCACTTACTTTAGTTACGGAGCCACATGCTCAAGTCTGGTTTTCTGTTCTGATCCCTTCTGTTTGTCCTGGAAGTTACTTACACTGGCTATACCTGTTCTTCAAATAATTTTTAAAACCTGTATTTATAGTTTGCAACTCATGGAACTATATTATTATTCCCACAAGGGTAACTACCATGGACTACCATTTTAATGCATATTTATGAAAACTCCAATCAGAATACATTGCTTATACTTAAGAATATCCAAATAATTGGTGTATGCTTTCAGAGTTTTGGATTAGGTTTCTCAACAGGGGGCCTATTGACATTCATGCATGTGTGTCTGTATATACAAACACATATGTATATTCAATTTATACATGTATATATAAATCTAGATAAAACTAACATATATAATTTAAGTGTGTGTGTTTCTGTATTTATATGTGGCACTCTGTGCTTATCAGCCTGGGACTATGCTGATAACTCTCCTGAAGCTCCAGCCTTGAATTTTTTTGAGTAGCATTCAAATGCCTCCTGCCTTGTCTGAACCAGAATGTGTTGTGGGAAAATGGGAGATGGTGGTAGATAACCTAAGGCAGTTTGCATCTGGATATTTATTTACATTCTTTTAAAAACTGTTTATATGTTTAGCCTGTGTGTCCTTCTCTGTCAGGTGGTACAGGGGGAAATGTGTAATCTTGCAGAACACAGATGACATGTCTGGGACATGAGAGAGGAGGTCCTGGCAGGTTTGGCATTCCCACAGTGACTGCCTTGGGCCAGGGAAGTGAGGTGTTTCCCCAGGGTCTATGTGGGTGATGACCAAGCTCCTTTAACCAGGGGATCCCTGTTTGTGTTCAAACTGGTGCTGCTTTGCCCATTGGTATTTGAGGCTCTTCTGCAGTCTGAGTGCATACCCCAAACTCAGATACCCCAGGTTTTTGCAAGCTCCTAAATGCAGTGGGACTGGTGTGCCATTGAAAGCCTCTGAGGATGTAGCTGAGCACTGTCAAAACACAGGAGAGAAGTTCCCAAAAGCTTCCAGAGCCAGCACCACTTCCTGGACATATTGCTAAATAAAACCATAGTGCAGTCTTTCCTTGGCCAGCAAGGAAGCCGTCTGTTGGCAGTCACTGGTAGGTACCAGCAATAATCAAGGAAAAGAAATGAGGAAGATTCCAGAAGTGTTTTGAGGCTGAGAAGAAGAAAAGTTGCCTAAATCACTGTGCTGTATTCGTGATTGTGCTGCAGAGGGAGGTTTGCCACTCTTGGGTCAGTTCCACAAGGAAAAATGGATTGGACCAGTTTGTCAGCCAGCCCAGATGCCAGGGCAGAGAGCCCCCCAGTAACCACAGAAACAGCACATTGATGCCCATCTACCTCCCTGAAGAAAGTGAGGCCCTATTTGCTTACTTGATGATGCTGTAGCATGTATAAAGCCTTCTTCCAGTGCTGAGTTGGGGGTGCTGCTTCTGGGGTCAGACACTTTCCAGGCAACTGGTGCTGGCCAGAATCTCACTGGACACCATGGACAACAGTGGTTATGTTGTGCCCAGTGTGCCAGGCCCCCTGTGCTCCCAGCTGTCCTGTCCCCTGCTGCTGTGAGACAGCAACAGTCCATGACTTTTTATTCCTGCATTACGCTGTTGTATTTGCCGAAATGTAAACAGTGAGATGCCTGTGAATAAATTATGCTCACTCCATAATGGCCTTAAAAATTGCTGGATTTATGCTGAATGCTTCTATCCCAAGTTCAAGTCCTGGCTTTTTAGGTTTTTCTTTACTTGTGAATTCATGTCACCTCAGATCTGCAACAACTTTTTATTTCCTTTGGTCGTTCAGCAAACATTATTGACAAGTTATTTTTAAAGGTCTTTTCAAGTGAACGTTATTAATGTGGTATGATATTTTGCTGTCATGGGAAGTAAAATCCTTGGGATTATGGACCACGTGAAACAATTCATGTTTTCTATAGGTCACGTCCTGGCTGAGAATCTCTCAACTAACTTCTTTCAAAGAAAAGACTTTTATTGACCAAGGAATGTTCACAATGCCCAGAAATTTAACTTTTTTTTTTTTTTTTTTAAATAAATAATGCAATTCTGTCTTTCAGAGTTAACTGTTTTTCAGTATTTGTTACTGTGCAGATTGAGGGAACAATTGCAGTATTTTGGGTAGAATAAGATAGCCTTCCAAAGGCTTTGGAGGGATTGAAGATGCACTTTTTGCTGTTGCTGGTTTTTGATCTGAAAAGGAAAACCATTAATGGCTTTTTCTTAGTAAAGGTGTTAGTGATGACACTATAGCGGGATAGATGTCACCTATTTTGCAGCAATCTAAACATGAAAAAAAGCAACTGACCAGGTTTCAAACAGTGCCCAGCACAGTCACCAGCCACCTAACAGGGAGGAAGAACAGTCTCTCCGTCAAGACCCGGCTAACAGAATCAAGATTCAGGATTTTTCTTTCTGCAGTTGCCTGGATCTGACACCTGGTGCCTCAGTTTCCCTGCTGATAAAATGGGAATGATGTTACTTTCTTACTTGCTAACTCTGGAGTGCTGCCAGGCTTCCCTCATTAATATTCTAAGATGCTTGCTGAGGCTCTGGGATGAAAATACTTCAGTAAAGTATGTAAATAGTGCAAAAAATAATTTAGCTACTCAGAGTGGATTAGTCTCCTTGTTTGGGTTACGGAATTAATGTCATCCACTAAACACCACGTGCCTCTTTGCAGTGATTTTGTTTTAAATAATGCATCTATTTTAAGAATCTATTTAAAGAAAAAAATTTGAGGTTTGTGATTAAAATCGTAAACTATTTGTGTAGTTTTTCCTTTACTTGTAATGACAAATTTCCTATATGATTCATTACAACCTCAGATCCTATACATGTGAAATACAGTGGCTTTGTAAGTTCTGTTGGGATTTTCCTTGTATATGGAGAGTATTTTTTAAAATATGTAATTTTGAATCTAATATATTACAAACTGAACACCGTCAAATCCTTCTGTTACTTGAGAAGAATTTATCTTGTAATAAAGAAAAATTAATAAATCCAGATTTTATAAACATGTCACTTATTCATGCTATTTTTAGGTATGTGTTCTGGATAGACAGACCCACTGTTAATTAGAATCCTAGCTTGTTAAGAGGTTGGAATGGACCTTTTAACATCATCTAGTCCCAACCTCTGCTGCCATGGGCAGGAACAACTCCCACTAGACCAGGTTGCTCAAGGCCTTATCCAACCTGTCTGGGAACACTGCCAGGGATGGGGCATCCACAGCTACTCTGGGAAACCTGTTCCAGTGCCTCACCACCCTCACAGTAAAGAATTTATTCCTAATAGCCACTCTAAGACCTCCCTCTATCAGTTTAAAGCCATTCTCCCTTGTCCTGTCACTACATACCCTTGTAAAAAGTCCCTCTTCAGGTCTCTGGCTGTGCCCTTTAGGTACAGGAAGGCTTCTGTATGGTCTCACTGGAGCCTTCTCCAGGCTGAACAACCCCAACTCTCTGTCTCCATAGGAGAGGTGCTCCAGCCCTTTGAGCTTTGTGATTCAGTGTGATTGTTTTTTCTTAGATCTCTGTATCCAGGGGACAAACCTGGACTGGCAGCACTGCCAGTTTGCCTGTATGAGCTGTAGCCATTGCCCTACACATGGTTCAGCTTTTGGGTAGGGGATATCCAAGGCTTGTCAGAAAGGTCCTCCACCAGAAGCAGTTTAGACTTGTCTGCCTCAGTTACTGCTGCCAGCAGCCCTAATTTTTTGGGTTTGGAACTCTTTTTTTTCCACCTCTCTGGCTCTTTTCTCCAGCAACTAGAGAGTGAGACAAAATAGCTGTGTAAAAACCACAATTAAAGTGCTTTTTTTTCCCTGTAATTTGGGATTCTTACTGCTCAAGATGTGCTTTTGCTGTCAGCCAATTAGTTCCGTGGTTAGTTGTTACAGGTTTTGCATAGCTTGGAAAATGGCCCTGGGAAGCAGTTAGTTAATATGTAGGCTGGCAGAGAATTCCCACACTGAAGGGCTGGGAGGGTCTGAGGATCACTGCAGCGCCCCAGTGCAAGTGCCCTGAAGGAGCACCTGTTGGTGTTGAGATGGGAGAACACTGCTGCAGCACGGCACGTCTCCATGGATGCCAGTGGCAGTCAGGCAGTTCTTGCTGGCAGATGGCAAGCAGCATTTCACAGTTCGGACTTGAGAAACCAGTGGTGTAAAAATTTTAGACAGGGTTAAACTTTGGGCCTATTTCTATACCTTTTACTGCAAACATTCTATTTTCCCATTTCTTGAAGAGGGATACTGTAATACTGACAGTCAAGCAACTAACTTGCTGCAGTGTCTTGCTTGCAGCATTGTGGTATCCAGTGTTTGAGAAGAGCATCCAGAATGGGATGTCTTACTCTCCCGTTACAGATTCACACAGGTTTGTGAAGGAAGAGACGGTACCCTCAACAATGGTTGCATGCCTTGTGACTCATGTAAACACTGGACCCTTCTCCAGATCAATATAAGATCCTGTTTTTCCTTCAAACGTCCTGCAGAATGAGCTGTCAGGGTTCAATTAGAAATTTTGCTGAAGAAAAAGTCCCTTTGCTTTGCTCCCTCTTCTGAAATCCTTCAAGAACAGGTGCTGCCTATCTGCCTTTGCAGCTTTGTCCAGTGGATGTTTCTCTTGTGTTGCCCTGCTCCATTTCGTCTCAGAAATGAGCAATCCCCGACATGTCCACCTCTTGTCAGTGAAGACTGCTGCTCATCCTGGGATACTTAATTGCCTCTTGTTCTGTATCCTCATTTCTGATGTAGAAGCACAGGTTTTTGTGTCTCACCTTCCCCAAGACCCCCGGGCTTAGAGTTTCCTGCTGCTTGGCTTTGGGCCTCAGGAGCTCTGTCACATATGAAATACAGGGCGTGGGGTCTGGGGGTGCATCCATGCCCCTGCAGAATGGGAGACATTTCTGACCCTTGGGTTTGGGGCACTGCCTGCTTTTGCCTCTGTGTCTGCCCAGAAGGGGGACTAGCAGTAGCAGTCCCTAGTGCGAGAGGAGAGGGAGGATGGAGCAGATGGAGGATGCAGGCCACTTGCTCCCTCTCCAGCCTTCTGCATTCTCCACATATTTGTAAAACAACTTTTGTTTTAAATTGAATTGATTTCTAAGAGAGCCATTAAAATACAAAAATGCTTCTCACTGACCTTGTACTCTGCATTCATGTTGGTAAAATTTTGGATGTGTTTCTATAGTCCTCCCGCCAGTTCTTTGTCAGGGTGAAGGGTTTGGTTGGCTCTGTTAATCCACTCTCTAGCTGAAATTGTTCATTTAAATGGTTATAAAAATCTCTTTTCCAATGTGAATCCTATATTCCCAGATTTGAGTACTGCTGCCAGTGCAAAGACTTCAAATTCTCTGAGTGCAACCACACTATGTCAGTCCAAAGCCAAATTACAAACACTTATCCACAATTCCCCTTACTCAGCTTTAAGCTAATTTTTCCAGCAGGCAACAATAGCCATAAAAGTATAGGGGAAGATTATTACAAGGGCTTAAGAAATGGTTAACCAATTTCTTCACAAGCTGTGGGATAATTCTACCACAATCTCTTATTGCAAGGAGCGAAACCTTCAGTTCTGTTACTTAATATATTTTTAGCACATGGTTCTTCAGTGTCACAGTAATTAAGAGCAATCACAGCCACTGAAAGATGAAGCGTGGAACAAAAAATCAAGTAATTGTTTGAGCTGAAGTCAACCAAACCAGGAAAAGTAAGCTCATCAACATGAAGAAAAAAGCTTTGAGTGCTCTGGTCTTTTACTATTAGCAAAGGCAAACACACTTGTGTAACTTTTTCTACATGCAGTGATGGTTAATGTTCAGGTCACAGCATGATGTGTTGGGTGGTGAGGTTTGCTCCTGCATCTCTTATACCAGGTCTTTCCTGTAGCTGACGTATGATGTGCCCAGCAACACTTCCCTGCTAATCGAGGTTCACACACTATAAACAGCTAACAAAGTTCCTCAGGGGGCAGGGGGAGCAAAGTTGGTTGAAAACACAGGCAGAGGACCAGTCTCCTGCAGTTGCAGTTGATATCTCCCAAAAAGTAACATTTCAGAGGCCAGTGGAGAGAGGAGCAATTACTGTCCAGCAAAATTACAATCTGAATGGGCTGCCATTTTCAGTGCTTCGCTAGGATGGCTGTGATTGCTATAGAAACTTCTGAAAGTGAGACAGAGAGGTTTTCCAGCACTGGAAATTGCGAATGGAGAAGGTTAGACTGGGTGCAAAGCCCATTCAGTCAGGCAGCTGCCAATTGAGCCTCTTTGCCAAGTAGATTGTAGGAAATGCTGATTAAAATTTCCACGGAATGCACCAGGCAAATTAAATTTCAGTCACAGCCGGCTGGGCAGTTTTGGTGGGCAGACAGCTCCAGCCTGTGGTGCACCTGGGCTCACTCTCCCCCTGTGGCCTCTCCCACGGCCGCCTGCCCCTTGTGCACAGGTACTGCAGTGATGCTGCAGCCATGGCAGCCTAAGGAACACAGGTGAGATGAGGTTTGTGGGGAAAGGTGATAGTGACAGGTCTAGTAAAGGATGTCTGTGGGGGGAAAAAAAGACAGACATCATTCCAGGTGAGGGAGCAGTGTCCCTCCCCACTCTAGCTTTGACATTTCTCCCAGGGCACAAGCCCAGGAGATGGGGCTGCTGCCATGTTCACCTCCCTGTGACTGGGCTGGCACTCCCTGTCTATCTCCCCCACCCTACTCCCTGTGCTGGCATATAAACAGGACTGCTGTCTTTGAACACTGTCTGCCAATCCCTCCTCCTCCAAAAAGCCTGCAGTGGACAGCTGAAACTCTCCCTTTGAGGAAGAACAGCTGGTGGTACAGCCAAAACCTGCCACAAACCAGGAGACAGAAATAAGCCTGAGGGAGGTGTTGGTGCTTGGGACTTCCCCTTTTCCACCTCTTCAGCAGCTTAGACAAGCCCCTGAAATCCCCTCCCACAGTTCATCGTCCCCAGCTTTGGTTGGACGCCCAGGTGCAGCTGGAAGTCCAGTAATATTTCTTCTTAAGAAGCTGCTCTGACCTCCTTTCCATACCCCCAGTCCCCAGCCCTTTCATCTGTGCTGGGGGAGAGTTTAATACCTTTTTGTGTTCGTTGCTGGCCTTGATAAAACAGCTTGTCACCCTTCTGGGAGCAGGCTGGAAGCAGTTATTCCAGTGCCTCGCTCCCCACCGATCCCCTAAAGGAATGTTGGTATTAGTAGGCTTTATCACCATCATAGTTTCATTTCCTTCTCTTTCCTGTCTCTCCTCAGCCTCCATTGGTTTAACTCTGGGCAGTCAGCCAGAAGAGTCTCAGGCAGGTAAGTGCAGACACAGGTAATGCTGTGACACAGTCACACAGCCATTTCCCTCCTCCTCCACAAACTGGGTGCTGTGGGTGTGCCAGGCTCAGGCAGCTTCAGTGCTGTGCCCCCCTGTGTCCCTTCACAACAGCTCCACTTACGATAGTTGCTTTTCCAATCGCGCTTGGCTTTGAGGCAAAACACTAAAACCACTTGTGAAGCAAAGGAATTTCTTACCTACCTATATTTGTTTCCAAAGGTTCTTCATAGGCTGTGCTTGGAAAAAAATGTTTGCATTTAGGTACACAAATTATATGGCAAGCATAAATAAAAGCAGTGAGATTTGTCTTGCAGCATAGGGGTGAACAATGTAAAAAGTCACACTTATCAAATCCATTAAATACTTGCTGTAAGGATTTTTTTTTTTTTCCAGAAAAAAAAAAAGAGCCCTTTTGGTAGTGAATATAATGGGTTTTTTGGTTTGGTTGTGATTCTGTTCATTTACAATCCCTCAATACACAGCTCTTTAAAAGTCAGAGTGACTTCATCCTGTGCTCTGAGAGCACCTGAGGTCAAACATCAAGACATCTGCTCAAGCCAGTGCCTGTCACTGCCCTGACCAGCCTTTTCATACACATTCGTTATTTGTTTTACTAACAGCAAGCTGTTGCAGTACTGCCAAGCTCAAGGAGCTACGAATGGGTTCTGCAGTCCTTGTGGCCTGTAACTGCTCCCATAGCCATGAGTTAAGACTTGGTTAATGGATGCTAATCTGTCAATTCTTGAACAATTCAGGAAATTAGTTATTGACATAATGGAGAAATTATCTGAGTGTATCACAGCAACCCATACTTGAGGACATCTCTGTCTGCTAGGGTTGACCTTAATAATTAACAGCCTTACCCAGTGCCCCAGAGGTGCTTTATAAGGCAGGAGGCTGAAGGTTAAATAGCTTCTGTGCATCAGATGTGCTCATTACACCAGTATGTCTATAATGGCTTTTCTGAAGCCACAGCTGCTTGTTAATTGATTGTTCTCATTTCATGGTCTTTCCAGGGGTTCCCTGTACCATTACAAAACTGGCCCTTGTCCTTGCCAGATTCCCTTTTCCTGTTCAGTGTACACTAGCGTGCCCTCTCCGAATGGGGATCGCCTTCCATCCCTTTGGTTGCCCTTGGTTGGCTGTATGGTGCTGCCTGGGCACCCTCCATCCCACTCCTCCACCTCAGCTCCTCCTTCTGTCACACTCTGTCACACAACAGCCGCCAGCTATTTAACCACCCACCTCCACAGCAGAGCATCCAGGCAGCCTTGCAGTCCTCCTTGGTTTGGTCCAGCATTTATTTAAGTTTTCCAAAATGAGGCAGCAATGATGAATCAAAAGCTAAGTGTCCTAAGTGATTTGGTGTGGAAGAGGATCAAGGTTTCAAAGGACAGCATGACCGACCGGGAAACCACCATTCATCAGTCACAGCCAGCATGGCTTCCTGAGGGGAAGGTCCTGCTTGTCAAACTTCATTTTACAACAAGGGAACCTGCCTACCTGATCAAGGGAAGCCAGTTCATGTAATCTTTTTGAATTTCAGTAAAGCTTTCAATACTCTCTCACAGTATCCTTCTGGACAAAATGTCAGGCACACAGCTGGATAAACACATCGTGCCATGGGTGAGCAACTGGCTCACCAGTCAGGCACAAAGGGCTATAGGGAATGTGGTGCCATCAGACTGGTGACCTGTTACTGATGGGAGTTCCACAGGACTCCATTCTCAGCCCTGTGCTCTTCAACATCTTCATAAATGACTTGGATGCAGAATTTGAAGGGATACTGGGTAAGTTTGCCGATGATACAAAATTGGGAGGAGCTGTTGAAGCCCTCCAGGGCAGGCAGGCCCTACAGAGAGACCTCCACAAATCAGAGGGTTGGGCAATCACCCATATGAGATTCAACAAGGGAAAGTGCCGGGTTCTGCACCTGGGACTGGGCAACACTGGATGTATGGACAGACCGGGGAATGAAAGACTGGAAAGCAGTGCTGCGAAAAGGGGAAGCGGAGGAGCAGGCACTGATCTCTTCTCTGTGGTTACCAGTGACAGTGACCCAGAGAGGGAATGGCCTGGAGTTGTGTCAGGGGAGGGTTAGGTTGGATATTAGGAAAAGATTCTTCACCCAGAGGGTGGTTGGGCACTGGCACAGGCTCCCCAGGGAAGTGGTCACAGCACCAAGCCAGAGAGAGTTCAAGAAGCGTTTGCACAATGCTCTCAGGTGCAAGGTGTGATTCTTGGGGTGGTGCTGTGCAGAGCCAGGAGTTGGACTCAGATGATCCTGAGGGATCCTTCCAACTCAGCGTATTCTTTGATTCTGTGATTCAGGTCTTGCTTCTCTGATCAACTGCTACAGCTGGAAATAGAAAAACTTTCAGGGCTGAGAACACCTTTGCCAGCGCATTTCGAACTGATGCCATTGAGCTGTTAATGCCACAAGCTCCTGCCTATGTCCCAAGTAAGAAATGAGCTTCAGAAGTCTCAGCCTTTGGATCAAAATCCTCCAATGTATTTAGGTACTTGACTAGGATGGAAGATGGGTCCCTACAAAAGAGGAGATGGACTCTAGTACCTCCTCTCTTTCAAACAGAAAAACGACCAAATTTTTGTTTTGCATATTAACAGGGTAAGCAGACAGCAAAAGCAGGGCAAAGTGAGTTTCAGTAGAGCTTCCAATTTCTTGGCTTAAAACAGACACAAGCTCCCATGTTCCTATTAACTTAATTCCACAGCTCTCCCATGGAAGGGGGGATCCCCCTTGCATGGGGGGATGTACAAAGCCCTGTTGTGCTACAGGTTCTGGGGAGATTTTACTGTTTCACTTGGGCTGAGATAATCCTGATGAAGGGAGAGTTTAGGGAAGCTGTCATGATTTGTGGGTCCCTCTCCTCTAACTTTGGTGCATCTACCATCAGTGACAACAGACAAGTTCAGTGCTGTATTTTATGTCAATTGAGGCACCACTGTTCCATTATCCAGGCAAAACAGAGAGGCTGGGCTAAGGCATGATGAACAGTGAATTGTCATGAAAAACTGACTGAGAAGGGAAAGCTAGCTCCTAGTTTTGTAGGAATACTTTTGTACTTGGGCACATCATATGCCATCGTCTGGCTCCACTGTGTGTTGGGATCTCTCCTCTTGCCTCAGGGGAGGAAAAATTTTGTTCCTCATCCTTTCCTAGAGGAGTGTGCAAGCAGTTGCATCACCCTCTCTTCAGCAGGCTGTTGTAGTAGTGCCAAGGAGGCAATTTCTCATCAACCACTCTCATTGTTTCTGCAATTCAGTGGCACTTCCAGTCGAAATGCATTCCCTGTTCTTTGCTCGTCTTCTCCAAAGTGTGCACACGCTGACCTCTCTGATGGTAAAAGGTTATCAGGCTGGGGCTATTAAATCCTAGATTGGCAAGGATTTGTGGGGATATCTGTCCTTAGGGTAACAGGAGTCATCCAGATAGCCCAGGTTCCCCACAAGACTTGCACCTGCTGGGGCTCTGGAAACACATCCACTCACTCTGCAATCAGCCACTTCCCAGTGATAAAAGGGAATGCCTGCCTTAGGACAGTGCTTTCAGCTTTCTCCTACCCTTGTTTGCAAAATCACAGAATCAGAATTATAGACTAGCTTGGGATAGAAGGGACCTTAAAGTTCCCACCCCCCCTGCCATGGGCAGAGACATCTTCCACTAGAGCAGGTTGTTTAGAGCCCCACTCAACGTGGCGTTGAACACTTCCGGGGATGGGGCATCCGCAACTTCTCTGGGCAACCTGTTCCAGTGCCAATTATCTTCCATATTCTAAATCCGCTCGGGAACACTCCCGCTGAAGCCCCGAGCGCCGCCGGGGTTGGGCTGAGGGCGGCCTGCAAGGCCAGCAGAGCCCACAAGATGGCGGGCGCGCTCCGCGGCCGGGCGGCGGCAGCGCGGCCTGGCAAGGAGAGGGTAAAAGTACACCCCAGACTGTCATCGCCAGGCTGAGAACAAAGTCAGGCAAACGCACCGTGCTAGCCTGGGCTGAGATCCCTTTCAGAAAGTTTAGTTTGGAGAAGACTGAGAGGGGATCCCATGAATGCGTATCTATCTATCGATCTATTGATCGATCTATCTATCTATCTATCTCAAAGGCAGGTGCCAAGAGGATGGTGCCAGACTACTTTTGGTGGTGCCCAGCAACAGGATGAGGAGCAACGGACATGAACTAAAACACAGTAAGTTCCACCTCAACATGAGGTAGAACTACTTTATGTTGCTGGAACAGGCTGTCCGTGGAGGTTGTGGAGTGTCCCTCTCTGGAGAGATTCCAAATCCACCTGGACACATTCCTGTGTCACCTGCTCTAAGTGACCTTGCTTTGGCAGAGGGTTCAGACTGGATGATCTCCAGACACCCCCTCCAACTCGAAAAATTCTATGAAGTGATGAAAAAAACCAAGGGAGACATCAAACATCCACACTCCCAGCATAGGATACAGCCCTGTGTCCCGTGTCAGGCAGGGCAGACATAAAAATGGGGGGCAAACGGGCCATGAGGGGCTGCAGGGTGGCTGCTGGACAGGGAAGTGTGGGGCAGGTGGGCAGCAGAGCTCCCGCAGGACAGATTTATGTTTTTAATACACAACTAGTCAATTATAACTTGGTTTTGGGAAGCAAGGGCTTCCTTGAAATTTGGGCTGCCTTATATCGCAGAATCACAAAATAAGCTAAGTTGGACGGGACCCATAAAGATCATCAAGTCCAGCTCCTGGACCTGCACTGGACCATCCCCCAGAGTCACACCATGTGCCTGAGAGTACTGTCCAAACACTTCCTGAACTCTCTTGGTGCTGTGACCCCTTTCAGGTTGCTTGATCCTATCCCAGCCTTCTCTCTGTGGCCAGATGCTGCCTTGTAATGGCTCAAGCTGAATTCTCCTGGTCACAGCATCAGCAGGATCCTTTGGTGCAGGGTACAGGGCATGTGTGCTCCTGAGCAAAGCCACAGGCAGGCCCCCAAAAAACCTTTGGAAAGCTTCTGCATGGCTACCTTGTGACTTTTCAGACAGGCATAGCCCCCACCTGGATCCCTGTCTCTAGCCCATCATTTTTTAGCATATATTTGGCAGTGTGTTGCCTGGGTGATGGAAGGCTGTCTCCACCCTGGGGTGCAGAAGTTCTTGGTGGGGGTCATTGCTGCCCCTGCATGTGGGGACTTTTTGACAAGTGGAGCTGGTAGTGCCACCTGTTCCTGGGATTTAAGTAATTCTGGGATGCTCACTGCACACACAGGTGGTCTTATGAGTAAGGGCAACACACACAACTTCAGGGGCAGCTGTGAATTCCCCACATTCAAGGGCAGCTGTGTTGACAAGTTGTTCTCTGAATCTCAGTGAAGAAGTCTCTCTGTTGTGGTTGTCTTCTGCTGGGATCCTGTTCTCAAAAAAAATCAAAATATCTGGAACAGACTTAGAAGAGTCTGGTTTTTGGACAAGCCTGAAACCCCAATGCTCTGAAATCCAGAGCACTTGTAGGATTTGGCTTATGATGGACTCCTCAAAAAAAAACCAAACAAACCATGACTGTGCCTTTGTAAAAAAAGATGGCCCTTGCTTGGGCTTACTGTGGTTAAGAGCTTCAAGAAGCTCCCTAGTCCTGTCCTGACACCCCTTCATCATCAGTATCTCCACTTCTCCTCCTCCACCTCCTCCCACAGGGTTCAGCTTGCAGAAATCCTGTCCACTGACAACATCCTAGGAGAATGTACAGACTGCATCCTCTCCAAAAACATGAGCAGAGAAACTAGAAGGTACTAGAGGGTCAACCTCTGTTTAACATTTCATGGGTTGTTGTTTGGTTTGGGTTTTTAAAAATTATTTTGTTGTTTGTTTTTACCATGAGAACAGCTCGTCTGCTTGGTCTTCCCCGTGTGATTTCCCCTTCCAGGTTCATACCTCTGCTGATTGGTGCAAGCAGCTCCTTGTGCAGTCAGATTCTGTTCTTCTGAGGCACCAAACATTCCCCTCATGAAGTGCAAGCACCCCACGTGGCACTCAGGGAGTCAGGCATTTCAATGCTCAGTGTTCTTGCATACTTAAGTACCTTTCAGGCTCTATTTCTTAATCCTCAAGATTTTAAAAAATGCTAAATTCAAGTGGAAAATATAGACTAACTTGTTAAACATTGGTCCCTCTGTGGCTTGCCTAAAGGAAGAAATTATATTCAGATTTTTTCAAGTCAAACTATTGCACAAACACATTGAAGGGAGGTACATAAGAAGAGACTTTTCCTGGAAAACTTCACCCCTATAGAGAATCTGCTGGAACAGAAGTCTGGTGATATGCAGAAAAATTACCTCAGTGTTTCAAGATACAAGAAAGATTAGTGGTCCATCTAGAGTGAAGAAGAAACAAGGAAAAAAAATCAGCTCAAATCAAGCATGCCAGAGCATAACCCTTTCTGCAGATCTCTTCTCATAACAGTCCAAGCCCATGAAAGAACTGGCATCAATAGATGCTGAAGCCTACTGAAGGCCTTTAATGTAGCAAGTCAATGAACTTTGATGGAGCTGGCTTTTCTGGAAAGTCAGCTGGATTGCCAGGGTAACCACATCACAAAAGGATGCAGGATGGAAGGATACAGACATTTGCTAAAAAGTTCTATGGGCATGACAAAATTAAATGAAACTGGATGTCCTAGAAAACAGTTTTCACATTCATCATGTCTCTTGGCTGGATTCCACAGCATTACAGAAACATTTCTACAAGAATTGATTAATTTTCACATTCTGGGCCCTGGAGAGCTTCCCATGCTGCTCAGAATAGGTAGGGTTTTTTTGAGTACAGGCTTAGAGGTGAGATCCAAGCCAGCTGGGCAAGGCCAACATCCTTCAGTTACACATTCCCATGCATATGACCAAATCCTGCATCAACAAGCTGAAAGGAAAGAGAGTAAAAGGACTATCTGCTTATTTTATCCACATTTTGCAGCAGGATATACATATAAAAGCAGATGAACTGTGGTGACAACAGTAAGCTAATCTGAGACAGAAAGCAAAGGTACATCTTTTTTCTGAGACAAAGAATAGCCTTCATCTGGCCAATGACTAAACAAATGGGTCCAAGCTACAGGGTAAGGTTAAAAGCAACATTCCTCCAGAGTTTCAAAGAAGTTTTAGACTCATGGGTTCAGTTCAGACTAAAACATGAATTCTTAAGTTCTAAGACGAAATGTTTCTTAAAGTCTGGGTCAGCTCCTGCCTGGATCTGTTTGCAGCTGCAGTCTTTTCAAAAAAGCCTACCAGTGGCTGCAGCACTTCACCTGGTGCCTGACTAGCCATTTCCATCTCTCCAGCCAAAGCTTACATCCTCTGTACTTCTTACATTCTTCTTACATCCTCTATACTTTCCTGTGCTGGAGGTCTTTGCTTATGCAGATACTTCTACTGCTTTCCAGAGGCATGGGGGCTTCAGTAAAACTGGCTGGAAAACTGCTTGCATGTCCTCCAAAAAAACCCCAAAAAAACCCCAAACCTAAAGCAAACNATTTGGAGATCTCAGTTCAAAACCCTGCTCTACTTCTAACTTCCCTGTTCTGGAGAGCCTATGAACCAGGTTAATGGTTTGTGGGTATTGAGAACAATTACACCCCTTCATTTCATACAATCATAGAATGGTTTGGGTTGGAAGGGACCTTTAAGATCATCTAGTTCCTACCCCCCTGCCATGGGCAGGGACACCTTCCACTAGATCAGGTTGCTTCAAGCCCCATCCAGCCTGACCTCGAACACTGACCTCGAACACAGGGATGGGGCATCCTCAGCTTCTCCGGGCAACTTGTTCCAGTATCTCAACACCCTCCCAGTAAAGAATTTCTCCCTAACATCTCGTCTAGATCTGCCCTCTTTGAGCTTAAAACCATCCCCCTTGTCTTATCGCTACATGTAAAAAGCCTCTCTCCCTCATTTTTATAAGCCCACTTTAAGTACTGGAAGGCTGCAATGAGGTCTTCCTGTAGCCTTCTCTTCTCCATCAAGAGAAGAGCAATCCCAGCTCACTCAGCCTGTCTGGGCAGGAGAGGTGCTCCATCCCTCTTCTCATCTTTGTGGCTTCCTCTGGACTCACTCTAACAGGTCCACATCTTTCTTGTGCTGGGAACCCCGGAGCTGGATGTAGCACTCCAGGTGGGGACTCAGAGAGCAAAGGGGCAGAATCCCCTCCCTTGACCTGCTGGCCACACTTCGTGAGGCAGCCCAGGGTGTGTTTGGATTTCTGGGCTGCGAGTATACACTGTTGGCTCATGTCCAGTTTTTCATCCACGAGAACCCCAAAGTCCTTCTCACAAGGCTGATCTCCATGACTTCTTCTTCCAGTCTGTACTCACCTCTGGGATTGCCCTGACCCAGCTGCAGCACCTTGCACTTGCTGAACCTCATGAAGGTCTCACGGGCCCACTTTGTCCAGGTTCCTCTAGATGGCATCCCTCCCCTCTGTTGTGTCAGCTGCACCACTCAGCTTTGTGTCATCTGCAAACTTGCTGAGGGTGCACTTGATCCTACTGTCATTATTATTAACAATGTATCTTTAATAATAATAAATATAATAATAATGTATCTTTATAGATACGGAAGAGACAGAGCCTCAAGGGACACCACTGACACCAGCCTTTACCTAGACAGGGTCTTTGACCTCAATTCTCTGGCTGCATCCATCCAGTCAATGCCTTATCCACCAAACAGTCCACCTTTCAAATCTGTGTCTCTCCAATTTGAAGATAGGGATGCTGTGTGGAAATAATTAGCCTTGTTTCAGCTCTGACTTTGTACATAATTGCCCTTCGAAACACGGAGAAGCGAGCAAACTTGCCTTAGGGCTTGAGAAAATAAAATACTTGCATCATCCCTGGCAGATGGGGAATAAGCAGGAAAGCACGGGGACCCCAGAAAGGGCAACAGGAGATAAGAAATTCTTGACTTCCAGCACCATTTGGTTTTCTGGAAAAGAAACCTTGTTTTTAAAATTAGATTAGAGCACCTCTTTAGATACAGACTGCAGGTATTTTGCAAAGACACCTTAGTGTGTTTCCATCAATAGCTACAGCAGCTACAAATCTGTACTTCTGGATGAAAGGTACTTTATCAAAAAGTTCCTGACAAGCTCTTATCTACACCACACATCACTGACATACCCATCCCATGTGAAATCTGTGCAAGAAAGACAGGGTTTATTTTGTCAAAGTATAAGTAAGAAGCACCCTGCAAGACCTCCTGCACCACAGATTATCAATGCAGCAAAATACCTGGTGGCAAAGGCAACACATGGAAATGGATACTAGGAGGCATGAAGAACAGGCAGGTGAAGAACAGGCAAGTCCAAAGCTTAAGAAGATGGAATTTAAAAAATGAAAAAGGAAACTACTTAATCCAAGCTACCACATGAGCCGCTGAGCTTCATAAATTTTTACTCATGCTCTCCTAAAATGTAAGGTGCTGATGCCAATCTGTACAGAGACTGTGGACTGGAGAAAAGTTGTTCTTGTGTTGGGTGTAGAGCAAACATTAGTAAAGCTCCTAGCAGGTGAAAGACACCGTCCTTCTAGAAACAGAGGTCACAGGAGTGTGCCAGCAATGAGGCTGTCATTCTGATTCTTCCCTTCCACTTTCTGCTAAGTGCTGTTTTTCTCGGTCTCTCAGAGGTTAAGGACAGATGGGAACCATTAGATCTTCACAGCTCCTTTGGGAGCTGTTAGTCAGACCTGTCACACATCACAGTCCTTCAAACCTCACCTGCTTACCTTGCCTGAGACTTGACTGCAGTGTCCCTCAAGCTTTTAACTGTGGTTAGTGCGTACCCTTCAGAAACAGGCCTGTCTTGGCTTGGACACATCTGGAAAATGTTCCAACTACCCTGACAGCTTGTTATGGTGATTAATCACCTTCATTCCAATAAATTTGTGCCCAGTTTTTCATATGAATGTATCTGATTTCAGCTTGCTGAAACACATTCCCATAATTTACTAGATTAAAGAGCCTTTCAGTACCTGATATTTTTCTTCCAAGGAAGTTCCTTCACCATCATAATCAATTCTCTGCTCAGCCTGTTTTGATAAACTAAAGAGACAAAGTGCTTCATGTCTCCCATTGCGAAGCATTTTCTTCAGGCTCTGAATCATTTTGTGTGGCTCTAATGTTCCACCACCCATTTTTCAACATCAATTTATAACATGCAGGCCATCCCAGTGCTGGTCTCACAAATACAGTACATGCTTATATCCATTTGCTTGTCCCTTAGGACTCTTAAAAAAAAAAAAAAANGCCTGTTTTGATAAACTAAAGAGACAAAGTGCTTCATGTCTCCCATTGCGAAGCATTTTCTTCAGGCTCTGAATCATTTTGTGTGGCTCTAATGTTCCACCACCCATTTTTCAACATCAATTTATAACATGCAGGCCATCCCAGTGCTGGTCTCACAAATACAGTACATGCTTATATCCATTTGCTTGTCCCTTAGGACTCTTAAAAAAAAAAAAAAAAAAGGAAGAAGAAATCTATTCAGAGTCTGAGGCAGATGCAAGCCAGCTTCCTTCTGTCTGGCATTTGGAGCAGCTAAAAACCAGCCACCAGTCACCTGCACTGGTGCTGCCATCTCAGCAGCAGGTAAAGGGAAAGCATGACAAGGCTGTCTCCCTTCTTCACCATGACATAATTCAACACTGGAAAGCAAGGCTGCCCCTGTGCAGGGCTCTGCTCTGAGCACAGATTGCCCCAGGCACATCCAGACCACATCCATAGGGATAAACTAGCCAGTGGGCACAGGGTAGCTGTGTACAGGCTGTTAAACCCTCTTACCCATCAAAGTGTAGTGACTGCAGACTTTTTATGCCCATACCTGGGAATTGTTTGGGGAAATGCTAACAGCCTGAGGCCAGTGCTGTGCCAGGGACCAGTCTCTCCATGGACCCAGCTGAGCTCACTCTCTATCTGGGCGGGCTTGCCACCACTGCTACCTCCTTTACCAAGAGAGATAAATGCCATCTTAACACAGAACCAAGGAGGGGGAAGGATGAAATGGCTCACTCACTTTCTCCTTCCAAACAGGTCAGCAGCGTTTCTCAGACCAGAGACGCAGCAACAGGCTGGGGCATCGGGCAGGTGCATCAAACCTGTCAATGCAACCTCATGCAACTTAACAAGGGAAAGGGCACAGGACGAAAAGGCAAGAAGGAAGAAAAGGCAGTAAAGGCACTTTTGCATAAGCTCAGAGAGGAGAGCTTTTGTGTAGGTCTTGCATCACCATGCAGCTGGGATCAAACCCAGGCTGGCAACCTTACCCAAGCTGATGCTTTAGCCCTGCAGGGTCTCTGACCTGCCTGACCTGCACCAAACATTCATTTGGCATCAGCACCCTGGAGCTTTCTCATCACAGGCCTGTTCTACAGTTGCTTGTCAGAGCCGAAACAGGAGTCATCCAGGAATCCAATGCCAACAAAGCTGCAGGTACTTCATACACATTATATGTAGAAAAGGTGCCCAGGCTGTGCCTAAATAAAACTTTGTCTTCAATTCTAGGCTTCTCAGATCAGGAGGCTGAGGGGAGAGTGATTTTGGAAAAATATAATCTCAGCCCCACCTCATCAGACGGGAACAAAAATATCTGATGGCTAATATTTTATTAGGTTTTGATTAGAACAATAGGGATTTTCTTTTTTGTTACAGAATTTCCCCCTTTCTTGTATCTCTCAGTGGCAGAAAATGCTGAATCACAAACCTGGAGCTTTAAAAAAAAAAGTATTTCATATGCAGAGGGAAGATATCTTACATCATTGCATGCTTCCTGTTCTGCTCTCTGGTGCCACGTTCCTCATTTTCAGGCTGTTTTAAAGGTCAGCTTCACAGAACAAATCCTGACCTCAGACATGGGAAATATGCTGCCTCATCACTCCAGGATCTTTTCTCACATGATTAGTCCCAACATTCCTGCAAGTAGAACAGTCCCCATTGCCACTGCTGCAGACATAAAGAAAAAAAAAAGAAAAGAAAAGAAAAGGGCAAGGTATTTTTTCTCTCCATTCTCAAAGTTAATGCTCACTAGCATCTCAGCCTCATTTCACAGGCTGGGGGCTACTTCAGCACTGTAATGATATTGCCATCTATGGACAAGCAATAATCTTACCAAACATACATAGAAGTTAAAGTAGGAATGCATGCCTAAACTGACAACTGTTCTTGAAAAAGTTTGAAAGGACTTTAAAGAGGATTTTATTTAAGATTTTCCAATGGTTAAGATATAGGATCTGGGTGAAAGTTAATTGAAGAAAGCAATTAGTCCTCATGGTATTGGTTTTAATACTTATTATGTATTCATTCAGCTGGCTTCATTTTGTCTGAAGATTTTTATTTTGACACTATAATTTGAGCAGACAGGAGAGGTCACATTAAGGTGCTGATCCAGAAGACACATGCATACTCTGTTTATTTTGAACAAAAGATCTGAACTTATTTGAAATTACTACTATCAGTTACCAAAGGTTGAAAGAATGATGGAAGGCACAGCCGTGATGAACAAACTCCAGTGCTAGAGGAAAGCTGAAGATTAATTTACTTGCTTAATAATGCTGCTAAAAATGTAAGATTTCAAAATTAATAAAAGAACCAGTCAATTAATCTACTGGTTATAAATGACAAATATATATTGAAAAATATTTTGATTGAAGTATTAAAATTATGCAAACTCTTTTTAGTGTGCTTAGGCCTCTAAGAAGGAATATGGCTGTATTTCAGTAACCTGGTGACTAGATTTTGTCGGTATCTGTAAAAAATACAAAGCAAAACTGAAGCTCCCACTCACTGGGAGAGTCTACAGATGACATTTAAAAGAAAGCACACCACCACAGTGAGATGAAAAATGGGGTTTCTGTTAAATTATAACTAGCTAGACGGTTATACTGCTCTCAGGTTCATGATAAAGGCAGAAAGGTTGCCTCCCATGCCTGCAGAGTTCATTGCCAGGTGGCTTGAACCATGCATGGTTAACTTGTCAGTCTCGGCCTCTTTTTGTTGATCCCTGCTGAACCAGTGAAAGGGAAATGCCCAGGCCCTGAGGGTAAAGATTGCCCCACAGCTTGTCACTCTGGGGGGCAGAGGGGGGAAGCAAAAAAAAAAAGCAGCTAAGGCATCGGACCCATCTCAGTCCCTTGCCACAGGAAACACACTGTAAGNACCTTCATTCCAATAAATTTGTGCCCAGTTTTTCATATGAATGTATCTGATTTCAGCTTGCTGAAACACATTCCCATAATTTACTAGATTAAAGAGCCTTTCAGTACCTGATATTTTTCTTCCAAGGAAGTTCCTTCACCATCATAATCAATTCTCTGCTCAGCCTGTTTTGATAAACTAAAGAGACAAAGTGCTTCATGTCTCCCATTGCGAAGCATTTTCTTCAGGCTCTGAATCATTTTGTGTGGCTCTAATGTTCCACCACCCATTTTTCAACATCAANTATTCAGAGTCTGAGGCAGATGCAAGCCAGCTTCCTTCTGTCTGGCATTTGGAGCAGCTAAAAACCAGCCACCAGTCACCTGCACTGGTGCTGCCATCTCAGCAGCAGGTAAAGGGAAAGCATGACAAGGCTGTCTCCCTTCTTCACCATGACATAATTCAACACTGGAAAGCAAGGCTGCCCCTGTGCAGGGCTCTGCTCTGAGCACAGATTGCCCCAGGCACATCCAGACCACATCCATAGGGATAAACTAGCCAGTGGGCACAGGGTAGCTGTGTACAGGCTGTTAAACCCTCTTACCCATCAAAGTGTAGTGACTGCAGACTTTTTATGCCCATACCTGGGAATTGTTTGGGGAAATGCTAACAGCCTGAGGCCAGTGCTGTGCCAGGGACCAGTCTCTCCATGGACCCAGCTGAGCTCACTCTCTATCTGGGCGGGCTTGCCACCACTGCTACCTCCTTTACCAAGAGAGATAAATGCCATCTTAACACAGAACCAAGGAGGGGGAAGGATGAAATGGCTCACTCACTTTCTCCTTCCAAACAGGTCAGCAGCGTTTCTCAGACCAGAGACGCAGCAACAGGCTGGGGCATCGGGCAGGTGCATCAAACCTGTCAATGCAACCTCATGCAACTTAACAAGGGAAAGGGCACAGGACGAAAAGGCAAGAAGGAAGAAAAGGCAGTAAAGGCACTTTTGCATAAGCTCAGAGAGGAGAGCTTTTGTGTAGGTCTTGCATCACCATGCAGCTGGGATCAAACCCAGGCTGGCAACCTTACCCAAGCTGATGCTTTAGCCCTGCAGGGTCTCTGACCTGCCTGACCTGCACCAAACATTCATTTGGCATCAGCACCCTGGAGCTTTCTCATCACAGGCCTGTTCTACAGTTGCTTGTCAGAGCCGAAACAGGAGTCATCCAGGAATCCAATGCCAACAAAGCTGCAGGTACTTCATACACATTATATGTAGAAAAGGTGCCCAGGCTGTGCCTAAATAAAACTTTGTCTTCAATTCTAGGCTTCTCAGATCAGGAGGCTGAGGGGAGAGTGATTTTGGAAAAATATAATCTCAGCCCCACCTCATCAGACGGGAACAAAAATATCTGATGGCTAATATTTTATTAGGTTTTGATTAGAACAATAGGGATTTTCTTTTTTGTTACAGAATTTCCCCCTTTCTTGTATCTCTCAGTGGCAGAAAATGCTGAATCACAAACCTGGAGCTTTAAAAAAAAAAGTATTTCATATGCAGAGGGAAGATATCTTACATCATTGCATGCTTCCTGTTCTGCTCTCTGGTGCCACGTTCCTCATTTTCAGGCTGTTTTAAAGGTCAGCTTCACAGAACAAATCCTGACCTCAGACATGGGAAATATGCTGCCTCATCACTCCAGGATCTTTTCTCACATGATTAGTCCCAACATTCCTGCAAGTAGAACAGTCCCCATTGCCACTGCTGCAGACATAAAGAAAAAAAAAAGAAAAGAAAAGAAAAGGGCAAGGTATTTTTTCTCTCCATTCTCAAAGTTAATGCTCACTAGCATCTCAGCCTCATTTCACAGGCTGGGGGCTACTTCAGCACTGTAATGATATTGCCATCTATGGACAAGCAATAATCTTACCAAACATACATAGAAGTTAAAGTAGGAATGCATGCCTAAACTGACAACTGTTCTTGAAAAAGTTTGAAAGGACTTTAAAGAGGATTTTATTTAAGATTTTCCAATGGTTAAGATATAGGATCTGGGTGAAAGTTAATTGAAGAAAGCAATTAGTCCTCATGGTATTGGTTTTAATACTTATTATGTATTCATTCAGCTGGCTTCATTTTGTCTGAAGATTTTTATTTTGACACTATAATTTGAGCAGACAGGAGAGGTCACATTAAGGTGCTGATCCAGAAGACACATGCATACTCTGTTTATTTTGAACAAAAGATCTGAACTTATTTGAAATTACTACTATCAGTTACCAAAGGTTGAAAGAATGATGGAAGGCACAGCCGTGATGAACAAACTCCAGTGCTAGAGGAAAGCTGAAGATTAATTTACTTGCTTAATAATGCTGCTAAAAATGTAAGATTTCAAAATTAATAAAAGAACCAGTCAATTAATCTACTGGTTATAAATGACAAATATATATTGAAAAATATTTTGATTGAAGTATTAAAATTATGCAAACTCTTTTTAGTGTGCTTAGGCCTCTAAGAAGGAATATGGCTGTATTTCAGTAACCTGGTGACTAGATTTTGTCGGTATCTGTAAAAAATACAAAGCAAAACTGAAGCTCCCACTCACTGGGAGAGTCTACAGATGACATTTAAAAGAAAGCACACCACCACAGTGAGATGAAAAATGGGGTTTCTGTTAAATTATAACTAGCTAGACGGTTATACTGCTCTCAGGTTCATGATAAAGGCAGAAAGGTTGCCTCCCATGCCTGCAGAGTTCATTGCCAGGTGGCTTGAACCATGCATGGTTAACTTGTCAGTCTCGGCCTCTTTTTGTTGATCCCTGCTGAACCAGTGAAAGGGAAATGCCCAGGCCCTGAGGGTAAAGATTGCCCCACAGCTTGTCACTCTGGGGGGCAGAGGGGGGAAGCAAAAAAAAAAAGCAGCTAAGGCATCGGACCCATCTCAGTCCCTTGCCACAGGAAACACACTGTAAGACTGAACCCTGAACAAGTCATATGAAAAGAACCAAAGTACAAAGTCCTCCTCTAACGAAGTCAGAACAAAAACGTTTGGATAGGATTTCTGGAAGAAGGAGCCAGAGGTGTTTGTGAATAAGCACAAGAATAGGCACTTCCAGTGACCACAGAACTACAAACAAAAGCACTTTTGTGCACTCCCGGATTACTTGCTCTTATTTTCTCTTACAGTCACATGCTTATGTAGGCCTGTACTGTTTGAAAACATGATTTATTAAGATGCCTTAAACTGCAACCAAATATTGTACTATTAATACTGACTTTTTTTAAACTTTCCTGTTACTTAATATAAATTTACATGATTTTAATCTCTTATGTGGCCAAATTCCCACTGAATCCTTTAAAAGTTTTTGTTGACATGTGCACTATATTTCCAAAGTGTTTCAGATTTATGGGCTTCCCCCCATTCCCTGTCATTGTTTCATTGGTTTGGGGACAACCCCTTCTTTTCAGCAGATTGAAACATCCAGTAATGTGAAACAGATCTGGTGACCCTATAGCATTAAATCATGCTTTGTGGTGCTTTATTCCTGCTCCAAAAGACTTTATGCATTAGCGAGTACATAAAATTGCACCAGAGACTGAATACATATTGAAAAGTAATAAATGATTCCATATGGTCTTAATTTTTCAAAGCAGTGCACCACTGTTTTAAAGCAATAGTGTTTAATTTTCCAGTTAGGAAGATTTTTAAATAGCCCTTCTAACCCACCTAATGGGAACACTCTCACTTTGGATATTCTCTCCAGCTGAGAGATTTGGGTGCACCAACAGTTTTCACAGTCATATGGTGTCCTTGGTTAGCAAGCTAGCAAGGGTGCAATTAGCCAAGGCAGTTAATTTCTTCCTTTTATTCAAAAAAGCTTGTGTCATCATTACTGCGAAGACACAGGTCACAAAAGCTTCATGAGCAAACTGAATAGCACACATTCCTCTTTAAGCTTCACGTACTTGAACATCTGTCAGACCTCAGCTACTCAGTTCCTCCCCAATTTTCCCTGTTTACTTCCAAGGAGAAAAAAATCCATTTTGGTTAAACAAGGTTTATAATACCTCTACCTATATTTTAAACTAGACATGCCTATTATGAAGAGTAGCTACTATATTTAGAAGCAGTAAGCTCTTTAGCAGGTCAGTTCTCAGTGTGTATTCAATTACATGGGTTCACCTACATGGTACCCCCAAAAAATAAATTTAAAAAATAATAAAATCAGATCTCACTCTTGCTGTCCTTGCCTCTCCATAGGTAAACTGGTAGTGAACGACTTCAGATGCAGTTTTGGTTTGCTAAACTGAAGGAAATGATTTTGCAAGGAAGGCAAGGGTGTGTGCAAATGGAAGAATTCAACTTTTCAGATGCCAGGAGGAGTTTGCAGGGCAGTTGCTATAACTGTATGCCTTGAGCATGCTTGAGCGACCTTCACATGAGCTGCAAGGAATGTAAGGTCTTTAATACCAGAACAGGACCAGGGCAGAACCGAGGCATTAAAGTTCAGAACTGCCCTCCCAAAATCCCCTGCTCAACTGACGCCTAATCCCGGAGGCAATGAAGTTCTATTTTTAGGTTGTCAGCATCTCAAGATACAGGACATTCTGCCTTTCACAACCCCCCCATGTTGGGCAGCTCTGTGCCTGTCTTCCCCCTGGACGCAGTGCTGGAATTCGCAGCTCGGACACGCTTCCATGCAAGACGAGACCCATGGCCCCGGCTACGTAGCCTGCTCAGAGCACATCCAACACATACCAATAGGCTCTGGCTTCTCAGAGCACGCTGTTGTAATCGCTCTTCCAAGACGGGACAGCAGGTAGGAGGTGCCCGGCGCTATCCCATCGCTCTGCGGCACTCAGGAAACATGACCCCCTTCCTCCAACTTGATGCAGCTCCTGAGTCAGCAGTTACCCAGTTCCTCCGGGGTAGGAGAGAGAACCAGCTGCAAATGCTTATAATCGACTTCCCCACCATGTGCTAAGCCGCTGACTGCTTTTGCTTAACACTTCACCAGCTCCTTTGAACCCTTCCTCAACTCCCAGGAGGGACTTCCTTCCCCCGTGTGCCTTGCAGTGCCCCTCACACCAGGAGACACAAGGTCATTTTCTCCTCCTTCTGCCCGCCGGGGTTCAGATGCCTCGCTCTGACCTTCCCGAAAAGTATCTTACCAGGGAGGCAGGGTAGCCTAACACGCACTCCACTTCCAACGAGCCTGTTGAACCCGTACTGCTGCTTGGGGGAGAGGGTGGGGTTTCGGGATTCACGGGAGCAATCAAGGAGAGGCCACGACCTAGCAATAATAACATTGCCATGGGGAAGGGAGGGGAGCAGCCTTGGATTTCAGTACCCTTTTGAAAGTGTGCGCTATGTCCTTTACATCAAACATCTGTCAGAGAACAAAACACAAAGTTCTGGGGAAAGGACCAGGAGCCACATCTTCAGCTCCTGAACAAGTGCTCTGATCACTGGAAATAAAGGATGACAGCATGAGGGAGGGGCTTAGACTTCTTCCTCCAAGGGCCACGTACAGGAGAAAATAATTAATTCTTTGGAGAAAGTGAAATAGGCCGTATTGGGCACCTGCTGTCAAAAGGAGAGGCCAGGCTGCGAGCCTGAGAAAAGGTAAATCCTTTCCTGCAGCCCTCATTCTCGTCACCTGATTCCCGATTAAATCCCCTGCTGTACAAGCGTGCCTTCTGTTTGCAGGTAGAGGGAAGCAGGGCTGTGAAAGGTAGTTATTTTAGGGCTGTGCTGTGTAAGCACCACTACAACGAAGCAAGGATTGAGGATGCATCTCTCTGCACAGCACCACGAGGACAGGACAGTCACCTCAGGGACGTTTTTTGTCCGGTGAAGACAACCAACACTGACACTGTTTCAGAGGTGTGGCTTCCAGGTCTCCCTGTCGGTGCCCTACCTCTAGGCATTTGGCACACTGGATTGGCACACCTGGCTGCCAGACATGTAGTCACCCCGTCCCTTCCCCTCCCACCAACCACACAGATCTCCACTGCCTTGAAGCTCACATCTGGAGGGCGCCTGCAGCCTGGCACAATTTAGCTGTGAGACAAGAGGATCGTGGAAAGCCGAGAGACGGCTTAGCTTGGTCCTCAGTGCAGCAGTAGCTTCTGGCCGAAGGCAATTTTCCGTGCGAGCGCCACGGCACCTTCAGGAAAGGCTTTTCTGGCGGCAGGGCTGCAGACAGGGGCTGCAGACAGNTGGAGCAATTAAGCGATAAGTGGGTATAATTAACCCCACGTGGGGTAACCGAGACGGGCTTAAGTGGACACGGCCGCGTTGCACAATGAGTCAGTCGCGGAGTAGAACGGCGTTTAGCCACTCGGACCAGCCCAAGCTAGGGAGGAGAGCTGTCTATCTTCACAGGTCAAAATTCTGTCATATAATCCAAGATAAATAATAATAATAATAATGTGGAGTTTTCTGCTGCATCTCAGCAGTTTGGCTGCACCCTAATGATATAAACTCAATAACTGCATGTGCCCCATAGTATTTAAAAATTATGAAGCACACTTTTGAGCAATGCCAGCCTAAAAAGCAGGTTTTTAAAAAAGGGATTAAAATATGCGATTTGGTTTTGGATTCTTCCCCCCCCCCGCTGCCCCTTACCTTTCTTCCTGGACCTCAAAGTATATTTGGGTCACATCCGTGGTGCATCAAGAACTTGGCTCTTGGTTTAAAATGAAAGCTGAGGTGTTCCTTCGATGGGACATGAAGAAGAGGGATTTCAGGGAAATACCAGTATTGCAGGCCTCATAAATAAAGCTGAGAGAGTCCACCTTGAAGTGATCTTCAAGATGCTGTTCATCATTTAGAGGAAAATTTTATAGTTAGAAATCTGTGGCCATCTTTGGCAAACCCATGAAGTTCCATGGCACAATTTGGACCCTTGCTCTGTGTCTGCCAGTCAGCCAATCTTTTCAATAACAACTGTGAAACCTATTAGCCAGTTTTAGCCAAACTGGGCCAAAACGTTAAAGTCTCAGGGTATGAAGTTGGCTGGTTTATAAATTACTTTCTTTCTAATCATCAGCATCCAGGTTGCTCTGAATCAGCTGCAAAACCTATTGCCCATTGCCCAGTCTGTGTTTAAAGGACTCAGTAAGGAACTGTGGGAACAACAAAAAACACACTGAGGGAGCCACTCTCTCACGAGGTGAATGGGAGGGGTAGACAGGGTTATTGCAGGGGACACAAACTGCTCAGAGACCAGGCTGCAGGTGCCTTACGAAACAACCCATGATATACTTGTTTGTGTGAGGTCCACGAAGACAATGCAGCCGTTGTTTAATGTAAGTGCAAGATAACATTTGTTTATTGAGCGGCAGTACACTTCACAGGAGATGTCCATAATGCTGTACTGACAAGAAGTTCCAGGTCTCCCACCTGCCATGAGACTTTAACTCCAACTGTGCTTCTGCAGTTAAGATATTTGTGTGAAGCCAGAAATGTCACCTGCGCTTCTCTAGTTGCCATGTGACTGTGACCCTGCCAGATCCATATAATCCAGATACTGTGATAGACACACATGTTCCCCACATCAGCTTGAGTGGCCATAGTNCGAGAGGCAGCTCCAGGGGAGGGGGCGCGGAGCCTGCCCGAGCCCCCGCCCCGCGCCGCATTTCACTCGATTGTTTATTATTTTCCGAGGGGCGGCGGCGGGGCGGAGGCGCCGGCCAATGGGCGGCGTTTCTGGGCTGACGGGCGACGGGCGCCGGCCAATGGGCGGCGAGGGCGGGCCCCGGCGGTCACGCGCGGCCCCGGAGCATGACATCATTCAGTTCGCACGGCGCAGCCTAGCTTGGTGGGGGCGGGGCCGCGGCGGGGGGCGGGGCCGNGTCACATCCGTGGTGCATCAAGAACTTGGCTCTTGGTTTAAAATGAAAGCTGAGGTGTTCCTTCGATGGGACATGAAGAAGAGGGATTTCAGGGAAATACCAGTATTGCAGGCCTCATAAATAAAGCTGAGAGAGTCCACCTTGAAGTGATCTTCAAGATGCTGTTCATCATTTAGAGGAAAATTTTATAGTTAGAAATCTGTGGCCATCTTTGGCAAACCCATGAAGTTCCATGGCACAATTTGGACCCTTGCTCTGTGTCTGCCAGTCAGCCAATCTTTTCAATAACAACTGTGAAACCTATTAGCCAGTTTTAGCCAAACTGGGCCAAAACGTTAAAGTCTCAGGGTATGAAGTTGGCTGGTTTATAAATTACTTTCTTTCTAATCATCAGCATCCAGGTTGCTCTGAATCAGCTGCAAAACCTATTGCCCATTGCCCAGTCTGTGTTTAAAGGACTCAGTAAGGAACTGTGGGAACAACAAAAAACACACTGAGGGAGCCACTCTCTCACGAGGTGAATGGGAGGGGTAGACAGGGTTATTGCAGGGGACACAAACTGCTCAGAGACCAGGCTGCAGGTGCCTTACGAAACAACCCATGATATACTTGTTTGTGTGAGGTCCACGAAGACAATGCAGCCGTTGTTTAATGTAAGTGCAAGATAACATTTGTTTATTGAGCGGCAGTACACTTCACAGGAGATGTCCATAATGCTGTACTGACAAGAAGTTCCAGGTCTCCCACCTGCCATGAGACTTTAACTCCAACTGTGCTTCTGCAGTTAAGATATTTGTGTGAAGCCAGAAATGTCACCTGCGCTTCTCTAGTTGCCATGTGACTGTGACCCTGCCAGATCCATATAATCCAGATACTGTGATAGACACACATGTTCCCCACATCAGCTTGAGTGGCCATAGTAGATAAAAGGAGATGCAGAGGAAGACACAGCCCTGCCCTAAAACACTCACAGTCTAAGTAGGCAAAGTAAGTGAGCTGGCTTTCAAATGGCCTGAGGGCTGGCCTAACTTTATTCCTGTTGAAGTCAGTGATAAAACTCCCATAAATGGAGCCTGTTTGAAAATCCCACCCTCAGGGCATTAAAGTACTTAAAGGAAGAGACTGAAAATTGTGCAGGCTTTAGATTCAATTTTGATAAGTTTTTATGTGTATTTCAGTGGGCCCAGCCATGGAACGGCAATAAGCAGAGCTCCTGTGTCTTTCTGTTTTGCTCATGCACTTTTTGTAAGTAAAATGTGTAGGAACAATTTTACTGCAGTTTTAATTACGCCCCTAAACTGCATTATCGTGGGCATACAGGTGCTGCATGGAGCTGTGAAGAACTGGTACCATGACTTATGATAAAGGTTGTGCGACTGATACACCAGTGAATTCTGAAGAGGACAGATAATCTTGCTCAAGGCTGGCACTCAGGTGATCCAGTTTTATTTCTCTGTTCTGGCATGGGCTTCCTGTATGACCTCAGTACAGTCACGTAATTGTCCAGTGCCTCAGTCCATAATCCTTTTAATAGGGTTACTACTTACTTATTTCCTTTCTCCCGCCCTCTCCTGCCTCACTTAGACTGCAATTCTGCCAGGGAGTGGAGCATTTCTTACCACGTGCAGGGCCTTCACCCAGTACAATGAGACCTAATAGCAATGCCTGTAGAGTAATGCAATGCCAATTAAATAAATAAATGAAGATGATAATATCATTTAGGACTAGATTTGCAGCTTGTAAACCAGCCCAAGGTCCAGCTTCCCTGGAACCTCAGGATGCACTCCATGTGGAGGTTTCTGCAGTGGTCAAAATCAGCCCCAAGCAGTAGCTAGTTTTGGGAAAGGGCTGAGCACCAGTCACAGTTTCGCAGCCGGCCTTCTCTGGCTAACTGATGAAAGCCACAAGGAAAGGCTCCTCGGAGATGTGGTGTTGGACTAGGCGTCTTCTCACCACGCCTTTTTTGTCTGAACTTGGTTGCTGGCTCTTCAATGCCACTGTGGTTTTGCTCCGTACCAACTGCTAAATCATAGACATGAATGCCAGTGTCACAATTGCAGAGTGGCTGGTGTCTTTTTGAGCTGCCTTGCATTCCTGTAGGGGCCACGTTACAACAAAAGCTGCGGCAGGGCACACAACACTGTGACCCAAAATGGAGTTGCAGTGAAAATTATTTCCATTACTCGAACCTGCATTCATTCTGATTAATTCAGTGTTTCCTACTATATTTAGATAACCAGGGATTAATTGTATGCATGCTGAAATACTGTCCCTTGTAATAAAATCACATTAAACTGTTCCTAACTTCGGTACCACTTGAATTCAAAACCTAACTAGACCCTTAAGGCCTTAGGCCTTACTTAGGATGTGTATGGCACGCAGGATCAGGGCCTTGCTGTTTTCTAATCAAAGTGAATGGTTTTCAAATCTCTATACTTGTCTATAACGCAATACATCAGGAACAGTTTAATTTGTCTGCTAATTCTATACAGCAAAGCTTCAGAAGCACACCTGCTTCTCACTTCATGTGATTGTCCGTATCTCGTGTCAGAGACTAAATCTAGTCCACAGTCTAGGTCGATACCAAGCTGGGTGAGAACTGATACATATAAGTTGCTATGTGATATATTTATAACTACATCCCTATTAATAGCTTTTATGTTCCTTGGCTTTGTGGGTCACCCCTTTATTCAACCCATAATTAACTACATCTTCAAGTAAGCTACTTTAGAGGGCTTTCTGCTAGGGCATGGCCTCCAAGGAGGAAGCACAGCAGGATTGTAGTCATGTGTGGATGTGTCTGAACATATTCCTGGCATCATCCACTGGCAGAGTGAAAGTTTTCAAAGAATTACTGAATTAGACTCTTAAAGTTTACCAGAACAGCTTGTGCACCAGTAATTTATGACGAGGGGAAACAAATACAGAAAAGAAACAGGGCTAATGCAACCCTTGGAAAGATTTACCGGGTATTTGGAGAGGCTTGAGCGCTTTCCACCGGGTCGACCGGACAGAGCTCCGGAGCCGCAGGGACGGGGAGCAGAGAAGCACGGCACTCGCCAGGTGCCGGCAGCTTCTCCAGCCCGCCCAGCTCCGACAGCTCCCCCCATCCCCGCGCTCCCGCCCCGTCGGGGCGGCTCCTGCGCGGCGCCGCCCGCCCTCCGCCCGCCTGTGGGCGGGCCGTGCCGAGCCGTGCGGTTTGGTTGAGGCTCCCTGCGTGTGTCTATAACTTTGTGTTGCTGCCGGTGGTTGTTAGGAGGAGGGATGTGGAAGTCGGCGGTGAGCAGGGTGACAGGCTGCTCGGGCGGGCTGCGGCGGCGGACGGGCTGGGCGCGGGCGGATCGCTTGCCTCTCACCGGCTGCTCGCAGGGGGAGCGGGCGCTCTGCCGTTTTCCCATCCTTCGCCTTTAAAGGGAAGGCTCTCCCGAGCTGAAGGCGCAGGAGCAGCAGGAACCATGCAGCGCTGCTTCTTCCTCCCGTGAATTCGGATCTCGATTGCTGCCGGTGTGGAGGTGGCTGTCGATCCAGCACCCCCCCGCCGCCTCCCGCCCCTCCCGATGTGGCTCTCCCTGCCTCGTCTGCCTGCGCTTTTTAAATGACTTAAGTGAAGGGGGGAAAAACTGTCAAGATGGCAGCAGCAGGAGCAAGGAGGTTATGAATGTGGTGTTGATGCTGGAACAAAACCTATTCTCTTTGGCAGCCCTAGGGAGGGCTTAAAGCTACTGGACCTGTTGGAAGACTGGCGATTTGATTTGTTCCCGTTGTGTTTGCTTTTTCCCTGCAAGAAGGAGGATTTATTACTATTTTTTTTTTTAACCGACCAGCCCCCGGGGTGGCCTACTCCTGCCCCCTGCTCCGTCGGCTGTGAGATTTTGGGGGGTTGCTTGCGTGTGGCTTGGGGGCACTGCAAAGTGACAGGTTTACGCTAGTGTGCAGTTGGATGTATGCTAAGACTTCGGCTCCCTTTAGGGCGTTTTGAAGAAGGAAAAAGTCTTCGGCGTAACCCAAAGGACCCCTCTCCCTGCCCTTCTGCCCACGGAGGGCGCAAAGGACCACCGCCCCCAAAAGGCAAGATATCCGGGGAGGCGGCGAGGAGCGAGCTCGGTGGCGCTGGGGGCGTGGGGGGCTCGTCTCCTGGCTGGATACAGCCCGGTTCCCGCTGGAGCTACTTCTGCATCCGCATGGAGTGAAACATAAACAAACGCACACACGCACCGCGAGAGCGGCCGCCGCTCCGCCGGCGCGGAGGGCAGCGCCGTGGGCACCTCCGGCACCGCCCGACCCGCGCTGCCCGCCCTGCGC